>JAULKJ010000008.1:12498268-12513589 GCA_032355405.1 Rubia balearica
ATCACCAGCATCAATCCAGGCCAAAACAGGCTCATCATCAGCCCTCCCTATATTCAGACAAACACCTGCGAATCCTCTGACCTCTCCGCGGGAGGCCTAACGATCGACGACAACTCCCCCTTCAACATTTCCTCGAGGAACACTGTAATGCTATTCAACTGTTCTGACAGCATCCGGCTATCGCCGTTGAACTGCTCGGTTTCTAGCCCCTGCCGGCAGTTTGAGCAAAGGTACGAGGAAAAAGGGTGCGGGAACACGATCTGCTGCTCTTATCTCAAAGATTCAGCAATGAATTCGAGGAGGATTCGGGTGAGAGTTGGGGGATGCAGTGCTTATACTTCGGTTGTTGATTTCAGAGAGGTGGATCCGGTTGATGCATGGAAGCTTGGGATTGAGCTGCAATGGCTGCCTCTGTCACCAACTTATAAAAACGTGTAACGAGTACGAGTGTCACACTTCTATCAGTGACTTTCAAATAAAAGTCGTATTATGAAAATTTTAAAATTGAGTGGCTGATTTTGTTGAGATATGGAGCATAAAAGATTTAGAAATTAAGTCATATTGAGTTCAATAAGTGAAATAAATAAAAAGCTTTAATTTTATGGGCAAAACCCTAAACTACAACATATTCATATTTAAAATACGTGCCAAACTGCCAACATGTAAAAATCATAGTTTGGTAGGATCGTTGATAGTAGTATAGTCGCTGTCTGCCAATCTCTAACCCGATCCGGACCGACTCAACCCAAATCTAAACCTACCCCGTAAAATATTGACCCGAATTCGAACTCGAATCGACTCGAACTCAACCCGAAACCTGATTCCGATATGATAATCTGGGTCTAAACTCGAACCCGACTCGACACGAACTCAACTCAAAACTCGATTCTAACCTGATAATCTAGATCTGAACCCGAGCCCGTCTCAACCCAAATTCAATCCAAAATACGATCATGACCTGATAATCTGGATTCTAACCCAACACGATCGAATCAACTTGAAATCTTATTCCGACCCAAACATGATTTAATCGGAATACATTTCAATTTGAACCCAATTCAACCTGACGTATAATCAACTTGTAACCGATTCAACCTGAGAAATAACATACATAACTCGATCCATAATCAACTAGAAAAATAACCGACAATTAGATTGATCTATAATCAATCTAATTTTGTGGCTGGGCATATATGAGTGAACGGAAGGTTCTCAAAAGTCAACACTGATTACTTCTACACAATATTGGAAAATTATACTGTTGGTCAAAATTGTGTTACCCCATAATCCATTGCTTCAAAATACATGATTTTTGTTATTCTTGCCTAAATATAAAAATATTAAATAAATAATTTTTTTGTGAAATGTTAGAAAAAGCTAGTAGATGTTCTAAATTGGTTGATGTCGTAACCCATTTTTCAAAACCTCTTTCTTTCCTATTCTAGCTTTCTTTCCGATCCGACCTGACAAACAGATTTCGATACTTTCCAACCCGACCCGACAACACAGACTTCGACCTGTTTCAACCCACTACTACAAACTAAGGCTAATGTAACACTTTACTTCTAACACTTATTTAAAATGTTACAATAGTTTATAAAGTGTTACTTAAATTTTTGAAAAGTGTTACATGAATACTGAGAAGTGTTACCTAAATTTTAAAAAGTGTTACGTTAGGTCTAATATAACATCGTCTAAGGTAATACTTGTAAAAGTGTTACTTTAGGTGTATTGTAAAACTTTAACCTATTGTAACACTTTTACAAGTATTACTTTTGGCGATGTTACATTAGATCTAATGTAATACTTTTTAAATTTGAGGTAACACTTTTTAATATTTACGTAACACTTTTCAAAGTTGTAGGTAACACTTTATAAACTATTGTAACATTTTAAATAAGTGTTGCAAAGAAAGTGTTACGATAGTTCTAATTTGTAGTAGTGACCCGACCCAAACCCGATCCGATCTGACAAACATATTTCTACCTGTTTCAACCCGAACTCATTTTGACCCGACCAACAGACTTCAATCCATTTTAATCCGAACCCGTTTGACCTGAACTAGAATCTGACCTGTATAATCGAATTGACACCTCTAATTGTCGCCAATCCCGTCTTTTGGTAATATATAGCCTCACCTCTTGGCCATAATAAAATTTCTAGCAGTCACATCAGCAATTAGAAATTTTATTACATCAGCTTATAAAAAACAGCCACATCAGCTTTTATAAGCTTAGAAAAACAGTCACATCAACTTATATAAGCTGATGTGACTGTTTTTATTTTAATTAAAAATCAATTTTTGTATGATTTTGTGTGACGAATAGTGCTTATAAATTTTAACGGCTGTAGACGTAGGAAGTAAAATAATTTCAGACGATGTGATAGTTTTACCGAACTACGAGCATGTATATATAGTAAATAGGATAATTTTAGAAGGATTATCTGCATACATGATGGGCACTTAGCAAAATTTTATGTAAAACATCTCAACTCGTAACATCGTTCCTACGATAGATCGACAAATTTGTTATGTATGGTCAAAATATTACTGTATAAACCCATACACGTGCAAATCAAGTAGTACCTCCGTTTTATTGGATGTGGTACACTAACCTTAGGTGCTTGAATTTACGTGAATAAAATGAGTGGATTAAATTGAATTTAGAAGAAAAAAATAGAATGAGTGGATTAAATTGAATTTAGAAGAAAAAAATAGAATGAGTTGATGAAAATGAAAAAATCTTACCAAAAAAAGAAAGTGTGCCAAATTTACAAAAATAACCACACACAAAAGTGTGTCACATTCAATGAAACAGAGTGAGTAATTAAAAGTTGTAACAAAACAATTTCCCGTTTGAGCCTTTTGATTCGATGCCTTACCTTTTAAAGGAAAAAACAAGCCACATCAGATGTGCTATTAGGGAACCTTTTCCCTTTTGAGTGCATTAGATTATATATTTGATGGAATCATGCACACTTGGTACTATTCCACTAATGTTCCTTCCCCCATATATATATTTTAGTTTGTACTCCTTCCGTCCCACAATAAACTTTCTACTTTTATTTTTAGGACGTCCCACTATAAACTTCATAATTCTAAACTTTCTGCATTTAGTCATAAATATGTGGTCATAACTCTTCCTTTCATTTGATTTATGTAGGCTCACTCTTATCACCCATTAAAAAAACGCCACATAAACTAGTCATAAAGTTTGTGTAAAATATAATTGGGAAGTTTAAAGTGGGATAAATGGAGTACTATATATTATAATTACTTTGACAAATTTCTTTTGCTTAAGTATCTCTCCAAAATATAATCTCACTACGGAGTGCATCTTTTCGGTACCATTTTCTGAGAATTGTTGGGTGGAACGGATTGTGCGCATGCAAACACACGACCAGGACTTTCCAGTTTCCGCTTTAGGTTTTACTTATGATGTGTCTTATATTGTATTCCTATGGTACCATAACTGTGTATTGTATGTATGTAAAATACGCATTTCAATATTATTATTTGTGCATACAATATTTATGTAATGATCACAATCAAATTACGATAATGCAATTTTTCATGACACAATGCACCTCTCTACAGTATGAAATGCACAAATTATTCTTGGGAATGTGGTGTTCATGGTATCTACATGATACCATATAATTTGTCATTGTGTGCAACTTCTTAGCAAGTCAAGTAATTTAAAATAAATAAAAATTTATTAGATAAAAAGTAAGAGGAATTATTTACTTGTTCTCTAGAATGGATAATATATATATAACTTGATTATCTATATTTATTGAGAGAAAATTAAATTTGGAGGATAAAATATTAACACAATCATTAATTTAATATAAAAAAATGAAGAATAAGTTTTCTGTTAGTCGAAATCTTTAAATATTAACCATTGAAAATTAAATTATATAGAAGCATCACATAAAAATTATACAATTGCATCTCTAGCGCTTCATTTTTCTTTTGCTTTTCTTCGTTAGTTGACTGATTTAGTTAAAAATTAAATTAGTGGTATACTAATGTTCTATGTATCAAACACTAATTAACATTTCGGTGGATCACAATATGAAAATAATAAATAAAATTTTCTAAGAGATCGAATGGTGAGGCGAGGACCAGACTTCAATATTAGAGAATTGAGCTAATAAACAGGACCAGGTTGCAAACATCAAATAGGGCTGAGAAAAGGGGTCTGAAATCGGGTTATAAAATAATCCGGGTCAAAATTTTGGTATGAAACAACTGCCATTCATATGTCACTTTTTTGGAAATAAAATACCCAAAAAAAAAATCAATTCTTCTCAAATTCAATCCTATTGAAACAACTAATTGAAACTTGTAAATCGCCGATCAAACTATGAAAATGACCGGATTGAGATCACATTTGCAAATCTATGTTTCTTTTTTGAAAAAATATTGCGCCAAAGTTGCATTTTTTGCGTCGGATTTGCACTAAGTCACCGGATCTACGTTTTTATGCATCGGAATCTACATTTTTTTGCACCAGAATAATCAAACGATCTGCAATGGTGAAATCATAGAGGTAATATGAAATTTATAGTTTTAAATCTCAGTTTTCATCGACAATAGCCAAAAATTTGAAAATCTCTTAAACGAATTTAAGAAAGTCTTGTTGGTATAACCGATGGAAAAGGAAGCAATTCAAGGCAACGAAAACGTTTTGTATATAGGAGAAAGTAGCGAAAATGTTCAAACTGAAGATTCGGCAAAACATGCATCGAGGTTTGGATTTGATTACAAAACTTTGGTTAAACGCACAATGTAACTGTATGAACGCATGAAATAGCGTGTTCTTATTTTTCTAGATATTCGTCAAGATTTGGAATTCGATTAGATACATTATGTTAAGAAGATTAGGGTATTTTTATATATACATGATTAAAATGTCTAAACACATGAATTGATTTGTTTATATATTCGTAGATAAATCAGGAAGGTGTAGATTTCTATTAGATGCATTTTGTTATGAAACTTATGAAATAAGATGTTATATACCTAAAGAAACTGTTTAAACACCTAAACTAGTGTGTTTATTTATAACTAAATTAACCATGAAAATCTTGATTTAATTAGCTGAATGTTTTTATAAAGAGTTTCATATCTTAATGTTTACTGAAATGTCTAAAGGTTTTATACATGATGTAAATGCTTAAACTAAGAAATGTGTGTACATATTTATCAATCACTAGATATCTGGTTACGATAGCCAAACTAAGCCCTCACATATACGAACTAATTGTTTAAGCAGTTCATTTAATGAGTTTGTATATGTTATTGATTGTAGTTTACAAATGATACATATTTGTAGGATCCGATTTTGACACCAGTTTCAGCGACGTATCAAAATGATCATCTGAACTACGTCAACAAGTTGCGCATGAAGGAAATTGAAGGAGGAGGTGCATAACATGTAATTAAGAGATTGTTAAAGCAGAAAGTGGTCTAGACCTCTGACAATTTTATATTACAGTTCGATTCTTATTGTGTACACATTGCTAAAATTATGAAACTAATCATTCAAATTACTTTTCTAATGCCTTAAACACCTGAACTAACAATTGAGGTTCAAATAGGTAAAATAATATTCAAATTAGCAAACCCCGACAAGCAATGTATTTAAACTAATGATTCTAATAAATGAACTAAACTTACCGCAAAAAATCAAAATATGAAGAACACAAAGTAAACCACATCACATGGCTATAATGTTCGAAATAAATAATTAAATAACCGAACTAAAGTGTTAAACCATCAAACAAATCACAACTATAAATTGTAACACAAAAACAACATTCCGAACTAATATGCGAATTCAAATCAGTGAACTAAAGAAAAGATGCATGCACTAAACATTAGAAAAATATTTAATTTGAAAAACTAAAATTTTAACACCCAAATAGCATTGCCAAGAGAGATTATAAAGTTTGAATAACAAACTAAACCCTTCAACAGCCAAACAAAATAGATAAACCACTGAACTAATCCAATTCAGGTGTCTTTAAAAAAATACAAGTTATAATCCATTAAGACAAAACAAATTCAACATCATAGCAAATTCAACATTCACAATTAACAAAAAACTAAAATCATTCATCAGTTAGATACAACCAAGAAAACTTCTTCAATTACATCACCAAGACAATCTACTTCTTTTTTTACTTCAGTAACTTCTTGCAAACAACTTTGTCCCCTTTCTTCAAAGATTGCACAACCGTGGTCCCTCCCGGATTGCCAGCCAAATCCTTCATTCCAGTAGTTGTTGACATTCTAGATTTCCAACCAATTCCTCATCATTCTATAGTTTAAAAGATGCATACTTTGGTGTTGTGACCTCTTAATCAGCAAACTGTTGACAAATTCATCAATAGTATTATATTTTATACTAATGATTAAGCTACTGATACAAAACTAAGAATAAAAAATATGCTAAAATTACCAATTTCAACTATACTTCCATCAGCAGCAGCATTCTTCTCAATTTCTGTTTCAAAAAGATAAGTTAATAAACTAAATAGCAGAACTAACAACACATGCATAAGAAGAAACTATAATCATAACATCTAACCCAAATCATTTTTAAAATGTTGAAACAGTGGGATCATTCATCACGACTCACCAACAACAATTAAACATAACAAAGAAACACATGAAACATCAAAGCTAATAATACAACAAAATGAACAAATTATACAAAAAATACCAATTTGAATTACGCTGCCCTAAACTCGACATCATCTTTATCATTTATCACAGTCTCTGATCCACCAACTTTCGCTTCGTTATCTTTAACATGTTTACTAATACTTTTCTGTAACCTTTTCACTAACTCAGCTATAAAAAATACAGATTTATCACAATAGAGATACAAGAAAATATAATAACAAGATAAAGTGAAATTTAAAACTATAATATTTCAATCACCAGTAGTAGTATTTAAAAAAAATTATTTTCCCTTTGAAAAGATGAACTTTATATCCTGAAAATAAAAACAATCATGTATGAGGAAAAGTTGCATATAAAATTAGAAAACCTACAAAAGCAGCATATCTATACCATCCTGAGTACATGGTTTGGATTCTAACCGACTAGATTTTCTCAATCATGTTACATCATCTGCATTCAATATTAATTACATAAACAAGGGAAAAAAATTCTGCAGTTTACATAGAAAAATCCCCACATAATTTTTTCCATTTACGTCCCACGGCACAACAACGAGGGTGGTCATCCCAAAACCATTGTGTATTAAATATCGATAGTGTTTTCAATTCTAACAACAATGGTTATGAGCAACCCAATTAACAAAGGATATAAAACCAACGCCATGTATGCAACCATGTCAAGTGCATAGAGAACGTTGTCTCTAGCATTCAGGAATGGCGAATGTGAGAGGGCGGGATGAGAATCCTTTTACTGCCCCAAATAGAACCCCCAATAAAAAATCCCAATCTGCAACATAAAAAGTAAATTAGCATCCCCATACTTTGCCCCAATCGTTACCCGCATAACCCCCAGGATGAACCTCCACGACCTCATCTTGATCGGCTTCATCCCTAGTTTGTGGAGTGGAGGCTGGAACCTCTTGTGCTACAAGTATGTTTGTTTCTGTTTATTGAGGTTTCTTGATTAGGGGTTTTACTGTCAGTATGGGTATTCTGCGGTGATGAGTTTGTTGTTTTTGTGAATATGACGTTTAACAAGAAGGTGAATAAGAAATGGTGAAGAGAAGGATGTGATAAGAGGTGAAAAGGTTACGATGAGGTGAAAGGTGTATTGTTTAATTAGCTGGAACGATAAAAGTGACCATAAGGTGAATGAGAGATCAGGGAAGGGAATCGGCCGCTGCAACTTTTTTCAACTGCAATAAGTTCCAATATTAAAATTCATATCAAAAGGTATCAAGGTTGGTGGTTAGCGAAAATGCTTACCATTAATGACTCAACAAGAGATAACGATGCCAAAAATGTTTTGAAAGAAGTTAAAAGCCTACCGTGAATCAGGAGGTCATGCACTAGTGTGTGGAGAATTCTAAACGTCCACCCTGTTCCATCAACCCACCCCCACCCCCACGTGTCTGCTTCATATTTTCTGTCCAAGCATGTGAAATTTTCTTTGCATGCTGAAGACAACTTGTTAATTTTTGGGAATTGTAAATCCCATTTCCCAAAACCCTTTTCACTCACTTTACCCCTTTTTCTCTGGTCCAATATTTTCATCATTGATTTTCTCCCGCATTTCTCTGACTCCCTTTGAATTAGCTGAAACTGGATCATCTCCATCTCACAAACCATTTTTGTTATCATTGATGTCAGTGTTAGGGTCTTAGAGCGAAGCTCTTGACCTTGCCTCATTTGCCATAAAACCTTGTTCTTGCATTGGTGTGAGATGTAAGTTTCTTGTATGATTAAATTGGTTATGTTTTGTGTTTTTTTGTCGTAGGGAATAATTCGAATAAGAATAGAACCTTTGAAGATTTAGCCCTAGCGTGTTGATTATGATTTGTATCATTTTAACCTTACCAAATTAGTCCGATGTAGTTATGGAGGTAGAGTTGTTACCTTAATAATGTGTGGGTTATTCTTGTGCAGATAACAAATTTAATGGATTTTGACTTGAATGTTGAGTTAGTAGAATCTCCTAGCACCTCTTCCATTCAAGCCTTTGATTTAAATGAAGATATAGATGAAGATAAAGGGACATTTGTTTTCGAAGAGGATGCAGAGGAAGTTGTTCGTGCTGATGGTGTAAACATTGATAGAGTGGTAGTGGAGAATGCGGCTGAATAAGGGCTGGACAATGGATATGATAATGAATTGTTAAATGATGAAGAGAATGTTGTTGTTGAAGAATTAGGGGAAGATGGAAATCTTATTTTCCGGCTGGCGGGCCATCGGAATGTTGGGATAGAGGCTGGATATGAAAATAGTTGATGTGTCGACGCTATGATAAAACCTAGTAAGGGGATGGAATTCAACACAGGAGAATATTTTTGTTGCTCACATTCATCGATATGCACATTCGAGAGGATTTCAAATTCAGATCAGAAGTTCAAATCGTTATGATGAGTAAAAGAATGTAGATGTTCCTAGTAGGGATACTGGTGGGAGGATCACAGAGAGTGCGTACGCAAAACATTATCGAATATGCATGGTATGTCAAAAGCAGGGGACCTTTATATATAGAGCACATCTCCAAGTACCTCAACCTAGATATACAAGACTGATTGCCTATGTGTAGTGAACGCAAGGTGGCAATTCAAGTGGGACTTGGAGGATTACAAGCCTTAATGACGTCCACAATCGTGTGTGTGAACCTACCCATCACCGACACTTTCCAAGATATTGGGTACTTAGTATGTCAGACTAGAGGCTGGTATTGGAGATTAACAGTTGAGGTGTCACAGTGCCACACATCTTTAACACATTTTTCAATAGATATAAGGGGTACCAGGAGGTTCCTTTTATCGAGGCAGATATGTGTAACTTCATTTATTTCCTGTCACGAGAGCTTATGAGACTCGGTGATTTTGCTGCAATGGAAATTCATTTCAAGAAAATGAGGGAAGATTCACCCGGTTTCTTCTATGAATATGATGTCAACGGGGAAATAAAGTAGAAGAATGTATTATGGGAAGATTCAAGGTGTATGGAGACGTACAAAGAATTTGGCGATGTAGTTTTGTTCAACACCACCTTTATCTCAAAGCGTTATCAGATGCCATTTACCCCTTTCATTGGTGTCGATCATCATGGCCAATCACTGTAGTTTGGTTGTGCACTGCTGGGTAAAAAGAACACAAACAGTTCCGTATGGTTATTAAACACTTGGAAGAAATGCATAAACAAGGACCAAGCATGCATTCTCACGGACCTGGACAGATCAATAGGTACCAATATGTCAGATGCTGTTATCTTTAATGGTTTAAGATTGTCCTAGTTAATGGCTCTAGTTATTTGGTTATTTTTTAAATGCTTAATGTATAGAAGTTTCTTATTTTTCTTTCTTACTTAGGAAAGGAAATTGAAATATATTTTCATGAATCGAAGAATAGGTGGTGCTTATGGCACATTATGCGCAATACCGCCAAGAATTTGGGCAGTATGTTTGGATGCATTATATGGGGAGATTCGGGTATCCTTGCTTGATTCACAGACTGAGAAAGAGTTTGAGGTTATATGGAAGGAAATAGGAGTGAAGTACAAAGTTGAATCAAACTCATTGATGGTCGAAATGTATACAATGAGGGTGAAATGGGTTCCAGTATATTTTAGGTTCGATTTTTGGGTGGGTATGTCATCAACGCAAAGAAGTGAGGGGATGAACAATTTCTTCAAGGGTTTTTTAACATAAACACTAATCTCACCAAGTGTTTTGAGAGGTATGGACAGGTAGTGTGCAAGCAGATCAACGAAGAGAGAGATACGACTTTCAAGAGTGTGAACTTGCGATCTTGCGAGACAAGCACCCATCCGCTTGATGCTGTTTTTGAGAAATTGTTTACTAGGACTAAATACTTGGAGTTCCATGAAGAATTGATTGAGATAGAAAATAATAGGGCTACGGAAGTTAGGGTAGAAACTGGTGTGGTTGAGTACGATGTTCTTGTGAAGGATTTCCAGACATAATGACCCGCAACCAGATTGGCCAAGCGACTACCTGTGGAGTATGCCTAGGCCACGAACCCTTATGTTGATGCTCAAGCTGAGAGAAAGGTGACACTCAAGTGGTCTAAGACGATCCAAGATGGCAGAGTGAAATTCCCCTTCTTAGAGCACATCAAGGCTTCAAAGAGGACCTACATGGTTGAGAAACTCCAAGCTGTCAACCACGAAGAGGCTTTCGAGTGGAAGAAGCTAGCACACACCCCTGATGCTCCTGTTAAGGAGGGTGTTCTTGACAAGGATGTTGGTTCGAGGACCGTTGCTACTGATGTGCCTCTGCCGTCGCCAAAAGAGCGCTTTCCAAATCCCAACACTTTGACTTTCATTAAGGCTGATAAGACTTCCACCGACATGGCTAAGAGGGATGCTAGTCTCTTAAGGAAAGATGTATGAGTGCTTTCTCTTAGTTTCGAAATCGTGTACTCCCTCTGTCCATATATATGTGTCTTACTTCACTATTTATCAATAAATTTTATGCAATTTGCATTGTAAAATCTACAAATATACAAATGTGAAAATTATCATAAAACATATTTTTAGAATATCTATTTTATAATTTATTATTGTACATAATTTAATATATTAAAATCGTCATTGTAAAGAAAAAAGTGAGACAGCCATAGAGGGACGAGGACGAGGAAAAGTACTTTCTGTTCATTTTAAAATGAATGAAATGATTTTCCTTCTCTTTGTTCTTATCATTTTTTTCATGTCTTGAAATGTACGACCCTTCTTCGATACTTCCCCCACCCCCTTCTCTTCAGGGGTCTATTCAAATGGGTTATGAAGAGGTGGTTCGATGAGGTAGATGGTCACGCCTTTTCTTACTAGTTGGACGTAGACAAGTTGAAGAAAAGTTTAGCCCGAGCCGAAGCAGAGGTCGGCTTGGTGTGCACTGGACTTCATCCCGTATTGTTAGAGCTTCCAATTAATTAAATGTGCACATGAGCCCTCAAGAATCTTCATGATGATTACAACGCCCTTGACTAGCAGCATCGGGAGGTGATGCGACCCATCGTGGAAGAGTTTGGCTGTCTGGGCCAATCGGGGTGTGCGGATGGAATACAATAAGATGGAAATAAAAAATGATCTCATATCGTCGAGGTTGTCAATTCAAACAGGCGTGCTAATGAGAAAATCATTGTGTTAGAACAGAGAGCAAAGCTTTATGTGGCAACCTCATCAAAGATCGTGATCATCTTCAAAGGACAGGAGGCATATTCTAGTATAAAATTCTAGCATTGCATTCAAATAATGCGCAAGATACCCAAGAACCAAGATATTGCAAGGCCGTCTAAGGAACTACTCCAAGTTAAAAACCAGAAACAAAGTATTAATTCTCTCAGGGTTGTCTAAAGAACTTGTACGAGTTAAACTCAGGTTTTAGACATCAGAAACAAAGGATCAATACTTTTCTAGACCATGCTCCCTCTTTAAAACTAAAACCCTACATCTTACCATTGGCACAAACAATCTAATATAATGTTAAAAATCAAGATGGACCTAATTTTACATGCCCAATATGACCATTTAAAAATTGGAAAAGATGCATATTCTATTGGGGCTTAAATTTTACACCCCCAATGGTCAGATGTAGGGTTTTAGTTTTGAAGGGGAGGCGTGGTCTAGAGAAAGAACTAATACTATGTTTCTGATGTCCAAAACTTGATTTTAACTTGTAGGATTTCTTTAAATAGCTCTGGAAAAAAATTAATACTTTGTTTCCTATGTCTAATCCTGGTTTTAACTTGCAGTAGTTACTTAGACAGTCTTGTAATTTCTTGGTTCTTTGGTATCTTGCACATTATTAGTTCTAATAGTTATGTGTTTACCTATCATGAATTACAATTTATACACCCATCAAAATTAATAGTTATTTCCCAAAGACCAATTGATCAAAACTTTTATTGTAGTTATAATAATGATAACAGTAGGTAGTGATTCTAGTGAATACACTCTCTGTTCCAAGTCAAACCTCACACTACTATTTGACACTCTCTATCAAATTTTGACCACATATTTGAATAGATAAATAAATAATAATATTATCATATGTGATATTTTTGAATTCGTCGCAACAAGTAGTTTCTAAATATCAACTTTTTATATACCGTTATTATACTTAGTTAAATATATTAATGGTCAAATATAGATCATGATGACCATAACAAAGATTGTACGGAGTATGAAATTTGAGATAGGACGAAGTGGATAAGATTTTTTTTGATAACATATATTATTATTAAAACTAACTTAAACCATTACAATTACATTTACTCCTTCTGTCCCAACCATTTCTGCATACTTTCATTTTTAATCTATACTAGCCAAATCGGTACACTTCCCATTAAAGGAAACATTCAACATGTTATAATACAAAACTACCCCTCTGAAATTTAACCCTAATCATTTATTCCACAATTACTCAGAACTCCATCTCCAAACTCTCCACACAATTTCCTCCCACTCCCGCCGCCACACTAACAACTTCACCATTCCCTCTCTCTTCGACCACCCAAGCTCCTCTCTCACCAACTCCACCGCCGCCAACCACACAGTCTCTCCCACTCCCGCTGCCCCAACCACAACTTCATTGTTTCCTCCTTCTCCGACCACCCCAAGCTCCTCCCTTGCCCCACCCAAGCTCTTCCCATCCCCGCCGCCCCAATCACAACTCCGGTATCGCCACCAGTCCCTTCATCTCTTCCACCCACGACTTATGGGCCTCCACTGACTCCCCTCTCTAGTCCTCCATTGATTTCTCCACCATCGCAGTCTACCCCTCACCACAGCCAGCGCAGTCTACCCCAGTACCATTGACCTCCACGTCTGTATCTCCATCTCCGGCTACTCCGATTGTGTAGATTTAGAGCAGGAACGATAATGGAGCACAATGTCGAGATAGATTTCAATTTAGTGCACAGAGAGAGGGAGAGGTGGGAACGACGGCGGAGAGGGAATGACGGCGGAGAGGTGAAGGGAACGAAGAAGAGCGGAGAGGCAAAAAGGGTAGGACAGAGGGAAGGGAAAAGCAGACATTTCACACACCCCAAATTAAAACATCTTTCTCTTTCTGCGGGATTAGCTGGAACATAGGGAGTAAGACTATTTGCCGCAGGATTTTTGAACTGCAACATGGTTTCAGGTACTTCAAAGAAAAAAAATATGCTAAAAAATACTGTCACAGTTTTGAGGTCCTCCATGATACCTGATATGTCCCATGGGGTTTCTCCTCTGAATTGTTGAGCACTCTAATTAGTACAGAACAGTCTGAGGCTACATTTATCCTTTGTATTCCCCGAGCTGCAGCTGATCCCAACCCCATATGCAACCCATTGCTTCTGCAGCATTCGACGATGGCATCGGAAAATGATTCGTTCAGAATCTTTGAATTGTTGGCCTCTCCAAAGAATTGTTCGAACTCCCGAGGCGTGACCCTTGTTTGCCCAAAATGCTACACCAAATTTAAAGCGGGATGACTGAGTCCAAACGACTGATAGATTGGTTATCCTCAATACCCATTTGTGGCTGATTTTAAATATCATCTATGTATCTTGACCGGCGTCACCTTCTATAAATTTCCAGGTCTACAATTGCCAAGCTCACTACGATATTAGGAGGTAAATCCTGGTTGTCGAAAACCTTTTTGTTCCTTGCTTTCCCAATCTTCCAAATGAGTCTGACTGACATTTCAATTGCCTGCTGATCAGAAGCTTGACCTACCCAATTCCAAAACTATTGTTGAAATGGTTCTGCCACTCATGAATTGAAATCAAACCTCAATGGAGAACATCTCCAAATTCGTTGTACACCAGGACATTGTAGAAAAACGTGATCCAAGGATTCAACTACACCATTTGTGCATAGTTTACATGTTGGGTCTGACATTATTTCTCGGTAGTTGAGATAATTTTCCGTTTGGATGGCATTGAGAAGTAATCACTAGGTATATACTAAGATCTTCCTTGGTAACTGTAATTTCCATATTTGCTTCCATTTGGCCGTACCTCTACTTGACCCAAGATAGTTTCCCTAATTCGCTAGAGCATGATATCCTGATTTCACAGAATATTCCCCATTCTGTATGAGCTCTCAAAGTCTAAAATCTTTGTGGCCTGGTTGTTGAGGAACATATATCCAGCTAATTTTTTTAGATTGTCTGTGGTGGATAGATTTCCCTGAGTAAAGGTAATCTCCATTGCTTGTTATGATCCAGAAGATGAATAACTTTCAGAGACGTATATTGTCCCAGTACCGTCAGCTGGTCTTGTACAGTGGCATTAGGGATCCATTTGTCACTCACATGTATGTTGCCTCAGAAAATACATGCATTTGACGTCAAATCAAATATCCTCACACTTAAACTTTTACTCGTTCTCGAATAAACTAGAACAAGAAAATACCTAAGCGTAAACTAGCATGCACAGGTTTTCCCAAAACACCCAACATCTTATTCCTAGACTACCCTAGCCTCAAGACATAAGAATCTCTCACACTCTCACATCCCAAAACCTACAATAATCTAAACACCCAACAAACCATAAAAAGGATGAGGTATACATATAATGTCAAGCTAAGTTACTCAACCCAAAAAGCTACCCAATAGACAAATGAATAGAAGCATAA
>JAULKJ010000008.1:12520590-12532026 GCA_032355405.1 Rubia balearica
ACTAAATCGAGCTATCATCATGAACACAACGATCTAATCGATCAGGTCGAAGAACAAAAACTAATCTGTGGAGATAATTCTCACACTTATTGAATAACAGAAACACAAATTAAAATAAATTGTTGTTCCCCATCTCCCCTAATGGGAATATGGGGAAAAGATTGAAGAAGAAGAAGGAGAGGCTGATGTGGAAGGTTTTTTTTTTTTTTGGAGGAAATGCTGCGACGCTCTCCAAACTGGATGTAGTTGAAAAGTATAGTTTGGACTTAATGTTCCAAATCGAATGTACTAGGATGTGTTTGGTGGACTTATGCTTATAAGTAAAGCCAGCTCATTTAAAAGTTGGGGAATACCAATTTCTACTTTTACTCCAAATATACCTTTTACTTCTTTTTTTAAACTAAATAGTCAGATCATTCTCAATAAAATATAGCAATGGGGTACATTGTAGTCTATCTGTTTTTAACTGTTAAAGTAGTAATACTTCTAGTTTATCTTTTGTTACACTTGTGAGTTTGATAAACTATAGAACATTATACTAAAATGAGAAAAAACTTATCTATTAAAAGGTGGGATGAACTCCCACGTGGCTGGCTCACAGAAAGTGAGTGAAGTGAGTCTCCCACTTGAGCTCCACATCAACATGGTGTATCAGAGCTTACTCCACACCAACCTGGCGTATAGAGAGTTAAAGACCATCATTTATTAGGGGGGAGAGTTTGAGTTGTGTCTGGCCAGCCAAACACAAGATGAATGGTCCACTCCGTGATTGTGTCCAGCAGTGTTGACCTAGCTCCACTAGACGGATCAGCTCGAGTCAGCATCCCAACTTATAGCAATCACAATAAAAAAACATTAGGTTTGAAAATTCTCTATATTTTTAAAGGTCTTTAACCCTTACCATTATGGAAGTTCAAGAAGAAAAGATACGGACTAAGAGGTGTCTATTCACTTATAGTCAATCTAAATATTCTGAACTTGTCCAGACTAGTCGTGGTCTGCAAATCTACTCTATATCCCTAGAAAGGATCGTCAAAAGTAAACTATTTGAGTTACTTTGACTTGGATTTCTCCTAAACCAACACTTTGGAGAAAAGATTGGAAGCCAACCAAGTTCCACCATTTAAAAAGGTCATTGGAGAACATAAATTGACAGAAACCTCTTAATCTAATGCTCTAAACAAAAAGGACCTATTTTTTGCAAAACACCTTCCTTACTACTAAAGAGAACAACAAAAAAGGGACCTAAATTAGACTGCACTAAAATTACGAAGCTGAAATCGAAGCAAAGGCACTAAGGCACCAGATCCAGGGGAACCGGAGAAAGGGCAGCCCAACTAAAGTACGAAAAAACCAGCATATGTTCATTTTAGTCCAATATGATGACCCGATTCAACCATTGTAGATCTGAACCCGCCACTCCCATTCAAACGGATCTAACCAACGAATGAGTATCTTGGTCCGTGATGTTTTCACCAGTCACCATTAGAGAAAGGATTACCGGAATTTTTGCATTTTGAATTATTTTGGATCTGGGCTGGGTCGTGATCTACTTCTAGTGGCCGTGCTCCGCCACCAGCAACCATTGTCCACCACCATCGACTGTGCTCCGCCACCATCGACCTTGCGTCGCCTACAATGGCTGTGTGTCGCCTCTAATTGTTGTGTGCTTTCTTCTTCTTTGTGCGAAGGTTTCTCTGTGCAACAACGAACGAGCGTCGCCACTCTGGCTATGTCGTCCGGCTAGCTTCGCTGGGAAGAAGGGTGGCAGGTCACCTCCTTCTCCAGCGCCGGCGTCTTCTTCGCGCGGTAATGAGGCCATGACTAAACTCCTTCTCCGACTTCCAATCCATTTTATTGCCCCTTTCCCGACCGATTTCAGCTCTACTACTAAAAAGGGAAGGAAACTACAACTAAAGAGAGGAGGCCGCTGGACCGTCGAATCTGGTGGCAAATACGGACCCCTAAACTTGGGTTTTGCTTTGGTGACTTTAGGGGAGAAAGTTTTTCTAGAGAGGGATGACCTCTCAAATTTTTAGGTTGTTGGTTCAAATTAAATTCCCCAAACCCCCTCTCTACTTTTAAAATAAGCATTTTTTAGTTGTTTAATAAACAACAAAAGTTGTTTAACTTTAAAGTAAAACAAAACCATGTCAAAAACACCTAGGAAGGTAGATTTTCTTTTTATTCATAACTTCGCATTGCAATTTATAATACACATGAGTGATTGATTAAGATTTTAAAAAAATTCAAACGTTACTAATGACATTGTATGTTTTATTTACTGAAAAGAATAAAGTTACATATGTTTAAGAGTCATTTTAGATAAAAGACCCATAAGGGCCATCAAATTTAGATATGGGTCTAAAAATTTCAAACCCTACAAGTATGGGTCTAACTATATTTTAAGGATCGGGTTCAAATCTTATAAGATCTGACCCAAATGCGGCTCGTTCTGATCTCTACATATAATAATGGGCACGAAGATTAAGAAGAGACAAAATATTTAGAAGAAAAGAGAGGAGAAATAAAAAGAAACAATGAAAAGGAATAAATTTAAGACCCGTTGTTCTTCTTGCAACAAATCCCCTAAATAATAGTACTCCCTCCGTCCCAGCTCAAATTGCAATGCAATCATTATCACGCACGTCAAGAAACTTGTCTAATCGTTAATATGTTTAACTACGTATAACAACGGTAAATAAAAATTTACTTTTCAGAAACTACTTGTTATGACGAATCCATCGCCGTTAAATACGATAATATTATTGTTTATATATCTATTCAAATATGTGGTCAAAGTTGGACAGTAAATATTGACATCTGGTGAAGTGTGCAATTTGAGATGGGACAGAGGGAGTATTCTTTTCAGCCATATTTTAAATTTTATGGTCAACACCATCTAAACTGGGTAATTTAGTATACTATTTCAAGTCGAACCTAACAGGTTTTGAATAAAATTCACATTTTCCCAAGATTCTTGCATTATTAGAATGTTAGTCCTCTTTTTGAGGTATTTTCAGATTGTTTGCAAATAATTAAAATTTCCTTTGATTGGTGGCCATTTGAGAATTACTTTTTCGTCTTTCCATAGGCATGTGAAAAGACGGAGTTGAATTAGAATTATAGAAAGATAAAAGCTTTTAGTTGCATATTAAAAGTTTATTATGCAACATGCAGTAGTATAAGTTTATGACTCAATTAATATAACTCAAATTTTTTATATTGATTTCCTCTAATTTACAATTCAAACATTGATCTTTCTATAACTTATGGAAAACCGTTTTTCAAAATCTTTCGTCTAACTACTTAAGTATTCTGATGATAGCCGTTACATCTTAAATTAGTGGTGTTATGTTCGGTTCCTTGATCACGACAACAAGTCTTATTTCAGGTGTCATAGCTAAGCTCATTAATTCATAATCTTGACTAATTTGGAGGGCCAAAAAAACATTTAAAAAGGTGTCATCTGGACACTTGTAAAATTAAGGAATATTTTGGAGGGAGGACATGCACGTCTCCCATACGGAGGTGGAACAAGAAATTATTTTGGGTAAAGTGCGTTTTTAGCCCTATAACTTGGTTGAAAGTGCAGAAATAATCTTGTAAAATTTGAAAGTGCAAAATTAACTTTGGAAATCAAATTCTGGATGGAAATGACCATTACACCCCTTGGGAAAAAAGGAAATTTCAGAAAATATAAAAAGACAAAATTATCCTCCCGGTCAACGGTGGTCAATGGTGGTCAACACCAATCAACGGTGGTCAATGGTGGTCAAACGGGTTAATCAGTACTTTTATTAATGAGATAGGGTTAGATAAGTACTTTAGTTAAAATTTTAGGGTTAAATTTACACTTATGTAAAAATAATATGGTCAGATCAGCACTATTACTAAAAAAATATCTTTTTAAGGAAAACCCACTTCTTATGAATATGTCTTCGTTACAACTTCATAGTTAAATGTATCATAAATATACTTATAATTTGTATGTTTTCGATAGGAAGTAAGAAAATTTAGAGTATTTCGCTCTTGAGCTACTCTGATGCTAATTAGGCTCGTCGTTTTGAGACTTATCAATCTACTTATGTCTATGCCATTTTCCTGGGGGGGGTAATCTTGTTTATTAGAGTACCAAGAAGCAACCTACGGTATCTCGATCCAGTTGTGAGTCTCAATACCATGTTATGGCAAACACTGCGCCTGAAATTTCTTGGGTGTGCAATCTTCTTAAAGAACTTCAGGTCCCTCTCTCGTTGTTGTCTCTCCTGCTTTGCGACAACAACAGTGCCATCTTCCTCGCTCCAAATTCGGTTGCTCACAAGCGGGCTAAGCATATAGACATCGGCTATCACTTTTCGCAAACTTGTTGCCTCCTGCAAACTTTGTATAAGTCATGTTCCATCGTCACTGCAGGTTGCTGATATTTTCACCAAGGGTATGTCTCGTAACCTTTTTTATTTTTTCGTTCCAAACTTTGTGTATCCTTGTAGTCATACACTTAAATTGAGGGGGTGATAAAGTAGATAGAATCATATCTTGATTGATCATGATTGATATTATACGTATAAAAAACTGTCTAGGTTCAATGTGATATAACCCCATTGTATTCTATTTATTCTTAATACTACAGACACATCAGACATGGTGAATTACCTACTTACAAATCAGATCCATTCAGAATAGAATGATCATATTAAAAGTGTAAAAGCAATTGATTTGGATTAAGTGCGGATCGAGCTTTAACGTTAATTAAGTTTTATTTTTTAAAAAATATTTTGACAATTAACTTCCAATTTTTTTTACTCAGTGTTTTTTGTAACCTAACGCAGAAGCATCTTTGGATATCAAAAATCAGTATCTGTAAAGTTTTGCATTGAGGTATCATGAATATTGTCAAAAAGTAGTAAATAATTTGGAGGTTAATGGGGTAAATTTGGTAGAATAAACGACCATACTTGAAAATTTTAGAAATATGAAGTAATTTGTAAGGCGACCCAAAAATAAAAATAGAAAGTTATATCTGAGACGGAGAGAGTATATAATTTTAGATTGGATTAGGTTGGCCAAAAAATGTTGTCCATTCCGATCTAAAATTTTAGAAACAAAATTATACTTATTCGATAAATTTACCATTCCTATCCGACCAACAAATTTTAATACTCTGTTTGTCATATTTTAAATTGCAATTTAAGAAATTATTTACTCAAAATTTATTAACTGTGAGCATGAAATTAAATTAGTATATAAATATAAATAATATTGACCGATACACTGTTAAATTCGTTATAATATAAATCTTTAATATAT
Source organism: Rubia balearica (assembly GCA_032355405.1). Classification (NCBI taxonomy): domain Eukaryota; kingdom Viridiplantae; phylum Streptophyta; class Magnoliopsida; order Gentianales; family Rubiaceae; genus Rubia; species Rubia balearica. The sequence continues at coordinate 12,525,901 of JAULKJ010000008.1, forward strand.
CAATTTTTCAAAAATTTTAATTATTTTTAATAAAAGATGAGTCAACTATTTAAACTTAAAATGTCTGGTTTGAAATGAGAATGAGAAGGAGGAAGTATAGAGTTCATTTTTTAATTCTTTCAATAGAGGTTGAATTAATACCAACCTGAATCATGCCTTTGGTGATACTCGAAAACTGTGTAGTAGTGAGAGCATGTGCAGTGGGAGGGTTAATTCGGGCTTAATTAAAAATTGGGATGAAATTGAGCCCGAAAACTCCCACAGTGAAGGCTCAAAGTGGATTGTATTTGATGCAGCCCACTGCTCGGGCTAAAATTTGTGATCCAGCTCTTTTGCCATTTTATCTGACACGGCATGAGCAGCAAGCACTTTCCATTTCTCCCTTGTGCATGAATGCAATATTATTGTGTGTGTTTTTGTACAAAATATGCATGGTTTTCTTATATTGATTTTTTTATTAATATTTTTATACTCTTAATAGAGTCCGTCTCTTGAAAGACAATCTTTTCATAAGTTATGGAAAGATCAAGTTTTAAAGTGCAAATTAAAAGAAATCAAGATAATTTTTTTGGGTTGCATGAATCGGGTTATAAACTTTATAACTACTACACGTTGCATAATAAAATTTTCATATTGCAACTAAAACCTTTTACCTTTTATTATTTCAATTGCTGATGTGGAAGAAAGAGAGTGATTATTTAATAAATTGAAACCGTAAGAGCCGGCTCAGAATTATCTCACCACTGCACATGATCTGAGGCTCACCCCGTTGAAGTGACAGGAGGATGTCAATCATGGTGTTTTCCTTACCCCCACAATCAGATCTTGTCCGCTCCTCAATCAAACCTTGCAGAAACCGATCCCACTTGGCTTGCAACCTTTTCATCAACAAATCTGAACTTGTAATGTAGTGTACAGTGTACTCCATACTCCCTTTGTCCCAACTCAAATTTCACAGAATCTTTTTCACGCTCATCAAAAAACTTGTCTAATCGTTAATATGTTTAACTACGTATAATAACGGCAAACAAAAAGTTACTTTTGAAAATCTACTTGTTATGACGTTTCTAACAATATCACATACGATAATATTATTACTTATATATCTACTCAAATATACAGTCAAAGTTCGACAGTGAATAGTGACATAAAGTGAACTGTGCAGTTTAACCTGGGGACAAAGGGAGTAATCAAATTTGACTACCTTGACTTGCTTAACATGAGGGATCGGGACAATGAATTCCCCAACATCAGTATCACCAATCGATCTTGAAAGGCACAATCCACCAGGCCAGCAACGCAATGGACCAACCTTAACATCCAAAAACAGAATTAGCACAAGAGAGGTAGCACTAAATACAGGAAAGCTAACTGAATATCAATACCTCATTTCCTCCAAATACATTGAGCCTTCCCACTTCACCACCACTAGCAGTCACACGCTCCCGCTCCTCAACATTTTCCTCCAACCTGTGGTCCACAGTTAACAATGAAACTACACCGCCTTGCGTGTCCAAAATGCACCGAGAATCTCCAACTGATGCAACGGTCACAGTCCACCCATCAATAACCACGAAAGTAACAGTAGTTCCCGATGTCTCACCTACACAAAAACAACAGAGAATCTCTATAACACACTTAAAACTAACAATGATACACCACAGCAAGAGATGGACTAACAACCTTTCTGCTGAAATTCAATGTCAGTCTTCACGAAACCAGCCACCAACGCTCGGGGGAGGACCTGAAGCCACCCTTCCCTACTAAGACCATGCGGTATAGCACTCAAAACATTGTTCAACAGATTCTCCTTGGCGAAAATAGCCGCCGAAATGCCATTGTGTCCATCAAATATCTACACAACAAAACCAAACTCACTAAATCCAATCCAGTGCCAAACATAAGTTACTGCAACTAAATTATAACTTAGTCCAGGTCGAAATTACCGCAAAAACAGAAAAATGAGAGGTCTGATTCTCCAGAACTCTAGCGCAATCAGGCTTGATTAAAAACAAATCCTCCCCCTTTTTAGCCAGGGCAGCCTGCCCGTACTTCAAGGTAGGCTTCTCCACCTTCTCATTCCTCAGCTCACGCCCAATCAGAGCCCCCAGAGGAACTAACTGCTTCATCCTCGGAACCTCCGTCGCGCTCATTCTACAACTCGTACCAGTTATGCAAGCACCTCATGATCCCACTTCCCACCCTAATACCACAGTAACACAAAATTCAACAACATATTCGAAAGGAAAACATATTCCAATGCGCAATGCAGCTAGATTCCTTGAAATATATAAGGATAAACTTACAGTTTGAGAACAATGGTGACATGCTAATGCAGCAGTCGTCTAGGATGAGCAATTATGAGCTGGATTCAATTTGTGCAAGTTGGGGGAACCCTAGAGAGAGAAACGTGTTTTAAAGAGCTGAAATTGCGACGTGATTGGAGGAGGAGGAGAGGGAAATGTGGAGAGAGAGAACAAGCGGGGAAGAGTGGGGCCAGGACCTGGGAACTGGGTGGGGTCCGGACTGTGACGCTTCTGTCTCAGAGCTGTAATACCGTACTCCCTCCGTCCCAGCTTAATTTGCACAGTTACTTTTGGGACGCATATTTGAATAGATATATGAACAATAATATATACATATGTGATATTGTTCAATTCTTCGCAACACGTAGTTTCTGAAAAGTAACTTTTTATTTGCCGTTATTATACGCAGGTAAAGATATTATCGGCCGAACATGTTTCTTGAACTGCGTAATAATGATTGCTGTGCTATTTAAGTTGGGACGGAGGGAGTACCATCAATCAAATTATGCTGCATACATGTAACTGCTTAAATTACACTTGAATACGTGGAACCCAACAAAACTTGAAACTCCATTTGGATTGGGACATTTTTAAGAACACTCAACTATTTCACCACCAACGAATAATAGGACTAAATTATGAGACTTCACCACCAACGAATAATAGGACTAAATTATGAGACTTCACCACTTGAATATGTTGAAATTTAGCCAAGGACGATACACTGTTTGAATTGGGAACGTCCACCAAAGAACAAAGAACTACCAATGAATTTTAGAACTAAATAAATAGGACACATTACCACTTGAATATGTTGAAACACGGCAAAACCTGAAAATTTTATTTGAATTAGAGACGCCCTCTAAAAAAACACCCAATGTAACACCACACCAATGAACCACCGCCACTAAAATTGTAATACCTACGATTTCCCTTTCATGGACCACCTGCAGTTTGAAAGAGAACAACACGAACCACCACACCGTATAATACCATATTATTCCTATCAAGAAAACACACTAAAATTGTACATAGATATAAGAGAAATATATTTATATAACCCTACCGACTTCACATAAGTGGCAATATAATCTTTTGATAATTGAAAATGTCAATATAACCCTAGATAGTAAGTGAAAGTGCAAATATACCCATCCCAGTATATTTAAAATGGAATTTGATGAAAGACAATTTTACCCCTCAGAGGAAAAAAATTAAAAATGATGAATTTACTATTATACCCTAAGAACCCTAATCTTTCATCTTCTCTTCTTTTCCCTTTTCTTCTCTCCTCCGCGATTTTTTTTCTTTAGCGATTTTCGTGCGAGACACTGTGTTGCCTCGCCAATCTCATCAATGATTTCTTCTTCGTTCTGGTTTTGGAGACGCGACTAAAAGAATGGTAGCGCGGTTGCACTAGACGCGGCAGCAGAAGAGGCATGAGACGCGTCAGATGCCGGTTCTGGAGTGCCGACGAAAAGAATGGTGGCGCGGTGGAGAGGATAGTGGCGACGCTCCTCGTTAGTTCACGACAACGACAGGGTGGCGGGGCTAGTTGGAGATGGATGGGGTAGTGGCGAGGGAAAGTTGGAGGGGGTGGTGGTGGCTAGAGCTCCGACGATGGTGGAACACCGACGAAACTGCCACAAATCTGAGACGAGGGCGGATCTGAAGCGCGGAAAAGAGGCTGGTGGCATGAGACGCAACGGAGGGCCAATTTTGGAGTGCCAGCAAAGAGGATGGTGGAGCGGTGGAGCGGGTAATGATGACGCTCCTTGTTCTTTCGAAGCTGTGGTGGCAGGCTGGTTGGAGGGGGTGGGGTGGTGGCAGAGACTTGATTTCCGACGATGGTGGAACGCCGATGAAACTGCCATGAATCTGAGACGCGGCCAGATCTGGAGCGAGAAAACGAGGTTGGTGGCATGAGACACAAGGGGGGGAGGGGCGATTCTGGAGCGCCAGTAAAGAGGGTGGTGGAGCGGTATAGAGGGTAGTGGCGACGCTCCTTGTTCTTTCGACGCTGTGGTGGCGAGCTGGCTGGAGGGGGTGGGTGGTGGCAGGGGCTGGTTTGAGAGAGTGGTGGTGGCGGGGGTGAATTTGATGTGGGTGGGAGAGGAAGCTCTTTTGGAATTGGTGATTCTTGGGGGGTGGTGGTGGTGGTGGTGGAGGGGTAGAGATGTGGGTGGGAGATGAATCGAACAGGGGAGGAGTTGATGTGGGTGGGAGAGGAGGCTCTCTTGGAAATGGTGATGGTCGGAGGGGTGGTGGTGGTGGCCAGGTGGAGATGGGAGGGGTGGTGGTAGATGTTGGGTGGTGGTGGCATAAGGGCAAAATTGTCCTAACATTTGTAGATTTTATGTCATAGGGCATTTTAGTCATTTTATGTGCGGTTAACGCCGGCCAATGCCGGAATTAGTGTATTAGGGTTATATTGATACTTTCATTAACTAATTAGGGTTGTTCATGCACTAAAAATCATCTGAGAATTATATTGACACTTACTCAAGTATGTAGGGTTATATTAACACTTACTCAAGTAGGTAGAGTTATACTAATACTTATTCAAATAAGTATGATTATATTGGTATATATCCGTAGATATAACCCGAGTCTTGCACATAGAAAACACACTAATATGATTCACATCCAATTCAGTTCTTTACTCTTGTCACTCCCACTAAACTTTGTTTCTTCATTTTGGATTTTAGCTTTAGGAGGATTGGGCCCCAAATAGGATAATACAAATTAGCCCAAGAATAAAACCCATGCTTGCCGAGACGGCCCAATAATTAGTCTCCCACAACTCATGTAGATTTGCACATGTGGCACGTGTTAAGTAAACCTCCAAAAATGCAACTATTCCATTTCCTCCCACACAAATACAAAATGCATCCATCATCTCCCAATCATGCCCTGCAAATTAGCCAAATGTTTCAATTATTGGTTTAACTAATCCCAAGCATTAGTGTAAAATACAGAGAGCCTATGTTTTTAGGGTAGATATCCCCATGTGAGTGCACGTAATGCCCTCACTCCCCTAAATAATTTAACACCACCCTAGTTTATAGTGGCACTTGGAGATGGGTAAGGGGTGTTTGAAATGGTGGGTATTTATTCTTACTCTCTTTTTGTTTTGCTTTAAAATTATTTAAAATATATATTGAAATATAAAAATGTAATGATGTTATATTTTTTTCAACGTAATCGTAATTTACTTCAAAAGAAGGTCTCTTGAACAACAGTCTTTTTAAATTTGTGGACCAGACATTCTATCTATTAACTTAGATAATGTACCTTATATGGTTGTTTTACAAGTTTAGAACATACCGTCTTTCTTAAGACTTAAAATCTCATTTCACATCAATAAAGTTCAATACAATTTAATTAGTTATAAAAATTAATAAAATTAAGTTTAGTTTGATTTTGTAATTACTATTATGCAGATTGTTTGGTTTAATTTCCATTAATTTATTTCAGTTCTCATCAGATGAAAAAAACTTGGCTGAATGATCCTATCACAAAACAATAAAAAGAGGTGAGGAAACATGCTAAATGGGGTGCTAAGAATGCATTATTAGCCACTGAAATGCATCCATCTCTCTCTCTCAATTATACACCACTAGTTTTCAAAAAAATAAAATTATACACCACTAAATTAGCAAAAGAGTAAGGAAAGTGAAGAATTTATGGAGGACCTTATAAAGGAAGCTGCTCTTTCACATGGCTCCATTCACTTTTCATAGTAGTTATTCCCATTTTTCCATCTGCATTTCAACACCTAAGTCCACATGCTAGCATGTGTAAATGGCAGAGTTTATCC
>JAULKJ010000008.1:12532126-12547685 GCA_032355405.1 Rubia balearica
ACTTGAGGAGGAGTATTAAGGAATTGTAATATTATTTGAATATTACTTGTAATTGTAATTAGATTACAATTTCTTTTCTAGTTGAGTTTAGGTCTTTTGTACTTCTATATAATGTACTCTAGAGTATGAATACAGACACACAATTATTACCCCGTAAATTCTTCATACCGATGTTAGATTCTAAACTGCAGATGATTCTAATCATGTCATAAATTGTAAATCCTAATAAAGAAACCAAGCCATAACTTTGGATAAACAATACTCGTATTATTTATGAACCCATTTTCTTCCTTCCATTTTCCCCATTCTACAAGAAAGAATAACCACCACAAATACACAAAGAAGAAAGAAGCAAAACCAAAAAACCGGTAGCACTCAGCAATGGACACTCAAACTCTCTCAGTACAATATCTTCTCTCTCTCTCTCAAATTCTATCTGTGTATCTATCAACCAAAATCCACACTATATATGTTTATATATTTACAAACAAGAAAAGAAACAGACACAGAAAAAGATCCCTGAACATAAAAACTGCACTTCTCTTTCTTTGTGCCCTTTTCTAACTCCCAAAAGTAAAAAAACGCAACTGCATTTTCCCTCATTTCAATGGTTTCCTTTTCCCATCAGCAGAATGTTGTTGCTTCCCCATCTTCGGGATCCCAGAATTGGAAAGCCTTCTCGAGGGTGCCGGTATTGAACTCCTGATCCACAGCAAAATAAATAAAAAATGTAGAATGTAAACTAAAATGCTGCAGAATGGCAGATAGGGAGAAACGTTTATACCTTGAATCCGCGCTCTTTGTTTGTCGGGGACTAGGTTTTTTCAACTTTGATCCAACCCCATTTGGGGTATTGGTGACTTTCTGAGGAATATTGGATTGGTAAAGGAGATCCTGCTCAGAAGAGTCACTAGTAGTAGTGTCTAGCTCATCAGAATCATCCATGACTTGACCATTGAGCTTCTGGTAGAACACGTCGGGTAAATTTCTACCATCATCTTCCACCGATCCAAGGCTGTCTCCTCTATCAAATTCTAGCTTATTCACCATGATCTTATCCATCCAATCACCAGAAACTGAATATTTTTTGTTATCCTTCGACTCGGGAGTTCCAACTCCTTCCCAAGGAGGCAAATTGAGCAAGTCTTGGGGATCCAGACTTTTCCTCCTCGGCTTTAATGAGCTGCTCTTTATCTGCATTAAGATCATGCAAGTTCTATTATACAAGTAATGATAGCTTTGCTTCACCAGAAAAATGTGCATCATACTAAAATATACACCAAGAAAACTAGTGCTTTAGATTTAACATGCATCCTACATCATTGCTAAAAAGGAAAGCTGATCATAAGATTACATAGGCGTTACCGGACGAGTAAAATAACACCTGGATGGCATCAATCTCTCCAGTTCAGCTAAATACTACTCACTCCGTCCCATAATCATAGTCCACTGTCCACATTGTGCAATGCACAACTTTTTGAAAGTTATGAGGTAGTAGGTACGAAGAGAGTATTACTAGTATTACTAATACATGGAAAGCAGAATTTAGGTCATACCTCCAAGTTATCTATCTCCTCCATCTGTTGCCTCTGATCACCAGTGGTGCTCATGCTCTGCCAACTATAACGTGAAGGCGAAGAACCAGCAGAAGACAAAGAAGTCTTCAACCTCGGCCTTTCTGGGCTGATGGACCCATCCTTCTTTGCTAAAGCTGCCTTAAGACTAGCAATCTGAAGACAAGTCATAATTTATTAAATAAAATGTTTTTCTTTCCGCTTGATCAAATTCATACATGAAAGCTGCAAAAGGTTAAACTAAAACAAGTTATAATATGATATCGCTTCAAACAGTCATATTTCTTAAGACCTGTTCTTTTAGATCCTTCACTTCAGAAGTGTCTCTGTTGGCTTTAGCTGCACCAAGCTCAACGGAAGAAACCCGTTCAGCAAATTTAAGAGTGCTAATTGTTTCTCCGATCGCGTCAAGCTCTGGACTAATGTGAACAAACATAAGAGTCTTTGCTTGCCCTCCTGCAATATGTAAATACCATCAATAAGTAACCACAAGAAGAAATGAAGCATAAAATGGTTGATAATAAGACCAGACAGGTTGCCCTCAAAACTTACCCAGTGATTCTTGGAGTAACTGAGTGAGCTTACTGTTCCTGTAGGGAACATGTGCATTCTTCTGGGCAAGAGAAGAAATCACATCCCCTAGAGCAGAAAGAGACTTATTTATATGTTGAGCCTCTTTCAGTCTGTCGCCTGTTGCCTCAGTTTTCTCTACTCTTTCACTCCCTGCAAGATCAACAAGATGCAAGCAACCACGAGCAGCAGATCCAGATGCCAGGTCTTTTCCTTGAACATGAACCGTAAGGCAACTGCATGAAATTTAGGCATATGTTATATGCAATGTAATGACTAATGCATATTGGAATATTTTATTGTACATGCTACTAATGATGCAGCCAACATGCCGCTATAGAATTAAAACAAAGATGTACCTGTGAGAACGACTACTGCGATCATTCACAGCTGTAGAACCAACTGCACGGTTTTTATGTCCAAGAGTCATCAAATTGATAACATCCTCAGTACTGTGAACTGACACAACATTCGCGGCTGGCACGTTCAGACCGTTTTGGGAACTATTTCGGATTTCTAGTGTTGGTTGGTGTCATGGTTTCCAAAATTCAAGAATTAACATTTGACAGCCATTAAAAATTAGTAACAAATTGAAGACATAAAAAATGATGCAAAGGATATCTTTTATTGCCGCCATCTGTTGTTAGGAGATCCCTGACTTGTTCATTGTAAATTTCGATCATCTGAACAGAAACTTCATACCGAATGGAATCTTTTCTTTCTTCTGAGATCTTAAATAAATCACTCAGTGCCCTGTAATTCACGCCCATAGTCTCCGGTGTTATAACATCAGGCCCTGTCTGTTTGATAACAAAAACTGTTTTTAATCAACAAATGAGATTTTTTTCTTTTGAATGGAAATGGATCCAATTAATGTTTCAAGTTGCAATTACCATTGTGTGGGTTTTCCCTGATCCTGTTTGACCATATGCAAATATACACACGTTGAAACCATCAAGAACGGATCGAATCAAAGGTTGAGTATCTGAAAATACTTCCTCTGTAAACCCAAAACAGAAAGAGTTAGTTATCTATTTATTTTGTCAAACATGGTTCCCATGGAAAGAAAATGTGAACTGAGAACCTCAGTGACCTTGGCGGGCAGATGGACCGAAAACCCTGTTGAATGTGAATGATTTTTTCCCATCCTTTCCATTCTTAGAAGGTATAGTTAATGTAAGAGTCCCTTCTTCCAAGTGTTCCACAGCACTGCCATTAGCTTTCCCTTTTGCAGGTCTTACTCGACAGTACACCCTAATGCTTCCTGTTCAAAGATTTAATGAATTAAGGTTGCAAGAAGTGCCCCACGGTTTTATTAACACATTGGTTGCAAATGACTACCTTTTAGATCTTGCACTTGATTGTAAAGCTTCCGATTCTCCTCTAGAACTGTTTGGTATCCTGAGGCTGCCCGGGCCAGGGAACGCAAGTGTGTACCTGTTGAATATATGCCAGTGGTCACTCATCTTATTTCTGCTTCTCTTCCATTGAGAACAAGCTGTAGAAAGAAATGAAATGAGACACGTACCTAGATTTTCGACTTCCTCATTGTACTGCTTCTGCAGAGAGTTCAAGTCTACTTTTGTTGATCGCATTGCAGACTTTAATGCCTGCATAATTTAAACATGAACCAGGTAAGAATTCTATTCCAGTTTAAATAGATTTTTTTAATGTCATGATGCATGATATATTCAAACCTGAATCTCTCCGTGCTGTTTCTCAACTACCAACAATTGCCTCTCTATTTGAGCCTTCCACCAATCTCTCCATGCAGTTTCTCCATGATTTTCTTCATTTATGGCTGAAGGGGCCCTGATTTTCGTCTTAATCATCTAAAGAAGAAGAGGAACAGTGTGATTCATTTTGATAACTCCAAACAAGATCAGTCTGACATAATTCTTATAGCATGATACCTGAATCTCTTTATCCTGTTTCTCGCCTAACAACTTTTCCCCTTCAAGTTGAGTGTCCAAATTGTTATTTACGATGTCTCCCTGAACATTACAACTCTTGTCATTCACTGGTGGAGGTGTCCTGATTTCCGTCTTAATTATCACAAGAAGAAAAGGGAAAAAAACTTGTGATATTCTTCGATAAGTCCAAAAAAGATTAGTCTTACATGAGTTGAATAGCCTAAGTCATTTAGGGCACCATCAGAATTTATGGATTCAATTCAACATATTCATACCTCAGCAGGTAATGATTTCGCAGGAGATTCAATCGAAGTTGGTGCTTGTGTCTGCCAATTGCTAAAAGAATACGATCCACTGAGTTTTGCGAGAGATTCATGAGCACTTTGTGATTTTGTCTGTCAAATGCCAAACGGGTACAATTAATCAAAATCTTTTGGCTATGGAACAAATGAGTGCAGGCAGGATGTAAACAGTAAGAAGTGATCAATAAGTTAGTAGACCAGAAACTAGTAAGAAATCGTCAATGCTGCAGCAAGGATGAATTATGTACAACTTACTTGAACATTTTGCACAGTCAGTCGCTGCTCAAATTCCTCCATAACTTTACTTAGCATGTTTTCCACAATCTGTAACAAATGGATGGGAATTTTCATCACAAATACAACCAGTAACAGAAAAGGTGCTCTTTCAATGGACAAGAAAAGCCATTTGTTCCCTCAAATAACTTTTTTTCTCTCTTAACATGGATCAATATACACAAAATTAACAGTCCATGGCATTTTATCATTGTAGTAATTAAGCAGTAAGCAACACAGATTCAATGATGCCACAACATGTTGACAGCGGTAAGTTTTAAATTACTTACAATTGGGATCTCTTCTTGTTTCTTGTCTGCAAGAAGTCCACGAATAACTGTTCTTAAAGACAGATCCTGAAATGGAAGTGCTGAATAGTTTACAGATAATCCATTAATTATAAGAAGAAGATTACACTTTGATACTACTAGTTATGCTCACTGACCATATCTCCACATTCTGATCCCGCATCATTGTAGAATAAGGGTTCACTTGTTGACCTCTCAAGAAACTTGTCACTCATTGACAAGCTCCTCGATACTGAATTCATGAAAGGTGAATTTTTCAGTACAAATTGCTTCCCCAAAGGAGGAGTGCCTTTGACGCTTCCATATCTCCTCAATCCAGGACTAGCTCCATGTCTGTACTCGCTGTGTGCCTTGAGCGCGAGAACACAATTCACTACTCTTGCGGTGTTTCCCCCCTGTGCATCGAAAAATAAGATGAAGTAGCCAGAACACAACAGAAATGCATCAGAAAGGGCACCCCTCAATCAAAAGATACTTGCTACATTAAGTTCCACAAAAAGGAAGCAAGTGAGAAGAATGCATCAATACATACCAATTCCAAATCAGAAGCTTGAAAAGTAGGAAGCCCCATTTCCTCTATAGCTACCAGAAAGTTCCTAACATTTTCAAAATACTGATACGCAACAAGAGCTCCCCCATCAGGAACAATAGCAGAATCAGAAGGCATTTCAATCACCTAATTCAGAACACGAAGAACAAAGGTTGAGAGTCTTGAGACAGCAATCACCAAAACACTAACCATTTGAAAAAAACAAAAGTTCCCCTCACATACTTTTTGCACAGTACCAGGTTGAACCCTGTTGAGAGCATTGCACAATATGTGCCCACTTCGCAATCCCTGCAGAAACTTGTCCTCTGAAGGCTCTGCCGGCAAATCCTTGCCCGTGACAACTCCAACCGTTTTCCTCAACCATTCAACTGCTTCATTTCTTCTCATTGCTACAGCACAACACAAAACACAAACTTCAAGCCATATACAAACAACATAAATAACACGAAGCACATAATGTGATCAGATAACGGCAAGTTAATGCGATCATCAACCATTTCTAGCTATATGATACAGGAAAAAGGGACTCGGAATTTAAGATCAAGAAACAGGAGAATAAGAGCAAATACAAGCTTCCTCAGCCTTTCTTGAAGCCAAATCAATGTCAAAAAGCCTCTTGCCGTGTTGCTGGAGAACATCCTCCACCACAGACGCCGCAGAAGCCTGCAGCAATTCTTCCGTGGCCATTACGCAAGAATCCCTCCAAGAAAAACACAATCTTGTTGATCCTCCTGTACTAAAAGCTTCCAACAAGAAAAGTTTCAACAATGCAGGCCTGTAGAACTTCCCTTTTGGCAAAGTTTGTATCTTTATGCACCCATGAAGCAGGGGAGGCAAGAAACAGGTTGATGATGATCAAGATAATGGAGGAGGGGCAGTTATAGGAAGAGAGAGAGAAGGAGAGCTGGGGTGGCGGGTTTTTTTTTCTGCTCTTTGTATATAATTTTTGTTTTTCCAATTTTGTATTGAATTGTTTTTCTGAATGAAATGTGAGTTTTTGTTTTTAGTGTGTTGGGAATGAAGGAGAGCAGAGCAAATGGAGGTTGTGGGAAGAGAGTAGCAGTCGGCCGCTGAGGCCAATTCCTAGCCTTGCGGTTCGGCCTTTTTCTTTCTTGGTTTATAATTTCACCTGTTTTGAGAGGGAGAGTGCATCCATCATATTCTTTTGTATTCTTTTTCTTTGGGGAGAGATTTATAGTTCCCAAATCACCCTCTTTTTTTTTGGAATGGTAGTATTTTCCCCCCTGCTTGATGATACTCCTATTATTTTCTATATTGCGTTCAAGGTGGCAATTTCGATCCAAACAATCCAATTAATGCAACAATCCAAAAAATAAATACAGTAAATTGGTGGAGTATAGTTGAGGTTAAATGGATTGACAAATTAAATAATTGGGTCCAATAAAGTTAACTTGGTAAATTAATGGATTACGATTAAGGTTAAATGGGTTAGTGGGTCAAACAGGTTGATCCGAATGACCGTTTAGTTAAATATATAAGGTTAGATTTTAAAATTGTTGATTCTCTAACTCGTCAATGCAAATCCAACACGAATAGCCTCCTTCAATTGTGCTTGAAAAAAATTATCTTGGAAAGCAAATATTATATGGTATCGCAAAATTTTCACGCTTATGGTATCTCGAATAATGATTGTACATTCTAACTTTTTAGATGTGTATATCTTTATTTGTACTTGTACATTGCATACATTGGATCTGTTTGGCAGAGCTATGCTTATCAGCAAAATTGACTTATTTTGAAAGTAGGGGTAGACCAGCTTCTGTTTTTCCCCCAAAATTAGTTTCTGCTTTCAAAATAATTTCTTTTTACACTTTACCAAAGACTAAAAGTGTTTTGCTTATAAGCACATCAGTTTAAAATCTCTGTCAAACAGAGCTAATATTTACCTTGTCCCTTGTTTATATCACTCTAGTTTAAACTCTTAGATTAATGCTACATGTAAGACGGGACATAAAGTTAATAGAAGTGATTAGTTTGGACATAAAGTTGTGCTTAGATTCTTGTATAAATTTTTGGATTTTTTAAAGGGGAAAAAGTTTGTCCCTATACCCATTTCTCCAAGTGTGCCATTTATTAAATAACATTCTCATTAATAAAAGAGTTGAATGAGTACATCTAATTCACAATTATATATTTTGAAATGTATATCCAGCCCCAATATCGCTATACTAAAAATACCATATAATTTACCTCAAAAACAGTGAGCTTTTAACCTTAAACTTTTATCAACAAAAAGATACCCTGATGGATCTTTTAATAAATTTTATTGCATCCTAACAATATTTTTGTATTTTCAATCATTTCACCTACTTGTAATAGGTTTTGTTACTAATTATAATACTACCTCTGTCCCAATCGATTCTGCACACTTTTCGGTCAACTTTTTCAGGTCATTTTTGACCAACAATAATTTTATTTACGTAAATCAATGGTGTGTTAAAATTTGATATTTAGAAAATACACCATGCATGGAATCTAACAATATCTCACATGATAATATTGGTATCTATTTACTAGTTATAATTTACGGTCAAACATGACCTGAGAAAATTGACTGAAAAGTGTGCAGAATCGGATGGGACAGAGGTAGTACTCCTAGTATATTAGTATGTATGTTATGTATTGTGAAATATTATTTATAGAATACAAATGAAAATTTATAACGTTAATTGATGGACATTTGCAGAGAAAAAAACTATATTCATCCCATAATTAACTTTCTATTTACTTTTGCCTCAATTTTTTATGCAAACTGATGTGGCCGCGTCTTTTAATGTAAAAAATCGACTTTTTAAAGTTTTTGCATGAGTGATATCATGAATAGTGTCAAAGGGTAGTAAATACTAACACTAGTGGAAAGCTTTTGATTAAAGTCACTGTTAATTGAGGACCCGAGGGAAGTTCCGAAGTCAGAACTCCCTCCCAAGTCACCCCAAATTTTTTAAAGGAACTTTTTATTCGATTAAAGACGATTTTTCAAGAACCGCCTTTAATTGGATGTTTTTAATGGACAAGTATTGGATTTTTTAATGGACAAGTATATAAAGGTAGGTTGGATTTCCTTCCTCACTTGATCAAATTTATACAAGAGTTTAATGATTGCACATTCTAACTTTTTAGTTCCTTCTTCACTTGTACATTATATAGTAATTTAAAAGAAATGCATACAATATTTCCTCTGTTCTCTTGTCTATGTCACACTAGTTTAAACTCTTGGATTAATGCTACATGTAGGAATGGATATAAAGTTAATAGAAGTAATTAGTTTGGACATAAAGTCGTGCTTAGATTCTTGTATAAAATTTTGGATTTTTAAAAGGAAAAAGGGGGAAAAAGTTTGTTCCCTTGCCAATTTCTCAAGTGTGGCATTTATTAAAAAACATTTTATTAAGATAAGTGTGTCATTAGTAGAAGAGATGAGGGAGTACATCTAATTCACAATTATATATTTTGAAATGTATATCTATCCCCAACATTACGGTACTCAAAATACCGTATAATTTACCTAAAAATAGTGAGTTTTTAACCCTAAACTTTTATCAATAAAAATATACCCATGGATCTTCTAATAATTTTTATTGCATCCTACTCCCCTGTACCATTTCAACCTGCAATTTAACTATTCATTTAGTTAAAACTTCTTAATTTTGACTCCAAAATTAAATTGGTATATAAGTATAAATACTAGTATGTGATACATTGTTAAATTTGTTATAACATATATTTTCAATATATCAACTTTTCACAAGTTTTAATTATCATTAATGAAAGATATTAAAAATCAAATATTTTTCAAGTCAATTGTTAAAATTCAAAGTGTGTAGTTTAAAATGGGACGGAGGGAGTACCAATATTTTTTTTTATTTTCAATCATTTCAGCTACTTGTAAAAGGTTTTGTTACTAATTATAATACTTCTAGTGTATTAGTATGTATGTTATGCATTGTGAAATATTATATTTATAGAATTCAAAATGAAAATTTATAACGTTAATTAATGGACAGTTGTAGTAAAAATATACTGCATTCATTCCACAATTAACTATCTATTTACTTTTGGCTCAATCTTTTATGCAAATGGATGTGGCCGCATCTTTTAATGTCAAAATTTGGCTTTTGTAAGTTTTTGTATGAGTGATGTCATGAACAGTGTCAAAGGGTAGTAAATATTAATAAATGGGTTAATGGCATTTCTAACCCCACCCTTAGGTTGAATGTGTCAATATAACCCCGTAAAATGAGAAAGTGTCAAAGTAACCCTAACTTTATGAATGAATTGTGTCAATATAACTTTCATGCCACATTCCGGAATTGCCTCACCAATTGAACCGTTGACCGGACCCAAGGATAAATATACCCTCGGCTAATTTAGCTTAATATTTTTTCCTAACCTTCTCTCGGTGCCAGCAACCACCTCCCACCACCCAAATCAAAAGTTATTTATTGGACGAACTAAAAAGGAAAGTGAGAAGTTTATTGGGGGACAGAGGTAGTAATTTAGAATGTATATAGGTAAGTGTTGCAACCATTAATGCAAATGATAATCAAAATAATTTTTTATTAACGTAAATAAAGAAATATGATATCATTTCGCTAAAGGGAGGTACTAAAATATATGAAAAATTATTAATACCCGATAATAAAATGAGATAAAATAAAAGTATAATATTCTTATTATAGTGTAATTTGGGAAAATTAAAAGAAATACTCCATTGATTGATGAGGGTCAAAATTGATTTACACTTCATTTTGAAAAGAGTAATCGGTGAACTTAGAGCATGTCCATTGCAAGATTCAAAATGAAAAAAGGCCATCAGCCACACATGATTGACATGTTTTAAAAATAAAAATGATCTTCAACCCAAGAGTTAATTAAAGACTCAGTATGACATGGATGACCCGTGAAGGCCTCATTTTAGAGTCCTCCCCCCACATTGAGGCAGTTAGTTTTCTAAATTACCAAATTTAGGTATTATAATTTTACTTTTAATCATTTTAATGTTCCAAATTTAAATGTAATATTTATAATCCAATTTAAATTTATTATTTAGATTCACATTATAAATAAATTATATTATATTGTTATAAAATATTAAAATAAAAATTGAAAATTATAATCTAAAAAATCTATAATATTATTGTAAAATTAAAAGTAATTTTAGTTTACATTACGTTTATAAATATTGTGAACTATTATTTCATAATTTTAATTTAGCATATATATAATTGAAAGTTAAATTTTTAGTGGAATACGTTTCCCAATTATTGAATGGGAGTTTTATTTGAAATGAATGAAATCACACATACATACATATACATATATATACATATATCATATAACATTATTATTCATTAATTTTAATAAAATATTATTTTCAATGGCCAAGTGATGTTGACGAAGATCTTACATTGGAGTGAAAATTTCTAAAAATATTTCTAATTAAACCTCTCCTATCTACGTCATATTGAAATAATAAAAAATTAAAAAGTGAATCCTAATTTTACTCCTATCACTCAATGCATAGGAGATACTCTTTTACGGTTATAATATATTCAATTAGGCCACTCCAATAAAAATGGAACCACTTTACCCTTAACAATTGATAATAACATATTCCTTATTTTATTTTATAATAAAGTTGTGTTATGAGAAAACTATTTTATTAAATGTAAGTCTCATTAAGCCCCATTATTTAAAATTTAAAAAGGCCAAAAACTTTCTAAAATTTTGCTCAGCGATCTTTTTCCTGTAACTTGTGGGAACCTTCTCCTGCTATCTCTGACCATGACTTTACTTGTTATTGTATATTTTTTATGCATTGTATATTTATTGATTATTACTCTCTAGCAAAATGGTCGTGTTGAACGCAAACACCATCAAATCACCGAAATGGGTCTCGTTTTTCTGTTTCACTATCATTTTCCATTTCGTCACTAGAATGATGTTTTCTCCTCAACTGTTTACACAATAAATTGGTTACCTTCTATGGTGCTCAATAATTATTCACCTTATTCAATGTTGTTTTCCCGTACTCTTGAGTATTCTAACCTCCGTCCATTTGGATGTCGCGGTTATCCCTTTGTTCAACCATTTTATGCTTAGAAATTAGATCATCAAAGTTTGACCCATTTTCTTGGGTATAGCTTGCAATATAAAGATTTACGCTATCATGATCCTATTACACGTAATATTTACATCTCTCAGCATGCTCGATTCCATGAACTTTGCTTTTCCATATGCTACTGGCACATCTCCCACTTCTCTCGCATGCCTTGATGTATAATTTTTTCTAGATGATGATATGATTGTCTCATCTTCACCAATTGACTCCACATCTTCTACATATTGTCGTCTATGTCTTGATTATGATACTATTGTGCCTTACACTCCCAAAGTATTTGCTTATCCTGGCTCTTTGGCTTCTTCTAGTAATGATTCTAGCTTCTCACTTTCCAGTGATCATTCTTCTTCACTTTCACGTCCTTCTCATTCGATGAACACTCGTTATCGTACATGCATTTTAGCATCAGACCTTTCTTGATTATACTGTCTCTTGTTTTCTAGCTGTTTTCTTTCTCATTCAAAACCTAAGGAATACCAGTCTACCATTAATGACTCCAAATGGGTGGAGGCTATGGATGACAAGATGCATGCACTTCGTCAACAACATAGGGATCTTGTTCCTCACCATACTGGTGTTAATGTAGTTGGTTCCAAATGAGTGTGTTGTGTGAAATATCATTGTGATTGCTCTCTAGATCGTTATAAGAGTCGCTAGTTACCCAAGGATTCTTTTTGCTACCGAAATTTGAATTTACTCATTCTTTTAGCCCTTTTATCAAAGTCTCAAGTGTTCGTATTATTCTCACTATTGCCATTATCCAGCATTGGCTTTTGCGTCAACTGGATGTCAAGGATGTTTTTCTTAATGGTGTTCATGATATTCATGTGTATATAGAGCAAACCTTTTGTTATTATGATCTTTTGAGGCCTGGTCATGTGTGTCTCCTTAGGAAAGCTATTTACAGTCTTAATCAGTCACCCCAAACTTGGTTTCAATGCTTTACTAATTATTTGAAGAGTATCGGTTTTACTTGTAGTCCTGATGATCCTTCGCTCTTTATATATGTCTATGTCATTCAGTTTTTGTATCTCCTCATCTACATTGATGACATTATTATGAGCGGAAATGACCTTACGCTCATTAGCCAGTTCATTTCTGGTACAACTTATGAATTTTCCATTAAAGACCTAGGTGATCTTTACTATTTTCTTGGTCTTGAAGTCACTCCACTTCTACCGGTCTTTTCTTGGGTCAGGAAAAGTATGCCAGGGAAATTATTTAGCGCATTGGTATGACATATACTTCTCTGGTCACTACTTCATTTGTACCTGGTTATCAATTGCATAGCTCATCCAGTCCCAATTTTGCAATCCCACCTTATATAGGTCATTTATTGGAACTTTACAATATCTCACCAACACTATACCCAATCTCTCTTATGTTGTGAATTCAGTTAGCCAATTTTTACAACTGCCTAGGGATAATCATTATCGAGAGGTCACTCGCAATCTTCAATATGATTGGGGGACGCTTCACTATAGTCTTGCTTTTCGATCTTCTTCTAGTTCTCTCACTATTCTTGGCTACTCCGATTCTGATTGGTCCCAGTGTCTCGAGACTCGTCATTCCACATATGTCTATGCCATTTTCCGCGGCAAGAACCATGTCTTGTAGAGTGCCAAGAAGTAGTCCACTGTGTCTCGATCCAGCTAAGATTTTAAGTACCGCGCTTTAGCAAACACTGCTACTAAGCTTACTTGGGTTCTTCACCTTCTCCATAAACTTCGTGTCTCTTTGGATTCTCCCTCGGTAGTACTATGCGATAATAATAGTGGTATCTTCCTTGCTCTGAATCATGTGGCACATAAGAGGGAAAAACACATCAACATCAATTGCATTTTGTTCGTGAACTTGTGTCCTCTTGAAGGCTCTGTCTTACTCATGTTCCTTCTCCTCTTCAGTTTGCCAACATTTATACAAAAGGGTTTACTTAACCCTTTGTTTGTGCATTTTTAATTTAACCTTTATTTGTTGTCAAATCCCCACACTTAGCTTGAGGGGGAGTTAGTGTACAGACTAGTGATGTTCATTGTATGAACTTTACTTATTACCAGGTTCTTAGGATTCAATTCTAAAATAGTCTTAACATATTCCAAAGTTTCTATTCATTGTATCTTACTTCTGTTATACACCTATTTATGCCTGCAATGAAAGGCCACAAAGGCGTAGGTTATTTCTCTAATATAATTTCTGTTTCCAAAGTTAGAACAATTGTACCTAGGGTATTATTAATACCTCTCCAGATACAAGTTAGCCCTTGCACGATCAATTTTGCTTTCGGGAACTTTGCCCACCTTACTGCTACAATAGATGGAGGAACACAAATTAAAGAGAAAAATTACAGTTTTGACACCCAATTTTAAGTGAAACTGCAGTTTTCTTTCCTCTTCTAGAAAATTGTTCCTAGAATGTTCCGACATTATTACAAAATATTCTTAATTAATTTTCACATACTATTAAAAAGATTAAGTGAGTCAATATTGAGTTAACCTTTCAAGTGGTGATAGTGTCAGCACTGGAAAACCATATAACACGAAAGTAGAGATGACAGAAGAGATAGTGAGTATGATTGAATTAGTGGTGTTTGGAACATGGTGGAGGAAGAAGTTGAGAAAAAACTGAAAGAAGAGAAAATTTAAAAAACATCAATTTAACCTCAAAAGTTAAACTATAATTTATTAAATCTTGGTAGCTGTTAACTGGTCTGTTAACTTCTTTAAAACATGTTGTGTCCGGGAAAGGAGTTGAGAACATTTCGTAATAATCTAGGAATGTTTTGGGAGTATGGTGCAAAAATATGAATAAAACATGTAATTTCACTTAAAAGTGGACATCTACATTGTCATTTTTTCCAAATTAAACTAGAAGTCACTTGATATGTTTGTCCAATTTTAATGAGATACCCCTTCCATTTCGTTGGATTTGACACACTTTCATTTTCGAGTTGTTTTTATAGGTATGACACACTTTACTTTTTTGGTAAGATTTATTCAATTTTATCCTCTCATTATACTTTTTTCTTTCTAAATTCAATTCACCCACTCATTTCATTCATCTAAACTCAAACATCTAAAACTACAGTGTCATAGCTAATGAAACAGAGGTAGTAGATGGTTTCAAATATTTTATTTTTTTTGCAAATCCTGACGTATGCGCTACTCAAATAGCAAAGAGATGTACTCCCTCATCCTAGTTGAACTTGCACTATACCTTTTTTAACACTATTGACTATCAAAGTTTAATGGTTTATTTGAATAGATATATGAACAAAAATATTATTTAGGGGTGTTCAAATCGCCCGACCCGACTCGACCCGTTTTGACCCGACTCATATGGGTTGGGTCGGGTCGGGTCAATGTCCCATTTGGGTCAAGTTCATCGGGTCAAAGTCCCATTTGGGTCGAGTGCGTCGGATCAAAACGGGTTGGGTCAAAAATTAGCCGGGTCAGATTTTGACCCAAATCGACCTGTTTTGACCCATTTGCAATTTTGCTCCATTTTCTTGAAAAAATCATAAAAAGAATTTCTTTAATACAACATATCCACCATTAATTTACTCCATAAACAAGTTTAACATTTTGAAAAATATATATTTATAAAACTAAAACTACTTTTGCAAAACGAATATTAATTATAAATAATATATTGATTAATATATGAAATATATATTCATAATCATACGAATAAATTTTAGTAAAATTTAAAAAATTAATTGAAATATTAAAAATATTCTAACTAAGTAAAAGTAAAATAATATTATTATTTAAAATTACATAAAAATAAATCATAATTTTATTTATTATTTAAATATTAGAGTCCGTCTCTTGAAAGACGGTCTTTCCATAAGTTATGGACAGACCAAGGTTTAAAGTGTAAATTAGAAGAAATTAAGATAAAATTTTCGGGTTGCATGAATCGGGTTAT
>JAULKJ010000008.1:12556644-12568595 GCA_032355405.1 Rubia balearica
AAATTAGATTGATTATGTCGGTTATTAACCTAGTTGATTATGGATCAAGTTATGTATGCTATTTCTGGTGTTGAATCGGTTACAAATTGATTATGGCTCAGGTTGAATCGGGTTCAAGTTGAAACGTATTCCGATTGAATCATGTTTGAGTTAGAATAAGATTTCAGGTTGATTCGATCTTGTCGGGTTAGGATTCAGATTATTAGGTCAGAATTGGATTTCGGGTTGAGTTCGCATCGAGTCGGGTTCGGGTTTGGACCCAAGTTATCAGGTCAGAATCGAATTTTGAATCGAATTTTGAGTTGAGTTCAAGATGAGTCGAGTTCCAATTCGCGCCCAGCTTATCAAGTCAGAATCGGATTTCGGATTGAGTTCGGGTCGAGTCGGCTTCTGGTCAGTATTTTGTGGGTCAAGATTAGGTTCGAGATGAGTTCAATCAAGTCGATTCAAGCCGGGTCAGAAATTTGGCTCAGAGATTAACAGCTCTACCTCCGACCCAAAGTAGTACTAGCATATTGGCTCGGGGTGTATAGGTCTCAGTTTCACCAAATAAGCCGATAAAACATTGCAACCTTGCCACTAGCCTAAATTTTTCGCAACCTAGCACGATAGTTGGAAGAAATCAAGCAAAGTCGGGATGCCTTGGAAGGGCACTACTAGCAAGTTTATTCCTTCTCTTTATGGAAGCATAGAGTAACGCAATAATACACAAGCCGATCTCATTTCCTGCCTACTGCATAAGCTAATTCTACATCCAACATAAATTACAATTACTACCAACACTTTATTTATTCTTGGCATTCTCATACATTACCCACTTAAAAGACATACAACGGACCAAGCAGTGCAGTTTGTTCTGTAAATTTGTCCACAGCCATGGAGACACCCACAACCACAAGAACTTTATAAGCCGTCATCAAGAATTGTAGACAAAAGCATTCCTTGGACAAACTGAGACCTCTTCGTCTTCTCTTCTTGGTCTTTTAATGACATCGGAGGTGTTGGCACTTTCCTGCAGAAATGCATCATTAACAAGTTGTTAGATGACTTGCTCATGAGTTTCCAGACAAAAGATGGAGAATATGGCAATAAGAAAGCATCTTATTCTGAATCAGTATCATCAGGAGGATGAAATCAAGCTCAAACAAGCAATGAATAAGATAAGGAATGATACACTCGATTCCAAAATACAATACTGCAATTTTCAAAATTAAATCACAGATTATATTAAGTACCGAACATGGGGGAAGAGCAGATTTGTCCCCCATAAATGAAAATGCACAGGCCTTCAATTAAAAGTGACAAGGAAATCTATAATGGTACCCAGAATTGACTCACATGATATATTAACACTTATCCCACTAGGGGTGGCCACTTCACACAGATCATATTCATGCACTGTTAAAAACATGTGTTCATTCATACTGAGGTTTAACAAGTCAGTTCTAGTGGCTTCTTTCCAATTCTTTTGCTAGTAACTTACTAGTTGTCTTGTCTACTTTCATACAACTCTACACCACAATTCCTATTTGAGGGGAAATCCAAGGGTACTCATCATCTAGTAAAGGAGATCTGGCTTTCTTCGAATTTGAAAAGGCAAGTAGAACCAAATATTTAATGTTAAGCAAAAAGAGAAATTTGAGAGGGGCACAAAGAAACTCCAAAATGCCAAATCTGATGATAGTTACTAAAAAGATTATCCAAATCCATCCAGTAGTTAGATATTTAGTTTTTCTAAGTGCACACTGTCACTCCGAGTATCATAACCAATAAAATTTGAACATTATTGAAAATTTACACTCGCTAGGCATACACCAAGTCGAGGGCACATTAATCAGTCCAAGGGTGTGATTGGTTGGCACAAGGGAATGACAAAGAATGTGATATTGATAATAGTGAGGAATGACAATGGGGAAAGTAATCAATATAAATATGTCGCTCGATTGCAGGTACAGAATGATCATCAGTCATTGACAGTGTTTGACATTCTGGTTTGGTAAAGTTCATTATGAACATGTGCTATATATACATATATACATATTTACACATATATACATACATATACATATAGATGACTTTATGTTCGGAAATAAAGTACTGGTAAAATTACAAATTAATTATCATGTGTGTATTTTAATGAGAATCATTTATAATCAACTTTTTAACAATAATAGAATGTTATAAAAATGACTTTTGAGGGAATGATAGCCATACCCCTCAGTATAAAGAGGAATAGTCCACAACATCTTATTGTATTATAAGAATGTGAGCGCCATATTATGATTCCTTCCAACCAAACAAACCACCTTTTTATCATACTTATTCCCCACCACGTAAACCCTCTTGATAAAGAACACTTTTAGGGTTTCATAAATGATACTAATAAATGCATGATTTTAATACCTCTCTGCAGCAATGTCACTAGTGCTTTTCTTGACAGCAACCAATGCCGCGGAAGGGTGTGATCGAGGATTTCCATAATCTTCTGCCATAGGCAAAATAAATGACGACAACAATGGATCAGGGGCAGCAGTGCTAGGAGGGACGATACATGAAGACCCTCCAAAAAGTGACTGCAAATTTCCTTCTCTCAACTCCCTCCTCAACAGAGACAGCGTCGAATGTGGGCCACCTTTATGTGATTTCCGCTTACGTTGCATGTAATCATTAGTCAAGGAAATCAAAATAGTATGTAAAAATATAAGACGGTGAAATCTGGAGCCACTTTACACTATCATTTCTGAAGAGGGCTGAAACGGACCAGCTAGTTTTAGTTTTCTAATTCCTCAAGGCAAATTCCATCACAAAATACTGGGGAGGGAGAGAAATTTGCATGAGCATTAAGACAAACGGACCTCTAATGTATGCATGTTAAACCAAAATGTCTCTAAAAAGGTAAGCATGAGAGAATAGCAGCCAGGAATAAAGGAACGACAAAATCGACTCTAGTTTATGCAAGCTAAACCAAAATGTCTTAGAAAGCACGGAAGAATAATAACAGGGAATAAAGGAGCTATAAGAGAACCATAACAGGAAATCAATCAGAAAGGATATCTTGAAGATATTGCCATGTTGCAACGTTATGTGCGCAACCATGTCAACCCCAACCCTCACAGCACAAACTGGACAAACCTGCAAGGACAAGACTACGTGGATCACAAATGTGACACATTGCATTGTTGGGAAACATAATTAAGGCGTACTACCCACCACATAGCAGCAACAATAAAATGCTTTGTGACAAAATGCTTTGTTGGGAAACACAATTAAGACTGTACCACACACCACATAGCGACAAGAATAAGCATCCGTTTACTCATCCACAAACTTACCATGTTCCCAACAATCATTTTGTAAATAAATACCAAATAAGTCAAAATCAATCATCAGTTAATAAAAACACTGAAGTCAATACAGCTGTTGTCAGATTTGTTTGAAATTAAGCCCTTCCCATAAGGGTAAGAGTTACAAACTTTACGTAAGGAGGGAAACGTAGAAGAGAAAGATCAATGATTGAAAAAGTTACAAACTTTATTCCATAACGATTATCATGCCACATTTAGCCCATGCCATTAATCTAGAACACAGATTTCAACTGATCTCAAAGCATGTATTCTACAAAACACAAAGAAGACTGCAATTTATTTGCTGGACTTGTTAAGGGAAAGACCATGCATAATTCCACGAGTAACAAATTACTCACATTTTATAAACCTTGCAAACTTAAAAACAAAATTATATCTTCCCTTCACCCGTACATTTCATGTTCCTTCATCACTTACTCCAAAATCAATAATAACTTTAAGTCTTTTCCTACACCGAATTTTAATACCTTTGACAGCGTATGATGCGAAAGCTCAGCTTTCTATAAGTAGCATCATTTCTAGAATTTCGAGCCTAAGGAAGAGAGAGCCTACAATCATCTTAAACTACTGACAAAGACCACACACAAGATAAATAAGGAAAGTACCCCATTCTTGGCCTCAACAGGATGTTCATCATCGATATGACAGCAAAGGCCAATGATATCAAAATAATCAGAACAGAATGGGCACGGATATTCCTCCCTGACGTCATCATCTGCAACGTCAATTTCTTCAAACCCCATCAACATTTCCGCATCGAAACCGTCCCATTTGGTTCCTCCTATCACCACAAAAAAAAAACAAGAAACATCCATCAAAATCGAAACGAACCCCAGATCGCAAATTCACAAAACAAACGCAAAACAAAACGCTCCGAGGCAGGGGGGCTTACCGGATCGAGACTGGAGCGCGGATTTATAGCTCCTGGAGGCGAAGGACAGGCGGGAGCTCCAAGAATCAGCATCCATGGCTAGTTTGTCGGATTTGGTGCCAAAAGGGGTAAGAAATGAGGTGGGGTCTGATCCTGGGCGGCGGCTCCGATTGGGTGGGGCGGCGGAGGAATCGAGAAAAGGGTCGGTGTGCGGTGGTGGATGGTGAGGAGTGAGAAATGGGGCGATGAGAGAGAGAGAGAGAGAGGGGTAGGAGATGAAATGGAAAATCCACCGAAAGGAGGAAAAGGTAAGGGAAGGAAACTTTGTCCGTCTTCCACACACGCTCGCCACCAGCTACTGTGACTGCAATTACGAGATTCTACTCGTTCCTTTCGGACACTAATTTACCACTACTACCGGTAGATTTTACACTTTTAACCCTAACTTTATATTAAAAGAGGTGTCATCATTCTGTAAAATGAGAAATATCAAAATAACCCTACCTTTATAACAAATTGTACAGTTATAATCTTTTATCACTATTATGACATTGACTCATCAATTTGGGTGTTGACCGGACATGAAATGATGAAAATACTCTTACCCCCATAAGTTGAAAATGGGCAAAATGAGAATTCAACTTATGGGGACAAGAGTATTTTTGTTATTTTAGGTCTGATCAGCACTCAAATTGATGAGTCAACACGGGAATAGTGACAAAATGTTATAACTGCACATTTTATCATAAATTTAGGGTTATTTTGGCACTTTCTCATTTTGCATGATTATATTGACACTTTCAAACTAAAATTAAAGTCATTTTAGCACTTGACTCTAGATTTTATTTTTTACTTCCCTCCATACATGCTCAAATTTCATAGAATAGTTTCACGGTTATTCAAAAAAATATGTTTATAATAACGGCATGTGAAAGGTTGATATTTAAAAATTAGTTGTTACAACGAATTCAACAATATCACATATGATAATATTATTCTTTATGTCTCCATTTAAATATTGGATTAAAGTTTGATAGAGATCACAGCAAAATATGAAGTTTGAATTTGAAAAGAGGGGTACTTTTTCTTGTCTTGTTAAAGGTGGCTGGTTCGAATATATTATTTTCATATAATGGAAACAAATTTTGAAAAACGTTGATAACATGACAAATGAAAGATGGGAAGAAAAATCATAATCAGAAGATCATTTCGATTCATTAAATCAGTTCGATTCTAAATCAGTTCAAGATGGGATACTAAATCAGTTCGATTCACTCGGTGTGCAAGTTATGGCAATTACAACAACGAATTCGAAAATGTTAGATCTTCTAAACTTGCTTTTCGCTGGGGATGTTTGATTAAAAAAATTAAATGCATTTACGAATTTAAATTATAAGCATGTAGTTCAGACACGCTAAATTGGAAACTTCACAAGGAACTTGCATAGATTAGCACAATCAAGTAGGGTGGGTAACGGTTTGATTTAACCGATTTTTGATTTGTTCGATTTTGCTCCTAAAATTTAAAGTCAAAATCGACCCGAATAACCTAAATAACCTGAATTATCCGAACCAAATTTGGAATTCGGTTTTGATTTGAAACCGAGTTCAAATCGAATAAACCAAATAATTTGATAGTTTGGACATGACCAAAAATTCATAAGCGGGTCAAAAATTTAACTTTAAAATAGTCATTTTAAGGCCCATTTGTTTGAAGTCATGTTATTAAGTGGCGTCCAAACTGGGTCTTGCTGACTATATAAAAATGAGGTGGAGTGATACCCTATTTATAAGTAATTTCTTTCTAATAGTTTCTACATGCTATTGATGTGGAACTAATGCACTTCCTTCTTCCATTCTCTCGATTGGCTTATCACTCAGGGTTATCTGAGTATCGATAACATTATCCGCTGCAAAACCAAATTTCCTCATCATGGGACCATATCCGCCCCTCGTTATATGGCCACCGATGCCGAGAGAAATTTTCAAGAATGGTGCTACAGTAGAGTAGAGTGGAAACAAAGATGGTGCGCCCTCAAGGTTTTTCATTTTTTTTAAAATTTTTGATGTCTTGTATGCGAATATGTGAAAAAGAAAAAAATGGGGAGGGTGCCCTCAGGTTTTTTTTTATTAAAAAATTTTGATGTTTTGTTATGCAATGAAGAGTACGCATTATTCAGCCTGGATTTTTTTGAAAATTTGAAAAATGAAGAGTAATCCACGTGTGGTGCGTGTACTTCATGTGTGGTGTGTAACTATTTTAAATTGATTACACGCGCCACACGTGTAACTATTTTAAATGAATCATACTTTTATTTTTATATAACTATTGTATATTATAATATTATTTTTCGAGTTGTACAGGAGTCGAAATTAAATAAAACTAAAATTTTAAAATGAGTACATTTTTTAGTTGAAAATTCATATTATTTTTTAATTTCGTACTTTAAATAATAGTTATATTGTTTTATAATGGTTAGATTATTTTTATATGAATACTTTCATTTTAAAATTATATAATATAAATAGTAATCAATTAAGTAATAATATTATACTTTAATCTAAATAAATTTAAGATAAAAATTTAATATCATATGTAAATAATTAAAAAACAACTACAATTAAAGTTTCGCGTAACAAAATATCAAAAATTTTCATATGATATTAAACACAGGTAGGTGTGGCACTTGTAATCCACGTGTGGCTACACATGTAGGTGTGACACGTGTTGTGCGTGTAATCCACGTGTGGCTATACAGGTAGGTAGGTGTGACGCGTGCAATCCACGCGTGGTGCGTGTAATCCATGTGTGGCTACACAGGTAGGTGTGGTGCGTGTAATCCACGTGTAACACGTGTAATCCACGTGTGGCTACATAGGTAGGTGTGACGCGTGTAATTCGCGCATGTAATCCACGAGGTTACATTCATCAAATGCGACCTCAATTACGATTTTTATTTTTTCGTAAATAAATATAGAGTGCGCATTTTTCAAATGCACACTCAACGTCAATTTCCAGACATAAATAAAGCACAAAAGAGTGCACATTCAAATGCGCACTACGTCTCAAATTTTAAAAAAATAAATAAATACCCTGAAATCGTATTCTCTGAATGCGACTTCACCCTTTGCGTTCGACAGACATCACTGTAGCACCAAATAAAGAATTTTCTCCTATAAGCTTCAATACTTGTTTCATTCTGACCAAAAGGAAGACTCTCTTCCTGAAGTGCCTCATGTTCATATTGCCTGGTAGCTTTAGGTACCCAAGGATGGTCTTAACATAGTCACACTCCTCAAATAGATGAGCACCACTCTCATATTTCTTGCTACGCAAACAACATAAAGACTAGCACGGTGGCACCCAATATGTGAAAACTCTGAAGTTTGTCTATTGTTGCCAGTTTTCCTTTTGAGTATCAACCAAAGAAAGAATCTATGATTTAGATAAATAATCCCTCTAATCATCCCCCTTTAACACCTCATATGCTGCATTAGCACTGAGCTTGCATGTGGGAGTTACACACTTTTTCAGATGTGGTGACATTTTATGTTTTAGCGTATCTAAGACCTTCCAAGGCCAACTGTATTTATCTGAATGCCTATAATTCCTCATCTTTGTACTCTTTGTTGAGATTTGGGGATCTAGGGTTCTTGAGAAGAGTTCTATGTTTGATATTGAGAATGAAGGTTTACAAGTGTTCATCATATTACATAAAGAGAGCTCACATAATGAAAGACCAAAATGCCCTTAACTAAATGACTAATATAATGCTAACTAATATAATGCTAACACCCTTAACATAATAATCTTGGATATATTTCACTCACAAAATGTATTTTTTTCAGAACTGACAAGTGACAATATAAATATATACCTACATATAATAAGGATGCTTGGTTCCGCAATGAGCACATTGCCTCTAAATCTTGCAGATGATCACCATTCTGTTATGCACACTCTCGGTTATACTTAGGATACTAGCCCGGTAACCAGTTATGCTAAGTAATACTGAGTTAATGAACTGCAGTTTTCCTGCATATGACAAATTTCTTGAAGACCAACATCTTAACTTTCCTCTCACCTTATTATTGAGGTTATAACAATCAGTTTTGTCCCATTTAACTTTGAAAAAGGTAACCCTAAACCCTGCATTGGGAACTCACCCTTTACCACTCTGGGAAATGTGGCAAGTATACGTTTCTCTGCTTCCTCCATTTCTGAGAAATATATCTTGGATTTTTGCTCACTAATTACCTGTATAGACACCATCATAAAATTCTCCAAACATTAACTCATCCCCCATCATGGATTTTTGATTGGCTCTACAAAATATTAGGAGAACATATGTAAAAAAGAGAGTGTGAACTCCTACTTTATTGCACCTCCAATGCTATTCAGTTCTCGTTGATCTGCATTTCCTAGTCCTCATAGTGGTTAAGTACTCCATGCGTATTACAAATAATTATTGGGATACAGGGTCACCATGTTTGACACTCTTTTTACCCACAGAGGATCCAATATGTTGCCCATTAAAAGCCAAATAAAAGGATGAATTTATTGTGCTGTTGTTGATCTACTCCAATAATAAACTAGGAAATTTGAGCATGTTCAACCATTCCAACAAAAAATCCTAGTTTGTGCTATCAAAATCCCTACTTTATCTACGTTGACCACACAACTTGTTTTATACCATCCACTTAATACTTATGTAACAACTTCTGAGTAGGGAGATGTTGTGTGTAATATTTCTTCCACTACAAGAGATAGCACCTATTACCTCGGTTCTCCATGGCTTTTTACCTTGGTTTTCAGCCCTCTAAAAATTGAGGTAAATGTGGGTGTAGTAAACAGTACACATTTTACCTCGGTTCAAAACCTAGGTAAAAAGTATTTTCACCTCGGCTTTTCATGAAAAGAACCAAGGTAAATATTCATAACCCAACGACCATGCCGATAATAGAGCGACTTCGGTGCATATTCTGAGCCTGCTGACTACCCCATCTTTGTGAAATGTCATGGTGATCGATTTTTACTAGAAAATTTGCAACGTTGTTCTTGACCGTAAGAAAAAATGCATGAATTTGCTACCGACATCGCTCAATATGGTTTTTTTCTGCGGTATTAAACCACAGTTAATTATATATTTTTTACTTTGGTTTCTTTTCTGAAAAATTAGAGTAATTGATAATTTGACAAATCCTTAATTGAGTAGTGAGAGACATCGCCTTGAACGAATACATTGTCGACATGTTAGAGACGGTGCGACGTCGTACTATCCAGTATCACGGTTGACAAAATTGGTATGACTATGGTTAATTTTCTGTTCCATTCGTTCGTGTCTGAATTGTCGCTTATTGCATCGTGGTTCATGGAGTGACGTTGTCTTGAAATGTGAAGCCAAAGTCGCTCTATTCAGTGTCCCTTTGATAACTCTTGCGAACTCTGAGCAATGTTGCTTATTTGTGACTGGATTTGCCAAATTGTAATATATATTGAGCAACGTCGAACAAAGTTTAAAATACAGCAATACATATTTATAGAAAAGAGAGCCTTGAACACCTTTTTATATTGCATGTTACTACATCAATTATGGAAACTACACCATCCATGCCCAAATTAGGATACCAAATTCTCACAAAATTAACTATACCATTGATACTCCATAGCTAGCTAGAGATCTATATCAAGGTGTCAAAAAAACAACCTTGAAAAGTATCAATGGGCATTTTACAGAATGATGATTTAACAAAAAAATCAACCTAATCAAAGTTCCTCATACGGTAGATGGGTTAAGGAAAGGCTTCAAATTATTTACCATCATAAACAGCGCCCAATTTTCACATAAATCCTCCAAAATCTTGATGGTTTATGGCGCTTTGACCTCCGAAAAATACTACAACAACGAGTAATCTCACAATTGATAAATAAGTTGTGCATAGTCATGATATTATTGATTAGATTCAATAGGTGAGAATAATAGATACCTTTTGTACATCAAATTGATTTTTCTTCACAAGCAAGACCAATTCCTTCATAAAGTGCATGCAATAGTAACCGATATCCCACGTGGCCACTTGTTTTTTATGCTATTCGAATGGACAAATTATTTACAAACACATAGTTAAGTACCTTACAGAAAATCCTTATTTCACAATACAATTTTTAAGTTAATTTTAACCTTGAGGGAGTTCCACGTGCATCCTTTGTGCTTGGTAATCATGTGGTATGTTATCACCTTAATAATTGTGAATGAAATAGTTTTCAAGAACATTTGATGTAATGGATCTTACCAGAACTTCGTGTTTGATGGAAGACGATGATGGTCACCATCAAATGTTTGCTACAAAAATGAAATCGTCATCCTATAATACAATCCTATAATCTTTAATAGAATCCAAACAAGACTAATGCAGTAAGTAGAGTTGACTCACCACTCGTAATAAGGTGCGATGTATATGGAGTTGTCCTTTTGCATTAACCAGGAGCTCAAATAGGCCAAACGCTTCTTCATCGCAACATGATTATGTTGGATCTTTAATGGTCAAAGGACCCCTATCCAACCTTTGAATTTGGAAACAGATTATACATGAAAGAGCCTATAAATATGGTTAGTTGTGTACATGGTTAGAGCCTATAAACATGCAAGAGCTAAATGCATTACTAGTATAGATGATTCAAGTTAGGCTGATGCATTAATACTTACAAGCAATGTAGTTGTATCACGGGAGGCAGCACATTATTGAAATTGAACAAGTCTTCCAAATCCTCCTTCCAGATAATAGGATTTACCCTGTACCTAAAAATACTCAATTCATGGGAATTTTGTACAAACAGGAGGCTGGGTGTGCCATCACAATTTTGTGGATGTTCTTTAGGGAACCATCCTTCGAGATATTGTATGGTGGTGGCTTCACTCTGAAAACACAAGTATTTGTTAGTTTAGGATCCCCACATGGATTGGGTAATTTTCCCAGGCTACTAATCCTTGTCTTGATCTACTTAAAATTTATGTACGAAACATTTGTCTCAACTCACTAGTAATAAAATATAAATTATCATGTTAAACCTTCTTTGTAGGCCTATTCTCCAAAATATCCACCAAACAAAGGGGCCACTCCACAAACATTCCCAATGCCTCGTCTACCTTCCTTGCCTCGATTTTTGGGATTGGAAGAACCACACCTTCTACGAGGGCCTTTGTGATATTGACCACAACTTTATCATTTGCGATGGGTTTATGATGATACACTCGCATAGATAAGTACACTTTACCTTCTGCCACGATGTGGCACTCTCTATCTACACTTTCAACAATTAGTATGCACAAGCAGTTATCCTACAAAAGAAGAATTGCTAATTTAAAACTTAAAATGAAATATGTTACCATGTGAATAGTGTAATATATTTACTCATACCTTCATGATGCATTGGATGGCATCAATTAACTTCCTTCCAAGTAGATTGAAGGTAAGGGGTATTGACGAAGTTGGAGATGTGCCCACTATCACACTCCGGTGGTCATGTGTTGAGGTTGTCGAAGAAGCACCAATTGAGGGAGTTGACGGTGTTGGTTTAGAACTTGCAATGATTCTCTCCAAGTCAAGTAAAAAATTTTCCCATTCGATTATTGTGAGACAGAAGCCACTAGTTGGCTAAGTGTGGATTTCAAAGCATCAATCTCTCTTTGTTGACTACTTGACGCAATATCAACC
>JAULKJ010000008.1:12596519-12607363 GCA_032355405.1 Rubia balearica
GATTAATTTTTATAGGTATGAAATTTGCATAACACATTTAAATGGGAAATAAATAATAAATTCTAAACTTATTCAACTAAAAAATTGAATTATGAAGTGAAATAATCAATTTAATTAGAAATTATTTAATAATAAATAATATAAACAATATTGTTTTATAATATTTATATGACCTCCCAAGAAACAATATATTGCAAATATATGAAGTAGGTGATATAAAAAAGAAACATCGAATAGGTGATATATTGCGATTTCAGAAGTTGAATCCCGATAAAATTAGCACCATTATTTGAGTTGTTCATGAAAGACCAACTTGACTGTTGTTCTATCGGCCAATACTTGGATGAGGCAAACTGTAGAGATGCATGGCACCGACGAAACTTAGATACATTGTATGGTCAAATGAAATGCAAGCTAATTCATTAGAGAGAAGGCCAAATTGGATCCTTGAAACATGTAAGCAAATAGCAGGAAAAAAAGGCCATAATAATCAATGTTGCAAGTACATTAAAAGCTATAAATTTTTTGCTCCAACCTATAAAAGAAAATTAAAAGATCAACAAGTAATTGTTAAGGAACAAAGGGATAGTACTTCAAGTTTTCTACAAAAAAAAAGATTATGATTCATAAAAAAAATACTATAGGCAACAAACAATAAGTTTGAATTGTTCAAGAATATCCTATGAAGCATGAGTTGAACGATCCAGGTTGATGGAAAGAGAGATATAAATATTAGGGGTATATACAAATATAACCCTATATAATTCAATAAGTGCACATATATCATTGAGATATATTTTAGTGCAAAAACAACCCTAACTACTAAATAAAAGTGCAAATATGAGCATCTGGTGAAATATCCAGCATTGACCTTGAGTTTCCGACAGTTGACCTTACTTGAAATGACAAAAAACCTTAGACCAAATGTTAAATATGAATGGACAATTTTTCCCTTAAATTTGAGGGCCACCAGATCTCCCTGTTGTTTACTCATCCCACTGTTGTGACTAATTTACTCCACCATCGTTGTGCCTCCTTCCTCCACCGCACGTCGTCGCCGCACTCCATTGCACGCTGTTCTTCATCTTCTTCCTCGACCACCTTTGCGGTGCCATCTCTGTCCACGTGCAACCTTCGTTTGCCTCACTCCACCGTGCGCCGTCACACTCAACTGGACACTGTTCTTCATCTTCTTCCCTCGACCATCTCTGCGATGCCATCTCTGTCCACTTGCCATCTCCATCCGCCTCGCTTCACCGCGCGTCACAGCGCTCCACCGCACGCTATCACCGTTCTTTATCTCCTTCCCCTGACCATCTCCTCAGCCCAACCCTGCCCAACACCACTATATCCTCCTGAAAACCTTGCCCTGCCAAACCCTAAAACTCAGCCTCGCCATCCCTAAAACCCCACCCGCCACCTAAACCCACCACCCCATGAAAACCTAGCCCCAGCGGACCCGCCTCATTCGCCGCTTGCCCTGCCATAACCACTGCCCCTAAAACCAAGTGCCTCCTTACCCGATCTAAAAATCCACAACCACAGGAGATAGGTGATTGAGTGAAGGTCTGGTGAAGGGTGATTGAAAATAAAGAAAAGAGGCACGGTGGGGTGGAAATTGAGGAGGATGAAGAGTGTGGTTAGGGTTAGGAATAGGAGGATAATGAGTATTAGGGGTATAATTGTAAATTTATCTTTTTTATTTATATTTGTTTTTCAGAGGGATAATATTGTCTTTTCACTGAATGGGTACATTTGCACTTACACTAACTGTTTAGGGTTATATTTGCACTTTCAATTATCAAAAGGTTATATATGCACTTATGTGAATTAGGAATGGGTACATTTGCACTTGCATATATTTGCATTTTCAATTATCAAAATATTATATTTGCACTTATGTGAATTATATAGCGTTATATATGCATTTTCCTCTAAATATTATCACAACCAACATTAATTTTCATCCTGCTTCTAGCATAGTTTTAGTAAGTAGAACAAAGAAAACATAAAGGCTCGACCATTCCTTCCCTTCTATTAGAATCAGACAGAAAATGCAAGCCATTCACAAAATCAGTGGGTAGAATTCTATCTCTTGACAAATTAAAGCACTACCCCAAATAGCTGATGAAAGAAACTTAAAAACAAAGTTACAAGAGCCATAATCAAACTCTCTATCAAGGCATCCTTGCCCTAACAAGTGTATTTCACCATTCCTTCATTTGAAGATAAGAGAACTACCAAAATTGCAAATTGGAGAAAGAAAGGAAAGCATCTATAATTCTAAATTGTCCTAAATTGCTACATTAAGGGTATCCAGATACAAGTAACCCAAAAGTTCAATCCTCCAAACTTTCCTAATGATTGTCCAACAGTCACAAACATATCAATTAACAACATTCAAAACGCCGAACTTTTTTAAGGATTGTACAACAATTACAAACATATCAACTAACAGATAGGCGTTCAAACACCAAAATTTTCTATTGATTGTACATCGATCACATATCAACCAACAGATTGGCATTCAAAAAGCCACCCATATAGATGCTTCCTAATTTTATTTCAATGAAAAGCGAAGAGGGATTCACTTGAAATACTTTAGAAATCGCAATAACTGTTCACTCTTGGTCAAGTCAATTCAGCCATTGATCAGTACAAGATGATAAAAAAACTACAACAAGAAATATTATCCAAACTTTATACAAGTGGCATAAGGAACTACAACAAAATTTATTCCCACAAATTTCTAACAAAATCAATAGAAAACAACATAATGTATTGCAGGAGTTAACTTATAATGTGTATCACTATAGCTAGAAAAAACAAATTAGAGAAGTTTCACGAGAAGGACGTTTAGGACTAAAAAATAAGCAACTAATCTGGAGTAATGACTATAGTAAATGAGCGCTTATTGACAATAAACATGTAACGCAAGCAAACGGTTTAGCACCTGACTCAAATTTCATTGTCAGGAA
Source organism: Rubia balearica (assembly GCA_032355405.1). Classification (NCBI taxonomy): domain Eukaryota; kingdom Viridiplantae; phylum Streptophyta; class Magnoliopsida; order Gentianales; family Rubiaceae; genus Rubia; species Rubia balearica. Next base: position 12,599,498 of record JAULKJ010000008.1, read on the forward strand.
AATATGGCAGCTTCATTCCATTATGTGCATCACATAAAATGGGTCCTTCCTCATCAAAATGCATATCAGTCCTTAAGCTAACGACCATTTCAGTTTCCTCATCCAAAGTAGCAAATTTTAGCTTTCTCATCCAGGGTATAGAAAAATTCTCACCATTCGCATTCCACTTTAGATGTCCTTTAGTATTGTCAGAAATCAAGGAGCAATCACACTTCTGTCCTAAAACGGCGCAGTTGAAAGCAGCAATTAACATCAACCTCGAACAACATCTCACATTCAAGAACCATCATACCCTAAAATGTAAAGTAAACTGACATTGTATGAGCAAAATGCTTAGTGTGTGCAGTGAAGCCATTGCAGAAAAGATTGTATCCAAAAAGAAAGCAAAGCATAAACTCATGCAAAATTTTAGTTTACAGTCAATTCCATGGCCCCAACAGAGAAACATGATCAGATTCAACAGGCATGGGTGGTGCTAAATGGCAGAACCACCCAGTTGAATCACTGACTCAATCAAATCTAATGGGGCAAATCTTCATCGAATGTTGTAGAATTTGCTCTTAGACTCATACTCACATCTTCAACAACATTCAGCAATGAACAAAGGAAGTGAAATATAGCAATCATGTATGGCAATCCATATGGTTCCTTTATCAGATGTTAATCGGTATCATCCATTTTACTACCTAAAATGTAGCATTGTTTTCTCTACTTCTTCTGTCATTCTTGGTTGATAATGGACATTGTGGGAATTGATATAAAGTCAACACTTAGAAAAATAAGTATTGCCAATACAAAGAATGCAATTGTTCTTTCAAATCATCATCATCATCAAACAAAAAATATGATCATCAAACAAACTACAGCCACAAAAGGAACATCAAAAGGCCACTAAAAGAAGTCAAATTATTGGAGTTTTGGTGGAACAGGATAGCTCCGGGAGGCGGCTTTTCACACATCGATAATGATGCTGGAACCGAGGACAGTAGCTTCTCTATCTCAAATGTCCTCAGGATACTGTGAGGTCTCGTGCGACGAATCAGAGCCCAAATCATGCCCTCGAAGAAAGGATGCTGCCTGATCTCATTGCTAACCGATGTTGTGGCTCTTATACCAGCAAACCTCGGATCAGATCACGGGTTAAGAAACTCGCCAACGGGGATTTTGGGATTGTCGTACAAATGTATGGACAAGAATCAAATGTATGGATAGGAAGAAGGCATTTGGACCATAAAGAGTGAGAGATGCTAACCAAGAAGCTGGGGGAGAAGGTGCCAATGATCGATGTGGCAAAGACTTCCTTAGTGTCGCCAAGGTGACCAGCGTAATCGAACAGAAAGTTTGGGAACGAAGGGTGGCCTTAAAATGACAGAAAACGATATTGTTTTGGTTAAGAAGGGAAGTCAGAAAATAACAAAAATATGGTTGATACCACAAAATCAAAGAATCCTTATCATATGGTGTTTTGCGATGAGGGAGAAGGTGCCAATGATCGATGTGGCAAAGACTACCTTAGTGTCGTCGAGGTGACCGGCATAATCGAACATAGAGTTTGGGAACAAAGGGTGGCATTAAAATGACAGAAAACGATGTCGTTTTGGATAAGAAGGGAAATCAGAAAATAACAGAAATACCCTTGGTTGATACCACAAAGCAAAGAATCCTTATTATATGGTGTTTTGCGATTAATGGGAGTCCCACCGCGCAACGTGCCCTGTCTTTAATTTAAAAATAATAATTTAATTAATATGTAATGCTAATGTTTCACATTTAAATTAAAAATAAAAATTGAGAATAATATTTTTTTCATCTAAGAATAACTATATGAATTATACCTATAGTGAAATGTGCGGAAATCCCAACGAATAGGTCCGATCAAGTTATCACTTAATATTCATAATAGTTGCGATAAATATGAAATTTGTTTATACACTACTAAATAAAAACTATCGTAGCATAATTACTTCTTCCTAGTACCTCATCTTAACCATCTCAATATTATCAATAATTCAATACTACATACATTTATATTAGTATCAAAATTTAATCTTCAACAAAAATTGGAATTCTTTCCCTAATAACTAAATGTAGAATTAAGGACAGATTATATCTCTTACTCGTAGCAACATATATGCAACATATTTGGCGCAATCATACTAAATATTTTTTTAAAAAAATGGATTATGTTAGCGTTTATTTTTTAAAAAAAAACACTCGGCTACTTCTCAATAAGATGGAAAATCGTGGTTACAAGTTATCATAGATTGTGCAACATTGTTCGCATCTACTACAACCAGCCTATTAATTTCTACAATTGTGATGTGTGGAAACACCATAGCTATAAACTTTATTTCCCTAAATGTTTGCCTGGCATTTTAAATGTTGTAGTACACGTTTTTCATGTTGTACTATTTTGAATATGTATGCAGCATATTTATTTTTTTGGGATCGACTTTGTATGCAGCATATTTGTAGTACATTGAATGTCGCAAGTGCTGGCAATATCTTCCTAGGCTCGAGCGGAATACCCATCAAGAAACAAGTTCCAAACGTGACTACATACACAAAAGTTGGAGCAATGAAGAAAACACTCTCTCAGCCATCAAGTTTCATTGTTCCTAAACCCCTGAATTTTCGACAAAAATTTCATTTCCCGGGTCTGAAGCTTCAAGATTCTCATATTCCTCAAAACCTCATAATTTCATCAATTCGCCTTGGAACTTCCTTTGCAATTTTGTAAAAGAGTAGCAAAAAATGTAGCAACGAAAGGAAGTCCAAGACTACTCTACAGCTGAATCAATGCTAGAACAACTTGTATGAGAATTCTTAAAGGTTCATATTGAATAGTTAATAACCATTTACAGTTACTTGAGTTAGAAAATATTGATATAGAAGTGAACAAACCAAAAACGTTGTTTATATACCATTTCAAAGGTGGTTTAGATGTATATAAGTAGATGATTCCTCCTTTGTTGTGAATAAACAATCAACGACTTTACAACCTGCTTGAGTTGCCTTCTATATGTTGGGAACTTGGCAACACTTCCTCAACATTCCAACCATTCTAATTACAAATTTAATTTTGATAAAAAACACGACTCTGTCTGTGGGGAAAAAACTGTAGCTCATATAGTAATTTGTTTCAACTTATAAAAGGTGGAAAGAATGTGAATCATAGTATTTTCATTCATGTCGATGCCCTCAACCTAGGCAGCTTTGAGAGCATCTTGAGGAATGAAACTACCATTGCCCCAAGCCTTCAAGCATTCGGTATTGGTACCAAAGACCTTTCTCCAAATACTTCACCTCACCTTCTTCGAGTTGTATCACTCAGATTTGCTCTTTCAGTAGATTGATGGGATTGAAGAAAAATCGAACAGTCTGTCCTGGGGTTGATTTAGATAAGTAATCTCCAAGCCATCAGGAAGGAGCAAACCATCAGAACCCACATCAATGGAGTACATAATCCAGAGTATATGATCATCACCACCATATTTAGCCTTCAACCAACCGAACACGTCATCTCCTGTGATAACATTAGCGTCGATCAATTTGTTTCCCCTCTCTTTGAATTAACTCATCATGTTCCCCCAAACCTGGAGCATTAAATATGTAGATTAAGGTACCGTGTTCCGACCAAACATAAAAATAGTGTAACATAATAAATGATGACAGTAATAGTGTTAGATACCTGAACCAATTTGACCTCATGTATAGCCTCCCTGACTGATTGCAACGATGCCTAGCTTGGGAAAATTATAGCTGGAGTTCCCGTTAGAATAGGACTGGATTTCACTTGCATAGAAGGCTTTTGATCAGCTATAACTATACCATCCTGCAACATTCATCTAAACAGTTGAGAGCATTTAGTGATCAAATTTATAAACAAAACTCATCGACATACGAACTTTGAATCTGGGATCTCAGTACACCTACTGAAAACTTAACATTTTATCAAGCTTCTTCGAATCATATGTCAAAAGGGAATCTGATGATGTTTCTTAGAAGAAGTATACAAGCTAAATTGAGATCTATTAAGAACTTGTCGTACACTAAATTCAGTACATAAGCAAAATATTTTCACGAGGCTCGTCAAAGTTACTGTTGTATCACAATTCACAAGAACCATACAATTTATGAAATCATACAAAGCATCAGATAAAAACATTTCTCTGTACCAAGAAAAACTACTAAAGTTTAGTGCTTTTTATGGATTCTAGCAAGTGTCATTTTCAACATTTTAATTCACATGGAAAGAGTTAAAAGATGGAAACATGTATTACCAGGGACCAAATGAAGGTTTCCATCTCAAAAGCATTCTGCAAAAAAAAGGATAATCAAAGCACACAACCACACAAGTATATTGAAGGGGAAAATGTTGTCACCTGAAAGGATATGAACTGTATCAAGCGCAACATATATCTGGTTTCCCGAGCTAAAACAACTCATCCCGAGGCTTCACTTGTGTGCGATTTCTGGACCTTTTGGCTCAACAATTTCAAGCGTTAATGAGGAGACAACGTGTTGGAGTTTTGTTCTTCCAACCAACATGACAAGCTTCAACGGAAAGGAATTATCAGAATTCAGAGACCCCAACTTTATGAAGAAATTTTTTGCAATGAGGATAGTAAGGAGGAGACTTACAATCACAGGTATAAAAGAAAGCTAGAAGTATATGTTAAGACTTGTGTCACACAACAAGAATCAAATCACGGTGAATCTCCAAAAACCATGATATTATCAGTAGAATGCTGATTATCATGGATGATTACGAAGATGCAGACTATAGCATATCCCCAGAGCAGCCAGCTGCAAATGCATAGATAAAGTAATGCAACGGTCATTTCTCTTACAAGCTTGCTCGAAAATCAGGTAGCGCATTTCTTTTATTCACATTTCAAAAGGCTATGGATTGGTAGCTGATAATGGACACATATCTGATCCCTACAATTCCCGAGAATTCATCTTCCATGCTAAGAACCATGTACTTGTGAAAATTGTAGGATTCTGGCAGGATGTGGGTCTGAAAATGTTATAAACGAGTGTTATATCATACTACACCTAGATTGTCATTCTAGTAGCAAAAATTTGAGTTCAAATACCCACAGTGATGAAACCCAACTGCAAAGCCAGGTAGTCAGACATTCTGATTGCATTTTTGAATTGCTTTAGAAAGTAAAGCTGCAAATAAGGCACAAAAAGTAGTTCTCCGGCTCAGCAAAAGATTTCATATAAAGAAAAAAATAACAAGATCCCGGATAAGGCCATCTTCAAATGAAAGCACTTACAAAAATAATGTATATTTTAGACACGACAAGTTTTGCATAGGTTTGTAAAGCACAACAAAATAATGAGAAGATACAGAAGGGACCATTACCATCCAGATCAAAACTCGGTTTCTACTCCAGGGATGGGATGCATGACCTTGTTCTTCGGGTCTGCAAGTAACAAACTAAAAAGGTTGCACGAGTTTGTGATGAAATCTTCTCTATGTGTTACCTTAACGTATTTCTAATGACAAGAACCATACTTTGTAGATTCGTAAAAAAAGTTACATGGCTTTCCCATTTCCTCCAGCTATATATCTACATTCTCTCCCAAGAAAAAGTAAATCATAAGAGAATGTATAGCCTTTCCGCGGATTACATATCAAATCACAAAATTTTAACAACGTTGAGATCACCTTATGCATTGCCAAGCGAACTGTGATACAGTTGTAGAGAACCTGTGTAATGCCAAGAACAAACAAGAAGCGATCGAGCTGTTCGAGGCCTTCATACGAAACAAAAGGCTCGCGGCCCTGAATTTAAAACTCGGTCATTAGCCATTACTCGAACCTGATAATGAACAACAACCCTGATGCAATGATTGTGAAGGAATCAGTCTATTTGGAATATGATCAGTTTCATTCGGAAAGTATCTGATTCTGAAAACAAAAATCTCTTTCCACCTTCGTAATCCTCTTCAGAACAGTTATAAATTTACTGTTGAATATGGACGAATTCATGCAAATTTGAGATTTTTAGCTCGCCCATTGCCCCAGCAGCAAAGAAATGACCCAAAGAAGCATCAAGTCCTCCGACATAACAATGCCACAGATAAATTTTGTTCAAAAATGAATTCACATATTGCTCATCGGCTACATCTCTCACATATTTGATAAATGCACAACTATTCATAGACTGTAAGGTACCGTTCATAAAACAAGACTGCAAGAAAAGCTAACCTTCTTAATAAACCAAAACAAAATCTCATCAAAAACAAAATGGATCGACACTCACCATGTTTTAGTTTACCAAGAACAAAAATGAACAAGTTCCACAGCGAAAAGAACCACATCAATATTAATTATGCGAAGTATCAAAATTCATCCTAATATTATCAGCCAACCAAAGTAGAAAACCTATAAAGATTCAAACTTGAAGCCGAATTACGCAAACATTGGGTATTGAGCTTGCACTGTGACTCATTAGAATCGTCTACAAAACAAAAAACACCCAAAAAAACTACCCACATTCAACCAATCAACATCACACCCAGCCCTTCTAATTCACAACAGTCTTTGCAAAATTTAATCTGCATCCCAAGTTATAAACAAACTAACACAAGCCTTGGTATCACGAAAATTCTGCATATTTAATCCTCCCCACAAAAACAAATACGCAACAATCTTGTCAGAAAGACTGAACCTAAAACACCAGACCTTAAAGAATGGAGCGTTCGACAGTGCAGAGGAAGTTTTTGCCGCGACAGCAAAAGAAACAACTCTTTCTTCCAGTAATGAAAGAGGACCAACCAGATCAACTACATCTTCAATCGAACTACTGAAGCAAGCTCACGAAGAAAAAAATTAGGATGAAGAAGGCGATGAAACAAATTGCGTGAAGAAGAGGGAAACAAAAGGCAAAAACGACGTTGTTTTCTTAAGTAAGGAAGTCATGAATTTTACTTAAATAGCCCCGGTTGATACTGATAGTAAACAATCCTTATTATATGGTGCTTTGTCGTTTTCTTAAGAAAGGTTGTCATAAATTTTACTTAACAATCCTTATTATATGGTGCTCTGGTTGATACTGATAGCAAACAATCCTTATTATATGGTGCTTTGTCGTTTTCTTAAGTAAGGAAGTCATAAATTTTACTTAAATAGCCCCGGTTGATACTGATAGCAAACAATCCTTATTATATGGTGCTTTGCGATAAATAATATGTGTACATATTTTTATCAAAAGTACTCTATCATTCTATAAAAAAATCTGAACATTTGTTATTTCAGATTATGTGCTTATTTGGATTTTTCTTAGTGATATATATAGATATAGTATGAGATATTTATGGTTTGAAATATATATTAAGAAGTTATATATTTTAATAACTTGTGATTGATTATATACAGTAAAGAATTAAAATCAACATATTATAATATTAGTATGTTATTTTTAGAGAACTTGGGTTCAGTGGTAGTAAGAGAAATACAACCAGAGAGAGGTTGATACAATTACTTTATAGATTAATTGATACGAACAAAAAACAATGTTTAAAATTCATAATAGAAAAAGTTATGATACGAAAAATTTAAAGAGAATGGTAGATTATTTAAAAATTATGGAGTGAAAAATAATAAGATGTAAAAGAAATCATGATGTATAAAGTGGTCTAAATAAACTTTCTTTTCCTTTGTATTAATTAATTTTATAAAAAAATTAATATTATTTTGTAAAAATAATTTGAATAATATTATTCATTAAATTATTCGCTACATTATTGATAATGTGTATTTTGAACTATGAAATTGTGCATTACATCCATGTATTTATTTATTTTACATAAATGTGTATTGTATGTGTTTATTTTTCTACACGACAT
>JAULKJ010000008.1:12608429-12622403 GCA_032355405.1 Rubia balearica
CAGACGATCAGTCTGGTTGACATGTAATTTAGATATCCTTGCAATATGTTAGTTATTGCTAGAGACTAGTTAGATTGGATGTCAATTCCACTCATTGTAATTGCCGCTGGGCATTTTTCCCACCATCTTGGAATGATTGATATTTTCAAAAAAAAATCATCTTTTTCTTTTCAAAATAAATTACTTATTCTGTTTCAGTCAAATGTTAAATGTTGTTTTCTATTTTTATCTTTCTCAACATGTCCATTTTGACCATTTTCCTTTTTAATTTAAACTCAAATTTGTCATTGAAATTTAACCACTACATTCAAATCCTTCACTTTTCTGTTACATCAGCATGCATACACGCCTGTATAAAAATATAATAGGAACTTTTAGATGAGACGGAGAGAGTAGCACTGAAACATTTCTACTTAAACCTCCTTATAATCCAGTTCTTACAGACCTAATTTAGCTGAAAAAATGGACCTCCTCATTCTACTACTTTCACCTCTTCCTCTTGTGATAGTATTCATTCTACACAAAAATAGCAACATTTTTTCCAGAAAAGTTGATCATCGTCTACCCCCGGGTCCTTGTGGCCTCCCACTGATAGGAAACCTGCACCAATTCGACAAATCTGCTCCTCACAAGTACCTTTGGAAACTCTCCAAGAAATATGGCCCTCTCATCTCTCTCAACCTCGGATCCTTGCCAATCCTGGTGGTTTCATCGGCGAAAATGGCGAAAGAGGTCATGAAAAACCATGATCTCGTCTTCTGCAGCCGCCCTCCAATGGTGGGACAGCGTAAGCTTTCGTACAATGGTTTGGACATCGCGTTAGCTCCCTACAGCAGCGAATGGAGGGAGATGAGAAAGATTTGTGTTCTTCATCTACTGAGCGCCAAAAGAGTGCAATCATTCCGACCAGTTCGAGAGGATGAAGTGTCGCGAATGATCGGGAAAATCGCTTCATCTGAGGTGGCTAATGTGACCGAAATTGTACTCTCTTTTTCAATCACTTTGATTTGCAGAATTGCATTTGGGAAAAGGTACGATGAAGAAGATCACCGGAGTAGAAGATTCATTCAGCTGTTTCATGAAGCTCAAGCAGCTTTTGTGGGGTTTTATTTTTCGGATTTCTTTCCCAATATTGGTTGGTTGGATTATTTGATTGGATCTTTTTCTCGGCTTGATAAAGTTTTTCAGGAATTTGATTCGTTTTATCAAGAACTTATTGATGAGCACATGGATCTGGATCGGCCGGATTCGATGGATGGCGACATTATTGATCTCATGCTTGAAATACGCCGGGGAAATTCAGTCAACTCTTCCCTTGACATCACCATGGAGCACATTAAAGCAATGCTTATGGTAAGTCTTTTTAATGGATCTCGTATTTTGAAAATCTTTTTATGGAAAAATAAAAATTAGAATAAATCAGGATAAAATTTTTGAGTTTGGTTTAACCGAGTCATAAATTTATAACTACTGCACGTTGCATAATACTCCCTCCGTCCCACAATTATTGGTCTATTTGCTTCTTCAAAATCAAACTTGGTAAATTTTGACTCTATATATCAATTTATATTTACAATAAAAGTATCATGTGAAATATTGTTAGATTCATCTTAATGTCTAGTTTCAAAATATAAATTTTTATGCAAAATTATTTTATGTAGCTAGAGATATTGACGGTCAAACATGGTGATTGAAGACCATGAAAAAGTAAATAAACCAATAATCTTGGAATGGAGGGAGTACATTTTTATTATTACAAGTTAAATCTTTTATTAGTCTATAATTCTAATTAACCTGTCTTTTTATATACCTATGAAATGGGGTATTTCCCAAAACTTTGTCTTTAATAAAGTTTAGAATGATATTTCTCTATTTCCTTTGTAATTAGCTAGGTTTGCGAAAGTAAATAAAGTTGACAAATGAGCAACATATAGCATATACCAATGGACAACTAAAATCTTTGAATGATTGGTTATAGATCGTTGATAACCAAGCAATAGCATATACCAACATTCAATAAAAGATATGTGGCGGTTTTAGAAACTAGATTTAATAGGAAACATTAATAATAGTTAATGTATATTAAAAAATAAAATATAGAGCAAAATTATATTAATGAAATTTTAATCACAATATATAATTTAGAATTTACTAAATGGGAAAGGAGTCAATATGAAAAAATCACCCAAACAAGTAAAGTGAGCCGTTATTAGAGAAACTGGGGGAGTATGACAAATTATACTCCCTCTGTCCCAATATAAAACTGCATACTTACTATTTGGTCGTCAACACTGTCAAATTTTGACTACATATTTGAATAGATATATAAAATAATAATATTATCGTATGTAATGTTGTTGGATTCGTTGTAATAAGTAGTTTTCAAATATCAATTTTTTACTTACTGTTATTATACGTAGTGAAAAATATTAATGGTTAAACATGTTTCTTGAAAACCATGAAAAAGATTCTGTGAAGGTTATGCTGGGACGGAGGGAGTAAGTTACTTTCATCAGCTCATTTTACTTATTCCAACATGTTCTCTAACAATTACTCTCTTTTCTTTTTGGATGATTTGTTTTACATTGACTCTGTCCCTTTTTTGACAAATTCTAGATTATTTTCATTCATGCAATTTACCTTTTAATTTTCCAATACAATGTCCACCACTAATTCTATATTTTTTCTTTTATATTGTGCCAACTTTAGTCTATATCAATTTACTAAATGAAATTTAGGGCAATTAAAAAGCTCGTGGAGCTCAAAACTACTCCCTCCGTCCCACCAGTTTTGACCTATTTTTTTGTCAACTTTCTCAGACCATGTTTGACCATAAATTTTGATTAGTATATAGACTCTAATATCATCACGTGAGATATTGTTAGACTCTTATGTTTACTTAGTTTCTAAATATCAAATTTTAATGTACCATTAATAACCGTAATTAAAGTTATTGATGGTCAAACATGGTGTGAAAAAGTTGATAAAAAAATAGGCCAAACTGGGGGGGGACGGAGGGAGTGTTATTAAACTTCATTAACTTTTGGTTTTTGCAGAATGTTCTTTTTGCTGGATCGGATACTTCAGCCGGGACAATCATCTGGGCAATGACAGCTCTAATGCAGAGCCCAGAAAAAATGGCAAAGGGACAAGCTGAAATCAGAGAGATAATTGGGAAGGATACGTATACCCTAATTAATGAAGATGATCTAGGAAAGCTTCCTTATCTCAAGGCAATTGTCAAGGAAACTTTAAGGTTGTACCTTCCCGCACCACTACTCGTACCCAAGTACACAATGGAGGATTGCATCATTGGCGGGTACGAAATTCGTCGAAACACGACGGTTTATGTGAATGCATGGGCAATAGCAAGAGATCCTGAGTACTGGGAAAAGCCAGATGAGTTTTTGCCTGAAAGGTTTTTGGATGGAAAGAATATGGTTGTAGATGGAAGAGGCCAAGACTTTCAGTACATCCCGTTCGGCGGCGGAAGAAGGGGTTGTCCAGGATATTCCTTGGGGCTGGTAACGGTGGAGCTAGCGCTAGCTAATCTTCTGCACTCGTTTGATTGGGAATTGCCTTCTGGGATGAAGAAAGAAGACATTGATTATGAAGTTTTACCTGGCATTTCAATGCTTAAGAAAACTGACCTTAAACTTGTGGCAACACGTAGGTAGGGGTGTTCATGAACCAGTTCGGACTGGTAAAATGGATTGAACCGATCAGAACTGATAAAATTGATTGAACCGAATTGAAATGTAAGGGCCAATATCAGATATATAGAATTTTGATTCAAGGTTTTTAAGATTCCACGTCCCAATCCAATCCGGTCCAAAACCGAATTTTATAGTTAGGGCATTGGTGAGACAGGTTGCATATAGATCTACTGATCGTGTACGTTTGTAAGGGTGTAATGTAATGATCTCTCTTTTAGTTTTCCCCTTCTTTGAATGCTTTATTTTTTACAACTTCTAGTAATTTAATTACTAGCACAACACAAATTAATACTAAAGTTGATTATGTTTATCCTCGTGTTAAAAAGAAAGTCAGTCAGTTGATTATGTTTATCCTCGTGTTTAAGAGAAAGTCAGTCGTGTAAGTTATTAACAATACAAAGACTTGGTTGAGACGGTCTCACCTAATTTTACAGTGAGACGGGGGGTTTAAATACAATTATTTAAATATGAGAAGTGACATTGGGTAGTTTATGTAATTTTTAAAATTTTATTTTGTGCCTTGTCTCACAATAAGTTATGATGAGACGGTCTCACGTGAGTGTATCTATTAACAAATGTGTGAGAGAAAGAAGGTAAATATGCGTATTTGATAACCAAGGAAATAGATATGTGTAGGAAATGGCTAAATTGTTTTTTATGGCCCCAAGAAATGTCAAATGGTTAATTTTTTGCCCTAACAAATAAAGTGAACACTTCATAGCCCCAACAAATAATTTCAGTCAATTTATGGCCCCAACCTCTTTTAATAAAACTAAACAACAATTTAGTCTTATTAAAATTTATTATTTATCAAATATAAAAATATATACTTTTAGAAAATGTAAGGCATTGAACATACAATACTATATATATTGTGTGTTTTTAAAAGTAAAAAAATATTATTTCATAATGGAAAGTATGCTTTTTATACGTATAATGGTAAGAAATTAATTGATAAATATTTCATATTTAAATCCACTTTAATTATTAAACTTTATTATTTATCAAATATAATAAGGAGTCCGTTTATTGAAAGGCGATCTTTCCATAAGCCATGAAAACTCTCCATAAGCCATGAAAAGACCAAGGTTTAAAGTGTAAATTAGAAGAAATGGAGATAATTTTTTTGGGTTGCATGACCGAAAAATTATCTTCATTTCTTTTTACTTTTAAAAACACACAATATATATAGTATTGTATGTTTTTTTTACTTTAATATATTTTTTACTTTTAAAAACACACACAATATATATAGTATTGTATGTTTAATGCCTTACATTTTCTAAATGTATATATTTTTATATTTGATAAATAATAAATTTTAATAAGACTAAATTGTTTTTAAGTCTTATTAAAAAGAGGTTGGGGCCATATATTGACCGAAATTGTTTGTTGGGGCTATGAAGTGTTCACTTTATTTGGTAGGGAAAAAAATTAACCATTTGACATTTGTTGGGGCCATAAAAAACAATTTAGTCAATATGGAGTTTTCTTCGTACAATAGTATTTTTCTTCAACCTAATAGATTAGATTGTTGTGTTCATGATGATCACTCAATGTAATTATTTGCGTCGATGTTTTGTTCTCGATCTGGTTGTACAAATGGTGTTTTCACAATTTTATTTGCATTTTTGTAGGGTTTCCGTTAATATGGCTGTGTCAAATTCATGTTTTTCAAGGTGTTTACATATTGGATAATATAGATAGTGTTTTGGATCAAGTGGTTTTGTGGTTCTTGAAGATCCCCGTTTGGGGAAGTGATTGATGCGAGATATGTTCCTCTCTACCAAGTGGTCATGATTTTCGCGAGAGAGAGTTAATATCCCAATGGTGATATTACAGTTTTTTATTGGATCTTTATTTTGTAACAGTACAGACTATCAGTCTGGTTGACATGTAATTCAGATATCCTTGCAATATATTACCTAATGCTAGAGGTTAGTTGAGTTGGGTGTCAATTCCACTCATTGTAATCGCCGCTGGACGTTTTTCCCAACACCTATGAATGATTATTTTGAGAGAAAAAAGGCTAATATTATTACTTTAGACCAGAATTTTTTTATGTTTCGATTTTAGTATGTGTAAGTGATGGTTAATAGAAAATTGTCTAGTTCCAGTTAGAAGAAAAGACTTCCAAACTTTTACTCGACATCTAATTTCACAGTGGTGGTTCACGGTTAAGCTTTTTTCCTTTTACACATTGCATTTGTTTGCAGTTCTGCAAATACTTTTTTGTTTGTGTTTTCACGTAGAATATCTCTTCTTTACCTGTAGGATTATGTCAATGACATCATTTTGACTAGAAATGACCATGGTCTTCTTCATCTGTTTTTTTTCTTGTTAATCGTGAGTTTTCCATAGTTGACTTAGGTTTCCTTCAGTACATCTTTGATTTGGAGGTTTTGCCTGCGTCTGATGATCTTTTCTTGGGTTAGGTCAAATATGCTTGTGATATTTTTCATTGTGCTGGTATGTTAGATGCGCAGGGCCATCTCCGGCAATTTAGATATAAATATGAGGGCCCTAAAAAAAGCATAATTATAAAATATAAAATATAATTATCATGTTAAAAGATTTGCTACACAAAATCTAGGTATTAGAAATAGAATATATATATATATATATATCTCAATTAAATCATACATTAAAATTTTCTTCAAATATATTTTTATCTTTTTTAAATTGTTGCTGCCAAATTAGGAGAAAAAAATAGTATTTCAGAAGTGTTTATAGAGAAAATTAAATATTTTTTGAAATTATAAATAAAAAGGAAATAATTGAGGAAGAGTTAAAAGTTGGAAGGGTACAAAGAATTCAAAATTTTATATATATAATTATTATTATTATTTATTATATAATTAAAAGTAAAAAAATTGGGCTCCAAAAATTTTGAGGCCCTGTGTTGTAGAGCCGGCTGGACCGTGTCTTAGCCGGCCTTGCAAATACGGTATCTTTTTTCACTCCCTTTGGGCGCATTCTCATGCAGGCTCCTACCTACGACCATTTCACGATGTCACTCGAATGTTGCATTATGTCTGCAGTACTCTTTATTGTGGCTTGACGTTCCACTCTATTCTGAGTATTTCTACTGTTCTTGGATACTTTAATACTAATTGGACTCGTTACTTCGTCGTTCTACTTACGACATCTATTTTCCATCGTGGTAACCTTTTATCTTGGATTTCAAAGAAACGACTTACTGTCTCCCTTTCCAATTCAGAGTCGGAGTATTGTGCCATGGCTGGCACTGTTGCTGAATTAGCTTGAATGATGAATGTTCTTCGCGATCTTGGAGTGTCGTCTTCTGTTCCTCCTTTGTTGTTTTGTGACAATAATAGTGCTTTCCTTCTGTCTCAGAATCCTATTTCGGACAAAAGAGTCGAACACATTAATATTGATCATAATTTTGTTCTTGAAATGGTGATTTCGGGCAAGTTCAAGGCTTTCTATGTCTCTTCTGATCTTCAAATTGCAAACATTTTTACCAAAGAGCTCCCTAAACCCTAGTTCGAGTTTCGTTCCAAGTTCTGTGTTTCGCTTGAGGGGATAGTAGAACAGATATGAAGTAAACATCTGGGACTTTCTAAAAGTCTGGTATATTACCAACTGTACCATGCACACAGCGACCATGAGTATGGATTTTATGTTATTTATTACAACCAAACATGAAGATCAGATTGTGCAGAAATTAAGTACATTAGACGTGGGAAAATTGGCTCTGATTCCACTCCAATGAACATGAGAAGTCGTCCATTCCAAAGGTGAACTTTGTCTTCGCGCTATTAAACAAACAGGAATCATGTAGTAATGGAATAGATGAACAAAAACTGTAACACTCCTGACTCCTGGTCATGTTTTAGAAGACCATGCAGTAACTTCTCAAGAAACCATAATCTGCTTGCATTGTTCAAAATTCACAGAGAACAGAAACATTAAACAATACTTTGCTGCAAAAGCAGATATGAAAGTACACAAGAAGGTTATTACAAAGAAAGAAAAACATCGCTAACGTCAATCACCTCGCCAGAATGGGGGCGAACCCAAATACATACACCACATACGAGGGCGCGTCTCCTTTTCAGGAACTACTTTACAAAGAAAGGGTTGATACGGAAATTTTCCGCCATTTCATCAACCAGATTCTGCCCTAATTATGTGATCTACAAACTTAATCCCTGCATACATTCACAGGGGGAAAAACACCTATCTACAATGCACCCTCCACCAATGAAAGAACTGTTTCTGTTTTTACAGAAATTGTGAAAAAACAGCTGCTTAAATCTTCAAGAACAGATAAAAAAACAAAGTGATACCTAATTAACAGACAGGTGAAACTTCAAAATGTACACTTGGAAGCTTTGCCATTCTTCTTGCAGCAACTTTTGATCATCTGCCATTTAATGACAGCCCGAATCTTGCACCATCGTGCCCTCGGGGATCCACTGCCCGAAATGTGAATGCCAATAGCAGAAGAAACTGGATAATCAAAGAAACTATTCGCCTGCCACGGAGGTGTTTCGACCAGAAAGTTTTCGTTGGCAGCAACATGATCTGTCAAGCCAAGTTGTCCTAGAGAACTTGGAGGCTCCCAGCCATATCCATCAGTAGGGAACTCATCATAGGAGTCGCTGTTAATCAGGCCAACGTCGTTCAACGTGGAACTAACCGCTCCAATCTGATGAGATGTCTCCCCTGAATAAGCTTTTAACTGACTCCCCTCTACTCCATACGCATTCTGCGAGTTGAACTGAATTTCAAACTGATCTGTAAAGAATATAACTGTGAGCTATGTTCAAGGTATGATAGCATAGATATTCTATAGACTAAATTCAGTTCTTGCTTATTTCCTATGTAGCCAAACGATACAACTTGCTCAAGAACGCGATAGGGAATCACTTCAGGCATTGATACAAGTTATGAATAGTTGAAAAGGAGAATGTCGAAGAATTTCTAACCTTGCTCAACTGGAAAGTTAATATTCTGTGGAGCAGAAATGGCGGGATTTGGGTTGCTATAAGCACTCATTTGGAAAAACTGCAGTGCCGTTTGGCGTATCATCGCTGAATGCTCATCAATGGGAACCACAACATTCAAATTCTGGTAGACATTCTTCTTCAAATTGTCAACCAACAGCTGCCAAGAGAAGGAAATGAAGTTGACATCAGTTTTCGACACGAAGAAGATAAAAACCATATCTAAGACAGAAGCAACAAAAAATAGTTCAGAGATATGTCTTCCAAACCCTTCTTCTTTCATTCAAAGTGAAAAGAATAAGTTAGTATAGTACTAAAGCCTACTCTGAAAAAACACCTAACACGCGGCCACTCAATGAATTTCATAACTAAAAAGCATCCAAGTAAAACATTGCACAGGGATCACAAACCTTCTGAGGCATGTCGAGCATATCCACAGGCAGGTAATGTCCCCCTCCAGTAATAACTCCATCAACTTTAAAGATGGAATTCAGTACTAGTACAGTACCATCCGCTGCCTTGTACTCGTGGAGATCATTCTCATCAAGCAGGCAAGCAGTAGCATGCCCGACGATTGTGTTCCAGGCCTTTTCGGAGATCTTGCTACCAAGAGTCTGCACAAACGCTTCAAGGACTCAGTATTCAAGTACATCATCATTAGCCTAATGGAATATACAGTAAGCAAGAAAACGGGTTTTTTTACCTTGCGAAGAGAGAGTGGATCAGTCACATAAAGGCGAAGGAAGTCTCTAACATCAACAACTCCCTGATTAAACAAACGTCTGTGGGATGCTCCATCTTTCGCTATCTTTTTTAAGCGCCAGACTTCATCTCTGGCTGATGGGCGATCATGTTTCTTGTATGCTGCACCAGACATCAGAAAATGGAACTTTCATCAGCAATTCTGATCATTTCTTTCTATACAATATTCAATAATTCTGACCATATCTTATCAGTTATCATACTTCAATCATGAATGCAGAAATCAGACTCTAACATGTTCCAAGACATTTCAACACTGGAAAAGAACTTACACTCGCCACGATGGTCCTTCACTTTGAACACGTTGCTGATCCCTTCCCTTATCACGCTAGCATCGCTGGTGGTGGCTCCCAGCCTAAACTTGCCACTCCTGGTCCAGCTTGAATTGTCTGTAAAACTGACATCTTCAACACTGCCAACTCCTTCCTTGAGAGTTAGCACCAATGTCCCAGTCATCAGAGGCCGTTTGCCCTCTCTTTGCAGCACTGTTCGACGATCAAACTCCCCAGTAGACCAATCATCGCGATCCTCCTTATTGAAATCACCATCAAGCACGCGAAGGGTGACTTTTGCAGAGGATTGCGGTCCAGATCTTATCACTCTCTTCGTCCTAGCATCACGCAACTCAACTCTCAGCGTTGCGTCATCCTGCGTTTCCACTCGGCAGCCGGTGAACAGAATCGTAGGCAGTTTGCCGACAAAATGCAGCTGCAAGATCCGCGAGCCTGAACTGGATTCAATCCTAGTATGCGAAGACCTAGAAGAAACACTTAACAGGATTAGCCTCAGCTTGCTCAGTTTACATTCAGCTATATCCATATCAAACAAATGATCCACTAAATTACTACAAGAAGTTCGATACTAAACAAATGTTCAAACAAGCAATAGAAAAGCATAACCTTTACCAAATCTTACCTCAGAAAAGAGTTAAACGCTCCTTCTACCTCCTGCCTCACCTGTCGGAACACAAAATCAAACAAAAATTTAGATTACCCGGATTCGAAATCCTTAGCAAAATGCACAAAAATGACCCAAATCAAAGGAATTGTAAGCAAGCAAACCATTGCTTTCACAATTCCAATTCTAGAAGAAACACAAATTCAACCTAAACACCCTCAACTCAAAAGTTGAAAAGAAAAATAGAAGTTCCATCTTACCCAATTCCTAAGCGGAATTTCCAGCTTCGAGACAAGTTCCTGGACTGAATCCTTACTCACATCTCTGCAAACACAAGAACAATAAACATTTCAAACAAGAAACCTCATAACCATGGAGATATGAATTAGCAGACGACTCCGCTTAGCACCAATTAGTTTTAAACACGGCCCCTACCTGACAAAAGGGGCAGGGTTCGGACGTTTAGAGCGGTTAGGAAAACTCGAGCCTTCCTCGCCGCTCTCTCCTGTCAACTGTCGTTTCAAGACCATCAAAACGGTGGTGATAAATCAAAAAATATTCAATTAAAAAATCACAATTATTAAATAGAGCCCAGATTATGAAACGAATGTCGGCAGATCACCGAAGTTATAACTGCCAGCTCTATATATACACACAGAGAGTGAGGGGCAGAGGGGGTGAGAAACTGCGTGGGAAGCTTCAAATTTTTACGCTTAAATAACGCGGCGATGATACTAAAAGTCAAGCTTAGTTCCCATCAAAACTACAACGGACCAAAAACAACATTATTTTCCGTGTACTTGATTCTGAAGCCAACAACACAGTATAGTATAACACGCCAATTTGTGTGATCAGATTTATTTTTATATTTCTTTTCTTTATCGTTGGGCCATTAAATTGGTAAGTAAATTATAACTGGGATTTTAAAATGGGAAATTAAGTGCGCTAGAAATAATATTCATGGCAACGAAAAATGAGTACTACAGTATACTAAACCAACTCTCGCAAACCGCGTAAACGTGGAATTGTAATCAATAGAGTACGGATAGGAACCATAAGGTCCACAAAGCTTCAGATTTGATTTTTGCATTTACGGACAGAATTTTAGAGCTTGTGACGTACGCATTACTATAAAATTATTGGTCGGTAGGTCCCACATGAGTGGTATATTCGAGAGTATTTTCCAAATGAATTACTATGTTAAAGTGGACTGTATAAATATGAATTTTGGTGAGATTTCGAGTACTAACCAGCAGTGGCGACGCTAGCATATGATAATGGTCGGCCAAAATTTTATTGCACTCATGTAATTTGGTTATACTAAAATTACTCCCTCTGTCCCAACTGAAATTACACTGTAATCATTAGCACGCTGTTCATGAAATATATTTGATCAATAATATGTTCGTCTACGTATAATAACGGCAAATGAAAAGTTAATATTTAGAAACTACTTGTTACAAAGAATTGAATAATATCATATATAATAATATTATTGTTCATATATCTATACAAATATGCGATCAAATTTTAAAAGAGAATAGTGTTAAAAAAGTAAAAGTGCAAAGTAGCATTCTTATTGTAGAAATTCTATAATGGTTTTGATCAATGGCAGATCGGAAGTAACAATTTTAGATCGTTGCGCTAGAGTCTAGACTACCAAATTCATGGTTTAATTAAGTTCCAGTTTTGCTCAATTGAAGAAAACCACCACTTTCTTTGAAACAAAGAAAACTCCGGGCTGTGGTTTGGGTCCCTTGTGCGCACCGAGTAATGACCGCCAACGGGTCTTGGCGCTGGACTACCGTGAATTTACCTCCTCTACCAAGGCCTGTGGTGTCGGGCAGGTGGGGGCGCTGCGGGCGAGCGTTATCGCCTTTTGGTCCAAAGAAAACTTCGGGCGATCCATCTATATTCTCTCCTCCGTCGACATCAAGCAAATTGTCCATCCACACAACCCTTAACTCTAGTTTTCAATTGAGTTTAGAGTCAACGGACCAAAACTGCATTTCTTTAAGAAAAAACCATGAAGAAAATTTATAATGGTGATGAGATTTTGATTTGGTTTTCTTTGAATCAAATAATTATAAATATATATATATATATGAGTGTTTAGTTTTTCCGTTGCTCGCCGTGCAATAATAATTT
This sequence comes from Rubia balearica, assembly GCA_032355405.1. NCBI lineage: Eukaryota > Viridiplantae > Streptophyta > Magnoliopsida > Gentianales > Rubiaceae > Rubia > Rubia balearica. Next base: position 12,620,926 of record JAULKJ010000008.1, read on the forward strand.
AATCAGTTGGTTGTATTCTCTGGCTTAGATTGTCCTATTTAACGACGCCTTTTTTTATTTTACTTCGGTGTAACCTAGTTCCGATAACTCAAGTTTGATATCGAAACTAAACTGACATATGACGTTTCCTGAACTACTCTGAAATTTAATCCATCAACCAGTATAATCATATATAATAAAGGGGAAAATAAAATTAACGCCAAATTTGCATACTCCCTCCGTTTCAATGGATGTGGCACACTTTCCTCTCTTTTTTTTGTAAATTTGACACACTTTTCTTTTTTAGAAATATTCTTTCAATTTCATCTACTCATTTTACTTTTTCCTTTCTAAATTCAATTTCATCCGCTCATTTTACTTTTTACTTTCTAAATTCAATTTCATCAACTCATATCATTCACCTAAATCCAAACAGTTAAACTTATGGTGTCACATCCAACGAGAGGTAGTAGTGATCTCCTCCATTTATTTATTATATTGTAGTTTCTTATTTTATTTTTATTTACACGTTTTTCTTCAAATGTTAATAAATGTGCATATTGTAGAAATTTAGAGCATCTTAATTATCAATAGTTGCGGTTTTATAGTTAAGCTTACTACCGCTCCGCGATCGCCTCTACATTTGCTTGTCTTTTTTTCATGAAATTCGCCCAAGAGCAAAAGGATATAGATTTGCTTGTCTGTCGAACTCATTATGACAGCCAAAGTGCTATCATTATAATTATAATTTATAGTCGTTTGAATTTATGATGCATAAATGGATGAAATTAAATTTGGAAATAAAAAATGTAAAATAAATGGATGAAATTGAATGAATTTTATCCAAAGAAAAATGTGTCAAACTCATAAATACAATTAGGAAAAAGTGTGTCAAACTCATAAAAATGAAGGAAACACACCTTGGAAAAACAGGATTTTTTATTTTATTTTTATTTTATGAGTTACAATCCTTATTGTTCATTGGTAAAATAATTTTATTACAGCCAATTATATGTAGTTTTCGAAAAGACCAAAAGGTTTTAATTTTCATTTTGGTCATTTTCAAAAGATAAAAGAAAAGGATTGAGCTATTTCAATTGTCATGAAAATTAATTGTGAATTGTTTTGAACACTGTCACTGAATTCTATTTCCTCTTGAAAACGACCATAACATTATTTTAAATTTATGGTTAAAAAATGATACAGTTTGTGGCCAGTGGCGGAACCAATAGTACGCGAGGTAGGGCTCCAGCCCTACCTATATCCGTGGCCTGAGGTAGTAGGTTGTACTCCGGGCAGCGAGCGCGTCTTCCGGCGCGTCTCCGATGTCGCGGCGAGAAAGGTACAGAATGGCCGGAGAAGAAGGCCGCGTCGGGGCCTTCTCTTTTTTCCCGTTGGTGAAGGAACAAAACGACGTCGTTTCAGTTGGAGAAAGGAAAAAGAAAAAAGAAAAACAGATTGGGCCAAAACTGAGCCCAATCCATATGATTAAAACCAAC
>JAULKJ010000008.1:12622503-12633712 GCA_032355405.1 Rubia balearica
AATCAACGAAACAATCCTGATTACCGGGTTAAGGCTGACATCCCCTTCTTTTATGGATCCATGGGCGTAGAGGAGTTACTGGATTGGCAGATCGAAGTGGACCGGGTTTTCCAGATTCCGACAGTAGACGGTAGAGCGGTGGTTGGTGGTGGCAGAGCAGCGACTACGTTGGTTTTGGAGATGAATAAGAAGAAGAACCCTAGGGGTATTTTTGTCATTAAATTTATAGTTTTGAAACTAGGGGTGTTATAGTCATCTTAGATTTGGTCAATGCTGGAAAATGTAAGTCAATACTGGAATAGTGCGAAAAGGTGTATCAGCACATCTGCTAAAAAACTAAGGGTTCAAATCGCACTTTTAGATTTCACAGTGTTAGATTGGCACTTTCAGAAAATAATAATGTTAGATTTGTATTTTGCCCAATAGTAAATATAAGGTTGTCATCTACAACAAGGCCCATGAAAATTGACCTATTTATTTTTGACACAATATTTTAAGATAACTAATATACAGAGAATAATTGTGCAAAACTATGAATATTTTAGAAAAAAATTGGTGCAGTTTCAAAATTGTTAAAGTGAAAGATAACATTGTGAAAATTTAACCACATATTCCTTGTCGTTTTAGGTGATTTTCCAAGTTTGTCATTTCAGTTTGGCAAGGCGAAAAAATAGAAAATATGTTAGTTTTTGTGGAAATGAGGGAGTATAATGTTCTCCTCTAGAATTCAACTTCAAACGAATTCATTTAAGGAGAACTATCAGGAAATAGGGCCGTCCATAAGTTCATGGACATACCATTGTACTCTTAAACGTAAAATTGTATTTTTAAATTTTATAAGTTCAAATATTTATAAGGGAGAAAGGCTCTATTTGGCAGAGCTTTTAACCTACTGTGCTTATAAGCAAAGCATTTTTTAGTGTTTGGTAAAGTGCTAAAAACATCTTATTTTGAAAGCAGAAACTATTTTTGGGGGGAAAGTAGAAGCTGGTCTCCCCCTACTTTCAAAATAAGTCAGATTTGCTTATAATCACAGCTCTGCCAAACAGAGCCAAAGTCTCATGTATCATGAAAAAGCTGACTTTAATAACTTTTAGGGTCAAATTATAATTATGAGCAAATGACTTAGGTGGCCCCTTAACTATCACGATTGTTCACCTTTGGCCATCTTTTTTTAAACACTTTTGGCCTTCTTTTTCTAACACTTTTGGCCCATCAACTTACGAAACAACATGCACAAAGCTAAGGGGCTAGGGACATTTTATTTTCCGGTATTATATCTGGGGTTTACCCTAAACCCTAATCTCCCTAAACCCTAATATATGCAGGGACATTTTTTTTAATTTAAAAATATTTTCAATTATTTTATGTCTTGTCTTCATCTTTGGCGTGTCTCCGACGTGTCTCTGACGCATCTCCACCGAATCTCTGTGGGATCAATACAACGAGCAGACTGAAGGAGGGCGCGTTGAGGCTCGTCGGTGATGGTTCCGGAGGTGGGGTGATGAATCTAGGTCATCGGTGATAAAATCGGGGCGGGGTGATGAAATTGGGGGCAGGGGTGATGAAATCAGGGGCAACGGGGTTGAAATCAGGGACGGGTGTGATTGTGGTGATGAAATCAGGTTGTGGTGGTGATTTAATCTGGCCAGTGATAGTTGGTGGTGATGAACTCAGTGAGGGGTGGCGGCGGTCAAGCGACGGCAAGCTGACGGCGGGTGGTGGTGGTAGTGAGGGCAAAGCGGTCCTATCACTTTTACATTTTAAGTCAAATGGGCATTTTAGTTATTTAATGTACGGTCAACGCCGTAAATGATGTGTTAGAGTTATATTGGCACTTATGTCAACTAGGTAGGGTTGTTTTCGCACTAAAAATCATTTGAGAGCTATATTGGTATTTAGGCAGACATGTATTGGTATATGTCGCTGATATTATTCTCTTGTGGTCTTGCATTTGTGTGCAAGGGGATGTCAGGATTAAGGGAGATATTAGGATTGCTAAACAAAGAACAAGGACATTTTAAAGATTTCTATAATTACTGTTGTGTTGTCAAGTGTCGATCAGCATGGAAGAGTAGAGGTGATTCTTGCGAAATTTTGGTATGCTCTCTTTTTCACATGCACGCATACATCTAATCTCTTGTATTATTATTGCAATTGCAATTGCAATTGCAATTGCACTTGCAGTGTGTGGGGTGTCTTGATCGTTGAGCCTATCCCCAAGTGCATATTTTCTCGTCTTTTTGCGTGTTTGTTTCATGAGGCAATACAAAACAGGGAGTCATGCTTATTTTCTTTCCTACTTTCATGCCATACAAAGTTCACCATGAAAACTATCCCTATACCTGTTGCTAAGGAGGTTCACACATCTGCATTTATCTTTACTCCGCTTTGACCTTCTTTCATCAACTTGAAATAGATTGACTTGACTCTCCCTCCCAATATAGGCACATGCACCTAATTATTATTAATATTTAAAAAAAGCATTTCGCCCTTAATAGAATATTAGATAAATTAGAATCAGATTAAGAAAGGAATACCCTTTCTGATTGGTTTTGTATATATCCTTTTCCATATCTGATTCTGTCTTGTATACCTTTGTACTCAGTATATATATATATGAATACACACAGCCACAATTATTTGTGAGTTTTACATTCTATCAATCACAAAATCAAACAGCAGATGAGAAGAGGTTTAGATTAAAAAACATCAACACATTTCGTATGGAAACTCAAAGGAGAAGAGGTTTGCCGGTGGAGCTGACATTTTTTGGCAGCGTAGATCTCACACGCCGATAAGAATTAGAAGTGACCCGCGTGGTTGTCAGCACCTGAGTCTTCTTCTCCGAATTAGCGCGAGAATATCACGTGCGGCGCACAATTGTCGAAGAAGACTAAGCGGCGCCGGAGATAGGCTTAGCGTTGGATAGGAATCAAATCGGAGAGAAATCATGAAGCCGTCGCTAGCTCACGCATCAGAGAGTCTCCTAGGGTAACGTCGTCGGATAAGACTCAAATCTGAGACTGTGTAATGCCTTCGCGAAGACGGACTCGAATCGGCGGAACCTGTAGGTCGAATCAGCGGCAGTGGAATTCGGTTGGAGAAGAAGGGAGAGTCCACCGGATGTTGAAGTGATCGACGGAGATGAACGGCAGATATGAACGACGGAGACGATCGGCGGCGAGGAACAACAGCGATCATATCTGGTCGACGTGCAGACTCGGCGTCAGATACACTGATCGCATGCGACGGAGAATCGGCAGAGGCGTACAAAAAACATGGAAGACAGGTGAAAATTTGGCAGTTTCGGGTAGCAGTTATCGATCGGCAGTTTCCGATCAGCTTCTTAAAAATTGAAAATGAAAAATTGTAAGATTTTCTAATATATAATATTTGATAATTACATTGTAGGTCCCTAAAGTTTTCGAATTTTTTAAAATTCCCATCCCAAATAAAAATTCTTATAATTGCATAATAATCCCTGGCCTAAAGTTTAGTTTGCCTAAAACAATATTTTGTGTTGTTTTTATTGTTTTGGAGGGAATAGTAGTTGCTAAAGCATTTTTCTCAATCCACGTGGCGATCACACCGGCCAAATGTCGACCAGCCATCTCCTCCCGCCACCCGCCACCGCCACCGCCGATACGGAATACAACTTATACGCCACCGCGGACATGGGCACAAACTCCTTCAAACTCCTGATCGTCCGAGCTGACCCATCCACCGGTCGCTTCCTCCCAATACACCGCCACAAAGACCCCGTCCTCCTCGGCATTGACTACAGCGCAATCATTTCCCCCTCCGCAACACACCGCGCCGTCGCCTCCCTGACTAGGTTCCTAGAAATCCTCCTCTCCTACAGCATCCCTCCCTCCCGGTGCCGCTTCGTCGCCACCTCCGCCGTCCGAGAAGCATCTAACCAGTCCGAATTTCTCTCCTATCTCCGGCAAAACCTTGACCTCCAAATTGAAGTCCTCTCCGGCATGGACGAAGCTCGTTTCGTTTACCTAGGGGTCCTTCAATTCCTGCCGGTCGTTGATCACACTATCCTCACCATCGACATTGGCGGTGGTTCTACTGAGTTTGTTATTGGCTGCAGGGGTAACATTTTATACTCAATTTCTTTGAAGTTAGGACATGTTACTTTAACGCAACAGTTTTCTGAAATCGCGAAAATACGCAAACATGTTCGGACTGTGATAGGAGATTCAGGATTAGTTTATAAGGTAAAGGAGTATAAGATTGATAGAGTGGTAGGTTCTTCTGGGACAATTAAGGCAATTGAGAGAGCTGTTTCTAAAGGTTTTGCGAAGAAGGAGGTAGGAGAAATTAAGAGGTTGTCTAACAGTGATTGGAAATTTAATAAGGAGGAGTTGATTGAGTTGGTGGAGAGTTTGCAAATGGAAGGGCAGAGAGAGAAGAAAAGGTTTTTCGGGAGGAGGGCTGAATTTATATTATCTGGAGCAGTTTTATTGGAAGAGATTTTTGAGGCGCTGGGAATTTCGGAAATGGAGGCTTCTGAGTATGCATTAGCAGAAGGTGTTGTATCGGAGATGTTGGGAGAGACTGACGTGATGTTGAATGTGGATGTGCGGTGGAGTTCTGTGGTAAAGCTGGCAACTAGACTTTGTACCAAGAAGAGGATGAAGAGTGCTGCATTTTGTGTGACGATGGCAAAGGTACAGAAAATTCGCAGTTGATCTTTTGTAAGATGGTGACTTCAGAGACCGGATTTTGATAATGTGATTGGTTCGTACAGGATATCTATAAAGGGGTAAGGAAGTGGAATGTTGTTGATCAAGAGCTTGTTAAATTTTTGGAGGACAAGGACATTGATTATCTTGAAGCTGCTTGTTTACTTCACGAAATTGGTCTAGTAGCTGGAAAGAAAGGATACCACAAACAATCCTATCAGATCATAATAGTAAGTGATATAATTAGCATCTGATGCATTTGCGTCCCATAGCATGTCAGCATGTTTGTTTCAAATCAGCTGTAACTTACAAGGGAAATGGTTGTGTGTAAGTCCAGATATTTAAGAATCATGTAAATTATATGTTCTAGGTATCTTGTATAGAGCTTTATACTTTTTAATAGCTCACTTCCTGTATAAGATGTAAGTACTGATCACCAAAGGTTCAATTTGAAAGATAATGCCCCTGTTAATTTGAAGGACTGAGAGAAGAAGAAGAGCTATGAATTTGAGATCTTTCATTTCATCCATTACTTTCTTTCTGTGTTTGTAATAACATTAATGGAATAGCGCTTGAGATGAGTTTATTGTTTTCAAATCTCAGGTAGGATGATGAATGAAATGATAGCCATTAGCTAGGCTTGTGTTGGTTGTCTATTTGAAAGTTTTGCATCTTGTTCTGAGAAACTTGTTTTTTTGGCAGAACGGCAATCATCTTCAAGGTTATAGTCATGAAGAGATCACGGTGCATCTCAATCTATTCAGTCTTACTTTTTTTGGACTTTGTTGTCGATTCGGTTCAAATTTTGCATTATCTTGACAGTTGATCAGCTTTCACAGTTAATAGGATTACTCGTGAAATATCACAGAAAGAAATTCCCCAAGGCTGATGATACTTCTCTCTATGGATTTGCGGAAGAGGTATCTGTATATTGTGCTTCATATTCAAGTTTTAAACATGGAAAATCTTAACCCGAAAGTAGCACTTCTATTATTAACCCTGAACTTCAAATCTTAGGTGAAGCATAAATTCACAATGCTTTGTGCAATACTACGATTATCTGTTTGCATAGAGCAGTTGCAGTCAGTGGACAGTCCTAGATACAAATTGTCACAATCTCCTGAAGGTTTTTGGCTGGTAAGGCCTACTTGCTGTTGTCCTATTTTTCATTTTTCTTCTGAATGATCTTGTGAGCATAACTATATTATGGGTGAATCTAGCTCATGCCATGGGGCGGTAAAAGAATACTAGTGTACTAATATTAATATTACTTTGTTACCCCCCCAAATTTAATATTTTTACTATTTTAGTGTCTATAAAAAAATTAAGGAGAGCTTACCAGTTCCCGTATTGAGGAGAATAATGGAATTCATCGTGTTACATTTTTTTCTTTAAAATAGTGGTTGCCCATTATGTTTCTGTTTGTGGCTGTGGAATAGAGGTATTGAGTTTTCACTTACTTTTGTAGAGGCCTATAAGTACCACAGTTCTTCTGGAACAAACTGATGAGTCCAAAAGGCCTACATTGGGATGGTTAATAGAAGAATGTTGCAAGTACACAATATTTTGTTTAGTATGTATGGTCTCTTGGGCTTGACACAAAATTCAGTGTTAAGTTCTGAACATGTCATGCTTATCTACTGGAGACTGCATAGTGTAGTTGATGGTTCTCATTGGGAGGAATTCACGTTCACCTTTTTTGTTCTTGTTAAAAGTCTGAAGCTGGCTTTTACACTCGAACTTGATGTATAAATAGGTTGTGTTTCATTCTTGGGCCTACTGGTTTGATTGGTGTATCCTTCACTCCCTCTTTATTTCTTTGCTTTTACTCCCTCCATTTCCAATAAAGATTCACGTTTATACAGTACCAAAATAGATGTAGAGACTGAAATCTTTATGTGGAATGAAGGGAGTTTTATAAATTGGTAAGTTGATCCCAGTGATGCTTAATTACTGATTACCCGTGCTTAATCTGTTTCATAAGGATACCAGGCATGTGGTCATTGGTTCTGAATTGTATGGAAGTATATTGCTATTCCAAAAAACTTCATGGTTCACTGTATTTCTGTCCCCTATCTTGTTTGTTTTTAAAGAATAGGCTCTCTCTAATATAAGCAGCAATTCATGAGCTTTTAGTATTATCTTGGAAGGCTGAAAATTTGCAGGAATTTGGTGAGGGAGGAAATCAACCATTAGCAGAGATGGTCAAGGAAGAACTAGACAAAGAGGTGGAACACTTTAGGAGGGTAATGCACGTACCAGTGCCCTAATTTTTTCTTAACTAGTAAATGAGATATTCTCTACTATCAAATCTTGCTTTTTCCTCAGGTTTTCAAGAAATCATTGTTGGTGGTGGTTCACTAGAGCACTTAATCATGCGAAGCAGGTGATGTTGCTCAAAATACATAATTATAAAATTATCGATGCACCATAGTTTGGACAGATTAAGTGTCTTGCTTCCCTGCAATAAATGTTGTATAGAACTGCCTTGCTGCCGCCTGATACATACAGATGCACTGTTGTAAAAGCCATCATTCTTTATTCTTGCTTCTTCTTGTTTCTGTCTCTAGGACTACTAACTGGCAAACCTAACATTCTGTCTTCAGTTTCTTTTCCATCTATGCATTTCTCACTATGCCTAGAGGTTTGTTAAGACTGAGAGAAAGTAGACTACTGGCATGCCTTTATAAACTGAATAATATCAACTTTAGATGATGGAAAGGCCGAACCAAAGCTAAATTACCGAGATTTCTAAGAAATTCCATCTCACAAGAGATTAACCTGAGATGTTCTGGTTTCAGGTTTTGGGAATCATCGGTGTTGCAAACGAACAGTCCAGTCCACACAGCATTATGAACGGACGGACACTATGTAGAACAGTCACAAACTTGTTCATCCTTTCCAAACTAATGTTTTCCTACCATATTTTCGGCTCTTTAGCTAAACCAACAGCTACTTCTTCTCCTCTGTTTCATTGGATGTGACACACTTTCTCTTTTCGGTTGTTTTTGTGAATTTGACACTTTCCTTTTATGGCAAGATTCCTTCAATTTCATCCATTCATTCTACTTTTTCCCGTTCTAAATTCAATTGCATCCACTCATTTTATTCACCTAAATCCAATAAAACAAAACGGAGGTAGTATTAGGATTTACCGTAAAAAGTTACACGACCTATTTTGGTCTCCAGCAAAAGACAACATGAGGTGCAGCTGTTGGTTTGCAGGTTGTTGGGATTTGCTGGGGCGTCGTTTCTTTAGAATATGAGGTGACGGCATTTGAACCTTTTGTGTTTATCCAATCCAAGGAAATTCTAATCTTTATTTATAAATTTGTATTTTTTTATTTAATAAATTAATTTTCTAATGTGAAGAGCTTAACGCATAATTTTTAAATGTTAGTATGAAATTTGTTAACTATTTTAAACGCCACCTTTCTGTTAAAATTAAGACAGACTTATAACTAAATCAATTTATATACGGCATTCCAAACACCACCTCTCTCTTAAAATTAAGACAGATTTAAATGTCTACTCCAGTATCCCAAACTCAATCTTTCAATTTGTATATTGTATACCTAAAGTACTATGAACGTGCATTATGTATATATTAAATGTGTATTTTAATATTTTTATTTATATACACAATCTTTCATAAAAAAAATGCACATCCTAATAATTTAAAATATTACTGAGAAAACAGTGCTCATTGCACCTTATGATACCATATAATTTACCATATTGAATCATTCAAATGAAAGCATGGAAAATAAATATAAATGATAAAGATTTAACAAGTGACTGTTTTTCATTCCCTTTGTTCTTCAACTGAAATATTCTGTAGTCATTCACCCAAATTTAAATAAAAAATCAGGCTGTTAGAATCAGTCAAATATCTGATTAGATATGGACAAAGTTTCATGACTAGACTAGAGTTATATTACTACTAGTATTCCTTATTTATTTTGTACTCTATTTATTCTGAGCATTAATACATTCATCATTACGGAAAATCATTCTTTCATAGTATCAGAGCAAGTTCTAATCCTAAATCCTAAACACTAAATGTTTTGAATTTTTTTTGGCCAATTCCCCCCCCCCCTTCCTCTCTCTCTCTCTGTATGTCTTTTCCGATCGACCAACCACCTGATTCTGATGAACTTCCAGTCAAGTTCCGGCAACTTCAGACCAACTTTCGTCCATCCTCCGGCAGCGGCTCTCCCACCATTATTTTCTGTCTGCTCTCGGGTCTTTAGACCCGTTTTCTTTTCGTCGGCGGCTTTCTCTTCTCGACAACACCGTTTATCTCCCGGCATTCTCCTTCCCAACGTACATCTCCCGATCTCTCTTCTCGTTTTCATCTCTCGGCGTTCTCCAGAAGAAGGTCGTTCCTGATTTCTATTGGTCGCAGCTTTTCTCCTGGTTACTTCAATTTTCAAGTTGTATTTCTCTAGCAGCGGCGAGTCTCCAACAGTTTATCGTGTTTGTGCAACGTTCCCGTCAAGAAACCTGCTTTGGCACGTGAGATCCACGCTCGCCAGGTTATACCTGCACATTTCAAAACACTCGTGGGGTACACAAGCACCAGACCCCCCCTTTGCGCGTGAATCCATGCACTCTAGCTCCTCTCTGGCGTAGGGTACACGCGCTCTAGCTCTTCTATGTGCATGAAGTACACGTGCCTGCCGATTTTTTGGCATCTTTTTGTGCTTTTGCTAATTTCTTGTTTGCCTTTGTGATATCGCTCATTTTGATTTTTGACGATGTGATATTTTGAGACATACATGCCTTTCTCATCATCGGCGACATAATGGCTCCAAGCGGATTGTAGACTTTGGCGCCACAAAACAAATGGTATCGTCCCCCACTAATGTTGATCATGTGACACTTTATGATGGTTATTCCGGCGTCTATATTGGTAACGGTTCTCATCTCCCTATTACTCATGCTGGTGATTCTCTAATTTCTAAGTCTCTGTCTCTTTACAATGTGCTTATTGTGCCCGATATCGCTAACAATTTTCTTTCCATTAGCAAATTAACTTAGGGTTTACACTGTGTTGTTTGCTTTAATGATCACTCATTCATTATTCGGCATAAAATCACTAAGGAAACCTTGGGTCATGGTTATATTGAGGATAATCTTTATGTTTTAGACCATGGTGCATCTGCTTTGTAATCTACTGTGAAATCAAATAAGTCGCGTGCGTCTTTTGAAACTTGGCATGCTAGACTTGGCCATGTTCCGTATTCTATTATTTCTTGTTTATGTGTTTCTGGATCCTTATTTGTTTCATCGGTTTTTCCTAAACCTACCATTTGTGATGCGTGTGAAAATGCTAAAGGGAAACGTTTATCTTTTCATTCAAATGATAAACGTGTTGGTAGGGTACTTGATCTAGTTTATTGTGATTTATAGGGGGCCTCTCTTATTTTATCTGCTGATGATTTCTCCTACTATGTCATTTTCCTTGCTGATGGTTTCTCCCACTATGGGGAGCCTCTCTTATAATTTGAAAATTTCTTTCTCTTTTTAGGGTTTATAACAAAGTTTATAATTTAATTGGTTTGGTCTATAGTTTAATTCTGTTTCAAATGAAGCAAAATCTTGGGGGATCTTAATTGTAAGCTACAAAAATTACATAAAAATTCATCCTAGTTATTTATTATAATATCGCTCAACGCGCGGTGAGACTCGACTATTCTAACATAAAATGTATCAGTAAAACCATAAAATTTATGTTTACAAACATTAATCTTAAATTAAATTTATAAAAAGAAAGGAAAGGAAGTAAGTGTATATTTTATTTATTTTTTGATGATGAATTTGAAACTTATTAATTATATTTAGTATGTTATAGTTCGGATTCCATCACTAAGGGACGGAATATTTTTTCTATACCATTTAAGCCCACCCCACGCCCAAAAATTCTGGTATGATTCCGTCATCGCCGACGAACTTTTGCCGGCTGCCACCTTCACGCCTCCAGCGCCTTGCCTCACTCTTATAAAAGGTATAATTTACTTCTTTTCTCTTTTAGGGTGTTTTTCTTTTACTTTTGGCAATTCATTGACATTATAATTAAATTTATAATTTTGTTTTAGTGAATTGAAAATTTAGAAAAGTCTAATACATACTTATCATAAAACAAACTGTCACAAATTCAGCACAAATCTAGCACATTTTTATTCCATCACTAGAAAACAAACAGTTACAAGATAGAGGGACTACAAAATGGCAGGATTATCCACTTACCAGACATGGAAAATAGTGCTACAGTACCATATTGCTTTATTGCCATTTTCAGTGTGAAACAAATTCAGTACTAGAGGAGCACCTTTTCCAATTTTCCTTTGTTCTTTTATTTTCTTGAGACAAATATTTGCATTTTCCTTTTCTCAGTTTCCTCAGCCAAGTATTATACTGTCAGCATTAAAAATTAGAGAAAAGTGCTTTTATAACCCTACCTACTTGACATAAGTGCCAATATAACTCTCAGATAATTTTTAGTGCAG
>JAULKJ010000008.1:12633812-12644059 GCA_032355405.1 Rubia balearica
TTGTACCGATCATGTAACACAAATGTCCCCAAGTGTTAGCTTTATATAGTTTTACCTCTTGTTCTTTCATGTTCGTAGTTTATAGATACCCCCCCCCCAATAACCCCAAAACCTTGTTTGAAACATTAGCTATTCCTGACATGCAATCGGATTGAATACCCGATTGTGAGTTCTACGTAATTAAGTTTTAAATTTCTAGCATCTATGTGGACGACCCCGGACTTGCAACTATCTATCCCTTTGGTAGTTTAGTAGTGAGTACGGGAGCAACAATACAAATTCTATCTTAGATAAGCGCTTCGCGGGTTAGTAGATTCTCCCGTGAAAAGTTTGATTTATTAGGGACCCCGCGGGGTGCGGATCAAGTCTATAGTTTAATTTGTTTCAAATGAAGTAAATCTTTGGGGGGATCTTATATAGAATAGTCATAATTCACACCCACACCATGCACGGTTTCCCCTCTAGAAATTCCTATTAAAGTTTAGCATATTTTCATATTGCACGCAGACCGATCAGAATCACAATAACCCAAGGCGTGAAAAATAGAGTGGTTGTATCACCTAAAACATATTTATGTATTATTGTAACATTTGTTGATGTACTTCATAGTTGGGTTGTGCCTTCATAGTTTAATTTTGATTTATTAATTTCGTAGCAGGTGTTACTGATTTAATTACAGCTCCTCAAAATGGTTCCAACATCTATAGTAGTCGACCCATGGAAATGTACTGCTGCCATCCCTTCCGGTTGCCGATGAACTTCTCTGATTGCCACCTCCACACCTCCAGCGACTTGCGTATCTAAGGTAAAATTCATTTTCTCTCTTTTAGGGGGTTTTCCCTTCTACTTTAGATATTTCATTCATATATATGATAATTAACTTTATAATTCAATTGCTTTAGCCGACCCATGGATATCTATCGCTGTCATCACCCAGGGGGGTAAGGGGGAGCACCAGCTTCTCCTAAGTTTTGTCGGACAGAGTATTTTTCAGTTTATAGGCTTTGGACGAAGAGTGTAACGACAAACTCCGCCCTCCTTTAAAATTTGAAGTTTCATATTTTCATATCTGGTTTTTTGAGAGGAAGAAGGCGACTTGGAGAAAACTATGAAAACGACGTCATTTTTTAAGGTTATTGGGAAAATAAAAGAAATAAATGGGCCGAATGGGATGAGAATGGAAGCAAGAATGGAAATCAAAGAATGGACTGATTGTAAATTTTCAAATCCAATACCAACCGGCTCCACCGTATTGTTTGTATAGAATTATTTTCTTTACTATATTAGTTTTAATTTTCTCTTTCTTCTTAACTCTTCCGTTCCTAAATTGATTTTCATTTCAATTCTAAAATGATTTCACTTTCTTATTAGTTTTAGTTTGTTGTTCCGGTTCCGTCACTGCCACTGGCTGCCGACGAATTTCACCGATTGCCACCTCCATACCTCCGACGGCTTGTCTTCTCAATCTTATAAAAGGTATGGTTCATTTCTTTTCTAGTTTAGGGTTTGTTCTTTTACTTTCGATAATTCATTCATATAGTAATTAAATTTATAATTTTGTTTTAGGGATTTGAAATTTTAGAAAAGCCTAATTCAGAATTATCATATAACAAACAGTCACAAATTTAGCACAATTTTATTCCATCACTAAAAAAACAGTCACACGATAGCGAAAAGGAGGGACTAGAAAGGGGAAGGGATTATCCACTTACCAGACATGGGAAATAGTGCTACAGTAGCATAGTGCTTTATTGCCATTTTCAGTATGAAACAAATTTAGTTTGAACCTTTTCCAGTTTTCCGTTTGCTCTTTTATTTTCTTCAGACAAATATTAACATTTTTCCATTTCCTTTTCTCAGTTTCCTCAGCCAATTATTATACTGTCACCATTGAAAACAATATATTTTACTGTTTTACAATTAAAAATTTATAATATATACTCCTTCGTCCCACTGTAAATTGCTTATTTACTTTTTCACGATTTTCAATAAACATGTCTGACCGTAAATATCTCTAGTTCCTTATAATAGTATTGCATACAAAAATATATTTAGAAAATAGATGTTACGATGAATCTAACAAATTTTCACGTGATATTTTTATTATTTATATATTTACAATCAAAGTTTATAAAATTTGCTTCCCGAAAAGCAATTAAGCAATTTGTATGATGAAAACCAGAAGGAGACAACGTCTACCGTCTATATTGACACGTATATATAATTTGCAGAGTGACAGAGACAATTAGTTTGTAAATTGCTGTTCTTGCAACCTACCGCCATATTTTGCAGAGACGATAGAAAACCTTTTGAAGAGAAGAGCATTGCGGAGCGAGCTTGGGTTGGTGATTCTTGTTTTTATTGATATTTTGTTATTTATTTTAACGCAAATTGCATCAGTGTGTTAAAGTTGACATTTATATTGGTGATGCCACACTTTCGTACCTTTCATATTATCTCTTGAAACTTGGAAGAGGTCTTGCGCTGTTGTGTGGCTTTTTTTTCCAACAGTTGTATTGCTCTCTATATTATTGAAGAGTTTGTGTCCGTGACTTTTTCTACTGTATCTATATGGTATGTTTGCTTTTACCCCTTTTTTGTGCAGCATTTGGATCATATTGTGTTTATAAAAGGATCTTGATTGTGGTTCCTGAGTCCATTCCTTGTGAATGCTTTTGCTGAAGGATTTGTACACCTTTGTAGGTGTATCTTGGGTTTGTAATGACCTTTAGGTGCCTATTCTTTTGGCTTGAATTTGTTTTCAGGTTGTAGGGTGTTTTCTATGACTAGGTATTGGAAATTGAGGTATTGATTCTGAGTATTAGGAATTTCAGAAAGCTTTGAGTCTCTTGGTTGCACAGTAAGGCTTGTAGTTGCTGAAGTTGTGCCCTTATTATGACACAGTGTTCATCTTTTATAGTATTTCTGGCAGGATACCTGCTTAAAGTTATGCTGGAAACAGAACACCATTAGTGTTTGTTCCCCCTTTAAATCTTGCAATTCTGTTATATATATTTTGCTTGTTTGAAGAAAAAAATACTTTGTATCCTCTAAAGCATCTACATACAATGCATCCTAACCAGTGACTGACAGAACAAATTCATTCTGTCCTGCATTTTTTAGCATCTTATTTTCGTCCCTCAAAATAACAAGGACTAAAGAGATGAGCATCTTTCAGTAAGGAGATGGCAAAATGCTGCTTTCTATGCTAAATTTTGCTCCAAGTTTCTTGAAGGCCTTGTGGCATTGATTGGCGGTTAGCCTTTTCTCTAGTTTCTGGCAATTTTGCTCAACAGAGCAGTGTGTTTACTTTTTAGCGTTCTGGTAATGAATTTGATCATTCTTGATCAAGTTTGAGATTTAGTGGACACATGTAAGGTCCATGGTTAGCGGGGTTTTTCATTATTTTTTGTATGCATTTTAGCATTTTGTGAGGTTTTTCAACTTTCCTGTTGGTCTCTATATAAACGAATACTTTGTTTAGTGTAATGGAAAGTGTGTCATTTTGGTTTCTGATGAAGTTCATCATTGTTCTATTTGGTATTTCCCACCTTCTTTTGATTGATTGGGCTTAATTTTGTCTAGTTGGTTGATTTTGAAGGTGTAAGCTATTTTGTGTTGGATACCCTTTTGCCTTTTTCAAAACCTGTATGCTGCTTTTATTTTCGGATCAGTTCTTTTGAACAAAATGGAGCTTGTTTGATCGTAATTAGACCATTTTCTGTGGTCATTGTTTGTAATCACTTGTGCTGGAGGATTTTGATGCCTTTGCTGGAGAATCTTGGGACAATTTATACTGTATACTGTAGTGGTCCTGATATAATTTTGGAGTGTTTCTGAAGCTGGTAATGGTTACAAGGAAATTTTAATATTGGGAAATTTAAGTGCTGTAGAAGTTTTGAGTGTTATGGTTCTGAGGTAGTACTGTTTCAAGGATGGGAAACGAAACTTATAGGGTATCTTCTATGACTACGTGTTGGGAATATAGATTTAGATTCTGATGATTAGATATTACCAAAATATTTGAACCTATTGACTGTTCCCCATACGGAGATACCCTCGACTTACTGGTTCCTCCTGTTTGTGTTTTTGCTGGTGGCAGCTTCTAAAACTTGATGAGATGTTATTGCTGATATCCTTTGGGGTAGGTAAAACCTGGATACTTCTCATACTACCAAGTAATGCTCATTGTAGCTGAAGTTGTGTCTATTATGATGGCAATTATAATTGTACAGTTTATCTTTCATAGCTTTCCTGGCAATTGCTGAAAACTATGGTATACCAGCCTATACTTCTGCTAAAAACCAGAACCAAGCAATTCTTCTCCTTTTCTGTTTAAAATTGTTGGAGCTTTTTTATGATTATTGCTTCTTTAATTATATAAAAAAAGGTACTATTTGTCACATACATCATTGAAGTATCATGCATCCTAACTAGCGGCAGAATGAATTTGTTTTGTCTGTATTTTTTGGTGTCCTCTTTTTGTCCCTCGATAATGCAGACTAAAGAGGATACCAGCTTTTGATTTGGAGATGGTAAAATGTTGCTGTGTATGATAAATTCAGGTTAAGTTCTGCATCTTTCCAAGTTTCTTGAAGGCTTTGTGGTATTCTTTAATGGTTATCTTGTTTTTAATTTGTAGTAATTTTACTCTACAGGGGAGTATGTTTACTTCTGCTTTTCTGGATTATTTTTCTGGAATTCTGATGATGATCTGAACATTCTTGACAATGGTCTTGTTCTTTATGTTTATTTTCTTTGAATACTTCGTTGATCAGCATGTTGGCGTATTTCCTCATGATTGCTCATCAGTTTTCTTCTCTGTGCCTTTTAGTATACTTTCTTATTGTCCCTAGTATTGCCTTTCTGTCTAGGTGATTTAAAATGGGAGTGGATGAAAGAGCCACTAAACTGCAGAATGGAAGTGGGCAAGTGTGGTCTGTATCGTTGCACACCTTTTCTGATCTATCGCATGTCTCTCCGCTGGTGTTTTTGTATCTTCTAAAAGAAGCATATGCATGCGGTAAGCCATTAAATTATCCGTTTCTGTTATTTTTATCCTCATATGATTGTTCTCTTTTGCAGAAGTTCTTGTTCTTGTATGCTACCCATGGGAAAGAATTTTATTTTTTGTTAATCACATGCTTGTTTTGATTCGTCTCTTGGATAAGTGGCCTTAAAGATCTTCTTGTCCAGGCTATTAGACTATGGGCATAGTTTCAAATCATAGTCATTTTTTCTTAACCTTCTGTGCATGCTGCAACTGAGAAATAGAGCAACTGAAAACAAGAAATTGCAAAAGTATATGTGTGTATGTATAAATTATAAATATATGTACAGAGACAGACAGTCAATTTATTTCACTTTGCAACGGCACTGAAGATTTTTGAACAATCAAAATTTAGGACAGCGACTCTTTTAGCTCCAGAAAGTGTTGTACAGCGAGGATGAAAAATCAAAATAGGAGTCATAAGGATTTATTAAATAGTTTGGCTCTAGATTGGACAATGATTAGGCTCTTCAGAATTTGATAAGTCACTTGTGATATTAGTCCTTCTGGAATTTCTCATGCTTACTTCTAGCTAGAGTCACCACATTCCTAATCTATTAAGGGTCAGTGACTTAGTGTACCAAATGATATATACTATCAAGATGGACAAATTCATACCATGCATCCGATCTTTAGTTTGGATAGACAATGATTACATATAAAAGAAAATTGCTTTGGGAACCACTCTATTGTTGGTGATTATTGGGTTTATTTTTGAAGCTAGCTCAGCAAAATAGCAGATATATTTCTGTATTTATATATGATTAAAGCATGATAAATATTTCTGTCATAGTGAGAAGCATTTAATTTTGTCAATGAAATGCAAGATGCAAAAGTGAATACCACTGCCATAAAATTTCCTCATTAAGGATATTTACTCAATTCTTGCATCTCTTCTTGATAGGGGAATTAAGAGCAGCTACCAAATTCCGCTTACTACAAGATGTAGTCGTGCGGGTTCTACCAAATGGTCCCCAATCTGGACCTGCTATTTTTATTGCTCAGGTCCTCTACATAAATCAGATCTTTAATCTATATAGTGATGGCTTCAGCCACTTGGTGATATCTGCGTATCGTCGCTTTCTGGAAAGAACAATCAGTCAAGAAGACAAACAAGCAGCAAAGCTTGTGGCTGCTAAATTGTTTCTTGACATCATTCAACACAATCTGGAATGTGATGTGAAGGTTTTAGTGAAGATCATTGAAGCTTTTGATGTCAGGTTGACAGATATGGAGAAAGTTGTGCAGCATTTGGGGGGAGATTCTGATGTAAATCCAGAGACAGCACGAAAATTTGTTGAGTCATTTGTTTCTGAACTGATAAAATCTCAGTCATATGTGACTGCAGTTGCACTGCTAGAGCACTTCAAAATTTATCACCAGTCTGGGGAGTCTTTCCTGTTGCAGATGCTGCAAAGTAAATTATTTGGAGCAGCAGAAAAGTGGGCAGCATATGTGGGGAAACCGATGATACGTGTTCTCGTTGAGGAGCTCATTAAAGAAAATGAACTTAAACTTGCTTATAATATCATAAAGAAGTACAACATGCTCCAAGAATATCCTGATGTGTGTCAACAGTGTAAAGAAAGGTACGTGAATTGTTATTTTGCTGTTAGGATTGTAATTATAATTCCTATATTTGTAAATGTCCCATAAATTTTGATATTGTATGATCAAATAGCAGCGAACTAAAGAAGCTGGCAGAAAAAGGCTGCTGGGATGTTGCTGAGCGAAAGTCAAAAGGCGATAGACAGCTACTGCAACTTTTGGTAGGTTGGGTAATAAATAATATCTGGTAACTGTAGTATGCTTTCGATGATGATTATACAACTTTTCTCTTGAGTTTGAACTCCAATGTGGAAGGTAGTTCATTTGCTAATAAATCTCAAGTTATGTTTGCTGATAGTCAACATCTGTATACTGTAAAGAAAAATTAATAGGCAGACATCTTATATGTAAAAATAAACTTTGCTTTTCCTTCCCTTTGGAATAATATTAATTGGACATCTGGTCATATTCCTGAAGTTGTTCGGAAGTATTTTTCTAGTGCTTTTGCTGCCCCTCTCAGGATCCTAGCTGTTAAAAGGATATCTGACTATTTGTACTATTTAAGGTATATCTGGCAATGGAAGCTGGCTATGTAGAGAAAGTTGAAGAACTGTGCATTCGATACTCACTTGAAGGTTTTGAGAACATCAATAGTAAGTTGTTTCTTTATTTTCTGTGTAAACTGATCTCATGGGAGAGAGACCATGCGATCAGAAAGCTTATCTAATTGGTATTTTTTGTGGATCTTTTCATTGATTTTACGAATAACAAATAGCTGGTATCTTCTTCTTACTTCCTTGTATTGATTTACAGAGAGTGAAGCAAGTCTTAAACAGAGTTGCTATTTGCATCTCGATGACTTCTGCCTAGAAGATGTAGTTTGGGTCGATGAAGTAAATGGCTTGCATGATGCAACAGGACATCTTAAGGAGTGTAAAGTAATTGGTCTTGATTGTGAATGGAAACCGAACTATGAGAAGGGTAGCAAGCCAAGCAAGGTAATATTACTAAATTGTACCTCGAGATTATATTTGGTAGTTTCTGGCATACTGCTTAGTCTCATGCTTTGATGGTTGAGAAATAAGCAGTTGTGTTTTATGTGTGTTCAGATGCTCTTTGAGCACGCAATGTTGATAGATGAGTAATCCGGTATGATTAGGAGTTTTTATCATGCAAATAAACCCCGCTACCAAACTTCATTCAACAACATTATGCTGCCTTTCTGTTCTCAGGTATCTATCATGCAAATTGCTTCAGAATCCAAGGTTTACATATTAGACCTCATAAAGCTACATGAAAATATCCCCGCTGCCTTAGATGAATGTCTACGCTGCATACTGCATTCTCCCAGGATTCTGAAGCTTGGTAAGTAACCGTCATGATAAGATTTTCATCGAGTACAAGATCAAGATTTATAGTTTAAATTTGTTAGTCTATAGTGTTATTTTTGCTTTGTTTGTGAGGGAAACTATCAAACCATATAGAGTTGCAGAGCCTGGATTTATCTTTATAAGTGTAGCTGTTTTTGTCTGTGAATTTCTGTCTTTGTGCCTTTTATTGATAGATTATCCAGAAAGTAAGTTTTTATATATATGAAATTGCAGGCTACAATTTTCAATGTGATGTGCAGCAGCTTGCTCGCTCTTATCCAGAACTTCAGTGCTTCAAGCAGTACGAGAGGCTACTTGATATCCAGAACGTGTTCAAGGAAACCAGGGGTGGTCTTTCTGGTCTGTCAATGGTAATACTTTTGGGAATAGATGGATCTCATGTCGTATCCGAGTTCCTCTTCCGTTTCTTTGCTCACAATATATCTTCTTAAAATCCAAAATTTTCTGAGGGACTCGAATAATGTACTTAAATTGAGAACAGAAAGTATTGGGGCGAGGCTTGAACAAAACAAGACGAAACAGCAACTGGGAGATCAGACCCCTAAGTGTGTACCAGGTGTGTGATCAGTTTGCACATTCTTTCAACTCAGTTCGTTGTGATTTTAGTGTGATCTGTAATTTAGTTCCAAAGTTTCATTCCGATGCACTTAAAATGCTTGCAGTTGGAATACGCTGCTCTTGATGCTGCTGTCCTGGTGGAAATTTTCCGGCATGTTCCCGACCATGTTCATCCTGTAGGTGTTGCAGACGAGCATAGCAAAGCTGAGTGGAAGTCCTACATAGTAAGCACATGATCATATGAACTAATCTGATTTTACCCATTCCCTAAAAAAAAGGTATTTACTGAAGTCTTTTCAGATATCCATTGGTAAAGCTAAAATACACAAAAAGCTGAGCAAAGAGCAGGAAGCAGGCTGCTGATGAAGAGACTACATAGAGGATGAAAAACCATTCGCATTACTTCAGAAACTCGTAGGTTGGTGCTTGGAGGGCTTGAAACTGGACATCATCTCGGATTTTCCGACTTCAGAATAGATTTTCTGCTTTCGCAGACACGGATTGTTACATGTTGATGTATAGTTTTCGCGTCTGCAACCGGAGTTGTCACAAATGAGACCACACTTTTGATTTTCAGCTGCTACAATCGAGCCGATTAGTTCTGCTCAAATCTGATGTTAACATTGCTGATATTCTCAATGTTTTGGCACATTCTCTGAAATGTGCAACTTTGGCATATTGTTAAATTCAGGAAATTGAGGCAGTTTGTTCCAACCATTTTGACCAATTAGTTGGCCATTTTTACCAAATCTTGTAGACTTTATTCATTCCCTTCCTAGTCTCATTACCATCCAATTGCCGTCAAAAAGAAAACACCATTTCCTACCTCTCATTCATTAGCATTCCTATATATAGCAATATCATAACCACTCACTTTAGCCCACCATTTTTCGAACCGCCTCAACTTTCTCTCCTCCAACTTGCTTCTCCCCTCTCTCTAGAAAGAGAAGAAGTGGAGCGAGAAAACAATGGAGTTCAACGACCCTTATTATCAGCATCGTCGACACGATTACAGGAGGAGGACAGGCCAAACTCTTGGAGTCATCGATGGCAAAGCGTACGGCGCTGCCAATGTCTTTGTGATCCGATCCATCAACAACAATGGTGGCGGCTATCATCGCTATCTTGAAAGCCCTCCGCTGACCAAAACTCGCGCCATGTCCCGGGCACCACCTCCTCCGTCCTCGTCGTGGGTGGACTATCGCCAGCTCAAGAGGAGGAAGAGGATTGCCAAGTATAAGATGTACACTTGTGAAGGCAAGGTCAAGAGTTGTTTGAAGAACGGGGCTCGTTGGATTAAGCGTACCTGCAGTAAAATTGTTCATGGATTCTAGTTATCGGTTAGCTAGCTCTAGCTATACAAGAATTACAGTATCATTGGAAATGGAAACATGACGATTATTCAAGTAACTGCACGATCATGGATTGTTGAAGGAGATGGCTCTCTCAACTATGTAATTTGGATCTACCTCGATGTTGTATAGTGATTGTATCAAAGCCTTCTTCCAACATTGCAGTTGGGTTTACTGCTTGTATAAATTGATTCAAAATTGTGTTGTATTTTTATCAAAGAGTTCATCTGAAACAAACATCAGAAATACTGGAAATTTGGAATTGTTTCAGTGTGTCAGAATAAATCAGTTAGATGATTAGATTTGATTTTATCTTGTTGACTAGTTAGAGTTATATTAGAACTAGTC
>JAULKJ010000008.1:12717424-12735518 GCA_032355405.1 Rubia balearica
CACGTTCGACCAGATTTCATTTTGGAGTTACGAGTAAAGTTTTTACTTTTTGCACTTAGGTCCCTCCAAGAAATTTGAAAGTGTCGAATCACAAAATTGGCGATACCAAAATTCAATTGCATAATGTATGATTGCGAATTTACGATTTGGGAATGTATGGGTGAATGGAAGGGCTTCGAAAGTCAACATTGATTACTTGTACACAATTTTGAAAAATTACACAGTGCCCCCAAATTGTGTTCCCCATTATCCATTGCTCCAAAATACACGATTTTTGTTATTCTCGCCTGAATATAAAAATATTAAATATCATTTTTTGGTGAATTGTGGGAAAGCGCTAGTAGATGTTCCAAAGTTACTTAGAGTTGATTACATAGAAGTAACGGAGAGAAATCAGAAAGGATTACAGATATGTTCTTGTGCCCGATCGATGATAAATATTCCATTACGAATTTGGAAAATAAAATGGGGGTGTATAGGGAAGCACCACGTTTGAGCGGATTTCTTTTGGAGTTATGAGTAAAGTTTTTACTTTTTGCACTTAGGCCCTTCCAAGAAATTTGAAATTGTCGAATCACAAAATTAGCGATGCCAAAATTCAATTGAATAATATAAAATTGCAATTTTAGCATATATGGGTGAATGGAAGGGTCTCGAAAGTTAACATTGATTACTTGTACACAATTTTGGAAAATTACCTCGTGGCCCAAAATTGTGTTCCCCATTATCCATTACTCCAATATACATGATTTTTTTATTCTCACCTGAATATAAAAATATTAAATATTATATTTTGTTGGTGAATTGTGGGAAAGATAGTAGATGTTCCAAAGTTACTTAGAGTTGATTACATAGAAGTGAGGGAGAGAAATCAGAAAGGATTACAGATATGTTCTTGAGTCCAATTGATGACAAATATTCCTTTACGTATTTTAAAAATAAAATGGGGGTGTATAGGGAAGCACCATGTTCGAGCGGATTTCATTTTGGAGTTACGAGTAATTTTTTTACTTTTTGCACTTAGGTCCCTCCAAGAAATTTAAAATTGTCGAATCACAAAATTGGCGACTCCAAAATTCAATTGAATAATATAAGATTGAGATTTGGGCATGTATGGGTGAATGGAAGGGCCTCAAAAGTTAACATTGATTACTTGTACACAATTTTAAAAAATTACATTGTGGTCCAAAATTGTGTTTCCACATTATCCATTGCTCCTAAATACATGATTTTGTTATTCTCACCTGAATATACAAATATTAAATATTATATTTTTTCTGGTGAATTGTGGGAAAGCGCTAGTAGATGTTCTAGAGTTACTTAGAGTTGATTACATAGAAGTGAGGGAGAGAAATTGAAAAGAATTACGGATATGTTCTTGTACCCGATCGATGATAAATATTCCGTTACAGATTTTGGAATAAAATGGGGGTGTATAGGGAAGACCACGTTTGAGCGGATTTCATTTTGGAATTACGAGTAAAGTTTTTACTTTTTCTACTTAGGTCCCTTCAAGAAATTTGAAATTGTCGAATTATGAAATTGGCAACGCCAAATGTCAATGGAATAATATACGATTGCGACTTTGCGATTTGGGCATGTATGGGTGAATGAATGGGGCTCGAAAGTCAACATTGATTACTTGTACAAAATTCTGAAAAAATATACTGTGGCCCAAAATTATGTTTCCCCATTATCAATTGCTCCAAAATACATGAATTTTGTTATTCAAACATTTATATTCTTATTTATATTAGGTCAATAAAGGTTGATCGTTGATTAATTTAATTCAAACTATTTATGGTTAAAGTCAACAAAGGAAATGAAAGATTTTGAAAGTTAAGAAAAACATAATTTAGCTTAGAGTGGCTGCGTGCAGCTGCGCCATTCTCATGATATTGTTGCCAAAAAAATTTAAAAAAATTCCCGATTATTTTTGAAATTTTGGTAGGAAGAATTAATTTTTAAAATATTTAACACCGGTTTTTAGAAAATCGGTGCTAGGTTAACTGTTAATTAGTTAAAGTCAAAAAATTTTATTTGTATTTATATATATTAAATCAATTAAGGGTTGGACGTAATTAGTTCACGTCAAACATTTTTATTCTTACTTATATATATTAGGTCATTAAAGGTTGATAATTGATTAAATTAAATCAACTTAGGTATTAGATAACGTCAACAAAAGAAGTGAACGATTTTGAAAGTTAAGCAAAAATATATTTTTGCTAGAGCGGCTGCGCGCAACTGCGCCCATCTCATGAAATTTTTGATTTTTTTGAAATTTTTGGCGGGAATATTGAATTTTAAATTTTTTAGCACCGTTTAAAAAAAATTGGTGTTTGGCAATTATTTTGGAATTTTTGGCGGAAATATTGAATTAAAATACTTTTAGCACCGGTTTTTTTAATTAGTACCAATTTTTTTGAAAACTGGTGCTAAATTTTGGCTAATGTTTTGAAATTTTTGGCTAGAAGATTGAATTTTAAAAAATTAGCACCTGTTTTTTGAAAATCGATGCTAAATTAGCACCTGTTTTTAAAATTTTTTACATTGGTTTATAAAAAACCGTCGTTAACTTTAAAAAATCGGTGCAAATATTTTATGGGGCACCGGTGCCAAATAATCGGTGCTAGAGGGGCAGTCCTGTGGCAGTGTCACCTCGTAATGCAAGACAAACAATCAACAAGTTTGTTGGAACAACAAGGGAACAATTCAAAATCAAATCTCAGGAAACGCACATAGAAACTCAAAACACTATAAAAAAAATGCCTATCCAACGATCAACAAAACAAAAAATCTACCAAATCTGACAAATTGAACAAAATTTGTGCAATAATACTGTCCAAAATAAACCCTAGACATATGACATACTCATCAGGCGAACGATGACCAACCGATGAAGAAATAAAACAGCAACACCAAAGAAGAATCAAAGAAATGAGTGGACAGGGAAGCGTGGAGAAATGCGGAGAAGAGCCTGCGAAATGTGGAGGAACGTGTCGTGGCGAAGAAACGGAGAAAAGGCTGAGAAATCGCCAGACAGAAGAGGAAAATCGCCAAAGAAAGAAAATACCCACTGTTGCAGAGAGAGAAGAAGAAGAGCTGCAAAAAGAAAGAGGAACTAGTGTTATAATACAATTAAAAAGTTAATTTACATTAATTACAAATTGAACCCCATTCTGCAAAATAGTCCCTGATTTGTGCATAACCTTATGGACATGCCGCCTTTTCCTAAGACTTTCTCTATTCCATAACTAGTTACCACATGCCACCCTTATGTTCACTTGTAAGTCTAGATATAATTTTATTTATTTTCGATAGTTCATTGTCATTGACTTTTAAACTTAAATCTTGTGCCATTATCCCATCACTGACTTGAAAATTTTAGCAGAAATTTAATGTAAATATATAAATATTTAGGTAATTTGACTTTTATATAAAAAATCTACTAACCCTCAATTTTTTAATATATGACAATATAATCTTAAAATTTTCAAAGTGCTAAAAGAGCCATAAGGTGATATGAACTTGCATTCAACATAGACTTTCACCATTTACGATGCCTTTCGGTCTCCTTCACAAACCCTCTCTTTGCCGCAACATCCCACATCTCTCCTAAAAAAACTCAACTTTTCTCTTTAATATATTTTTCCCATCTCCCCATCATGGGGAAGATAAGGAAACAATAATTTATTTTAAATGATGTTTCTATAATTGAATAAGTGTGATATTTGTATGCGCATATTAGTTTTGTTCTTTGCCCTGATCGATTAAATCGTTGTGTTTATGATGATAACTGAATGTAATTGTTCGCATCGATATATTGTTCTCAATTTGTTTGTACAGATCTTGTGTTCATAATTTTGTTTATTCTTTTGTCTAAGGGTTTCCATTAATTTGGATATATCAGATCAGTGGGTTTTTAGGTATTTACAGTTTGAACAATATAGATTGTGGTTGGATTAAGTTGTTGGTTACAACTGTAGAAGATCCCTATATGGCGTAGTGATATTGATGCGTGATGCGCTCTCCCTGCCAAGTGGTCATGATTTTCGCGGGAAGCGAGTTAATATCCATGAGGGAGTTTTACAGTTTTTATTGGATTTCTAATTTGCAATAGCACAAATGATCAATCTGATTAACGTGTAATTTAGATATCCTTGCAATATGTTAGTTATTGGTAGATGCTAGTTAGGTCGGATGTCAATTCCACTAATTTTAATTGTTGTTGGGCATTTTCCTCAACTTTTTTTAGTGATTGATTTTTTTAAAAAAAACACAAACTTTCACCAGAGATAGTGAAAAATGACCAAAATATGCTCATTTTAAATTTGTGGAAAATGAAAAAAATATATTACTCCCTCCATCCCAGCCCTTTAAGTAGATAGAGGAAGGACCGATTTTTATTTTTGTTGAAGTGAAGGGTCTAAAATACCTTTCTTAACCAACCTCTGCCTTTTGTACTCCTGAGCCACCGTTTCCTTTACCACCGACCGTCTTTACCATCACCAACACCACTAACATCAACCCAACAACACCACCTGCACTGCCAACTTCAATCCAGCAGCACCACCTACATGTAGTGGAATACAAACAGATGCTCCAGATCTTCGCCTCACCCGCCCCGACCCTTCAACACGGCCAAATCTCCCTTTCCCCAGTGGTGCCTAGCCCGAAACCAAGCATGAAAGCTCAGCTTATCAGCGTTGAGGCCAGCGTCACAGTCGCGATACATCCTACACAAGAAGGAGGCGTTCATCCATTTGATAAAAATACCAAATCGACGAAAACCCAAATACCAATATTTGACGAACCCCCAATTATCCAAATCGACGAATCCCTAAAATACCAGTTGATATCACAGGAAGGAGGCATTTATCCAGCTGGTGAAAACCCCATATTTCCAAACAAACTTTGATTCTTCTTGAAGATCTAGGTTGATTTGTGTGGATTTTGTGAAATATGTAGAAAACATGGTGGATTTGTGAGCAAAAGGTTTATTTTTGGTTTCCTTGATAAATAATAGAGGAGTTGGAGTGGGTGAAGAGTTGTGGAATCCGATTGGAATGGATGAGAGTTTTGGAATGGATGTTGAATTTGATTAGTTTGGTAGGTGATGGATGCTGAATTCGATTAGTTTTAGTTAACGATAGTTGTAAAATTTTAGTTCTTCAAAGACATGTTGATTTTAGTTAACGATAGCTGTAATCCGATTAGCCTTTTGACATGTTGAGTTTTTCCCGTTCATGACGAGGGGATATATTCATTTTTCCCGAAATTATCACTTATCCCTTCTGAAATACTCAATCCACCTCATTCAACACCACCACTACAGTGACACCATCCATATAATAAAACAAATTAAAAATAAAATAATCAATCCACCACCACTCACCGACCACGACCACCATCAGTATTCACTCTTTGATAGGCTTCAATCTAGTTTTTTTTTGCATGTCATGGTCAACAACTGGAATTGTATGACTCCTTTTTTGCTTCTTTTTTTTAGCATCTGCTCGATGTACCATGCTCTTACCCACATGCACCCAGTTGCTTTGCTTCGACAAGTCCTCTTTGAGTTATGTGATAAGGCCATTAATGTGTCTAGATCAATGCCTTTTTTTAATACCCAAACTCACATGACCATACTTTCTTAAATGACCATTCACAACTTCACCTTCTTTTTTTTTGAATTTGTTGCCTAACTCATGATCAAATGTTACTTATTCTAAGGATCAAAACTTCCTACCTTGTAGCTGCCTCAACCTAACGATTGTGGCGTATGATATCGTCGTTGGTGTGTTAGAGAAGTGCCTTGCTTGATGTTTAGAGTTTGTGTGTAATGAATACTCATTTTATAAATGACTAAGAAATTTGTTCTTTTGTTGTACATAATGCTATGAATGTGTAAAATCCAAAGGAAATCATTAGTAAAAGTATGTGCGTAATTTTTTAAAAATTTACATTAACATTTAACATTTTTCCTGAGTTTCAACTGATTTTTACAAGCTGTTTACTATAGAAAATTTACAACTAAAAACCTCACTTTACAAATTAGGTTAAGATAGATAAAGTAGTGTTATTTATAATTGTCAATTAGTGAACTATCAAATACTTCTTCTGATCCTTAATAAATTTCCTATTTGCTTTTGACACAATTTTTTATTCAAGCTGACGAGGAATCATGTTTTGATGTTAATTTTTTTTGTAAACTTTTGCATGATTGATGCCATGAATAGTGTAAAAAACTAGCAAATAATGATAAATTTGGGGGGTTTAGTGAGGGTATATTTGAAAGATTGAATGAATATATATGAAAAAGACAAAATATTGGGAAATGCCGTCTTTTCATGTGCATATGGAAAGACAGGGTTAACAAAATCCATCTCTCAAAAGAAATGAAGATAAAATTTTTGAGTTGGATTAATCGGATCATAAACTTATAACTACTGCATGTTGCAATATAAATTTTTTAAAATTGCAACTAAAACTTTTATTATTCTAATTAAACTTGCCTTCCTATAATCCTATGAAAATAAGTTATTTTTCAAGATTTTACCTTAACATTACAAAATATGAAGTTATTTGTGACACAGACTAAAGGTGCAAGGTAGAAGTTATTTCTGGAACGGGTGGTGTAAAAATTCTGAGCATCCATTATCGAATTTCACTACAAGCTGTGCGACCAACGTTGCAATTTAATTAAAAAGTCTGGCCCTCCTGAAACCCAAACCCAAAAGCTAAAACCCCCTTCCGGGGAGCTATTTTTGCCACCTGATTTCAAAGATGCTCTCTTTTTTACTCAGAAGATCATCATCGTCATTCAAACCCCAATCTTGGCTCGCATTTTTTCAAGCTCAATCGCAATATTTTTCGGCTTCAATCCCAAACCAATCACTTTTCACTTCTGGATATACAAATTCTTCGTCAAGGCTGAAAATTTCACTTGGGGCGGTCTCTTCAGATGTTGATTCTGCAAACTGTGTGCGTTTTTACACCTCTCAGCCTCAGCCTGCTGCAACTTCAGATGGGCTTACTGTGGATGGAATAATAGCGAATAATTGGACAGTGGTTGGGGAAGAAGAGGGTGATTGGCGAAGCCATGCTTCTTCCATTGCCCAGTCCATTCTTCTCACCAAGAAACGCCTCAAGGTATATATTTTTCATTGATATCTTTTGTTTCAGAGGAACGTGTGATTTATATTAAGCTATACCTTAGCGAGGTATGATCCTAATGGTGAGGATGAAGTGTTGGTAGTTTTGTTGTGTATGATTGCGCTAGAAGCTTTATGTATACTATGTAATTTAGTGTAATGAGAGGCCCTTCTTCGAGTTTTAAGTACTTCAGTTAGTAAAGTTGGTTGCTACATTTTCAGTTGTTTAACTTGATGGAGGTTGTTCTGTGATATTTGATGATTAATGTGATGTTTAGCTTTGTTGGTGTGTGTGGGTGTGGATGTAGTGGAAGAATCTGCTGACTAGGCTGAAGATGTTATCGGTACAACTGGATAAACCGGACCTGTGGGATGATCCTGTGCGTGCTGCCAAGATAAGTCGTGAGCATGGATTACTTACAGGGAAGATGAATGAGGTCCTGGCATTTGAACAAGATTTGTTGGAACATATCGACATGATAAAATTGTCTCGTGAGGAGAACGATGCAGAATTGGAATCGGTGGGCACTAAAATCTTCTTTTAGGCATGTATTTCTCGTTTGACCTCCCATCTTCACGTAGACAATACATAACCTTTATGAATGTGTCACGAAGGGGTATGTTTATTGTATATTTTATGCTCCCATCTTACTCTCTTAGGCTCCTTTCTTGCAAAGGAGCTCCTTTGCCTATTGATTTCTGTCAAGATTTGTTTTCTAGTTAACTTTGAGTGACATTTTTAATCAACTGAAGGCGACTACTTTCCAACTGCTTGACCATAACTGAGCGTATTACATTGGAGTCATCCAAATTGACCAGCCTTTTTCTTATACTCTATCCCTCTAATTGCAGGAAGCATTCAGGGCCTTACTCGAGATGAGAAGAAATGTAAAGGAGAAAGAGTTGAAAGCTTTATTATCTGCAGAGCACGATCATTGCTCTTGCTACATAGAGGTAGTTTCTACTCTTTGAAAATGTTAGAATTCTAATTCTTCATAATTTCATTTCTAATTTTGGAGTCTACTGTCTTCCATATTAAGAAAGATTGTAATCTTGATGTGTAATTAATCTAATGATCACCATACACGTTTCTTTGTATTGCTCTGCCAACTAATTTTCTCTAGGCCTTTCATCTCGACAGTCTCTTCTGAGCTTGTCAGCATTTGTGAATCTATGATCACTGATTATGTTTACTCAAA
Source organism: Rubia balearica (assembly GCA_032355405.1). Classification (NCBI taxonomy): domain Eukaryota; kingdom Viridiplantae; phylum Streptophyta; class Magnoliopsida; order Gentianales; family Rubiaceae; genus Rubia; species Rubia balearica. Next base: position 12,725,781 of record JAULKJ010000008.1, read on the forward strand.
TCTAGGTACAAGCTGGAGCGGGTGGTACTGAGAGCATGGATTGGGCTTCAATGGTTATGCAGATGTACAAAAAGTGGGCTCAACGGAAGGGTTATGGAGTTACAGTAGTAGATGAAATGCCTGGTGAGGTTGCTGGAATCAAGGTTGGTAAACTATTATCCTTTTGCCCATTTTTCCTCTTATTCTAGTCTTTAATACTCCCTCGTGATTTTATAGTTGTTGGTCAACTGCTATTCTTTTGCCGCTTTTCATTTTTATTTGATTCTATAATACCCCTGTGATTGTATAGTTGGTTGGTAAACTGCTATTCTTTTCCCCGTTTTTCATTTGTCTTCTAGTCTTTTAGACTCCCTTGTGATTGTATAGTTGGTGCCAAATAGATTTGAAAAGCTTTTATCATCTAATCCATCAATAGATTCTGATTCTGAAGCAACCTCTCAGGAATCATCGTCTGTCGGTCACATTTCCAGACATTATTGGACAACTAGTTCAAGACACTTCTTCTTAGATTAATGTCTATTTAACCTGAAGATGTTTGGATTACCTAGTACTATTCACAATTTCATATACTCCCTCCGTCCCTCTGTTTCTGTCTTACCACACAAAAATGCCATTTTTTAAAAGTCATTAAAATAGCATAAAAATAGTTTGTGAACAAAAAATTATTTCATCTTTTTTTTACATTCAAAATTTTGCCAAAAATGGAAGTATGACAATAATATAGGGACAACAAATAAGGTAGGTAGGACACAAATAGGGGGACGGAGGGAGTAATTTGGAAACCAGTCTTCTTTAAATGCCCCAACCCTGGTAGAAAACTAGAAAATATTCTACAACACCACTTACATAGTATGTGACATCACTGCATCTATGTTCTCTGGGTTATGAAATTAGTATGTTCCATCACCAGAAGTGCAAGTTATAGTCCTTTGGCGTATTCACGTGATTGTCCTTCCTCATTTTCTCATACAAGGGAGGTACTTTTCCGTAAATGAACTCTGTAGAACAGAAGGTTATCGATAAAGATTTAAGGCCTTGCTTGGTCTCATGTATCCAGTTTCTGCATCTCATTAATTCTTAAACTTGATAAATTGAACTTGTAACACTTTTTATCCTATCATCAACTGGTTTCTCGATATATTTCTTAAAGAAGACCATCGTTGAAATTAATTTTTCTCAGGCATTATGTTAAACATGAAGTTTTTGATATTGGCATCTGTGGCATCCTTTGCCTTTTAACTTCAATCTCCTGGTAGTTATGTTATGTGATCTTTGTTATTTAGCGGGCTACAATTAGAGTCGATGGTGAATATGCATTTGGATATGCCAAAGCGGAAGATGGAGCACACCGTTTGGTTCGCTGCTCACCATTTGACAGTGCAAATCGGCGCCATACTTCATTTTCTGCAGTTGCAGTGATCCCGATTCTAGGAGAAGGATTTTCTCGTGTTCAAATAAAGGAGTCTGATCTCCGGATAGATCGGTTCCGATCTGGGGGAGCTGGTGGTCAGAGCGTCAACACCACGGATAGTGCTGTTCGGATAACTCATATTCCTACTGGGATAACTGCAACTTGCCAAAATGAGAGGTATAGAACATCCTTTCGTTTAAAAAAATTCTGGTGCGGTCAATATTTCTTCACAAGAGTATGCCTTTTTGTCCAAACGGCAGGTCACAACATCAAAACAAGGCTTCTGCTATGGCTGTACTCCAATCACGCTTGGATAAACTTGAAATGGCTCGTCAAGCTCAAATCAACTCACAACATACACAATCCCTTTCTGAAAATAGCTTCGGCAACCAAATCCGTTCTTATGTACTCCATGTAAGTAGTAAAACTGCTTGGCATGGTTATGAGGAGGGTGTTTTCCAGGAATAACCATCTTACACGGTCTATAATCTATTTTTCCCCCCTCCACAGCCTTATCGCATGGTGAAGGATCATAGAACAAATTATGAAGTTTCGGATGCTGATTCTGTTCTTGAAGGGGATATCGATGATTTCATTTTGAGCTACCTGTCAGCATCCCTGGACAAAGATGAGGATGACCAGTAAATTCAGCTCAACACTTATATTATTGGCCTGTTTAGGCACTGTTTACAATTTAGAGAGAATCGAACTATTGAGGAGGCCTTGGGTCAGGTGATACTCTTTTCTCTGAAGCATTTTGCCCACTTCAGCTGGTTTCATACTCTGTAGCAGCTACCTTTACTGAGTGACTGTATAGGTTATTGTTCACTGGCTACTTAGAATAATGAGAAAATAGACTTGATTTGTTAGGTTACAGTTTATACTAGTAATTTTGTATGTGATGCAAGCAATAAATTAATTTGTGTTAAAAACACACACTTCATTGTATATACTGAATAAATGAGTAGAAGAAACTTCTTTGGATGGAAGCTTTCTTTCTGTACCATTCAAAGCCCCATTGTAAGCTCCCCTGACTGTGTATTATGTGCTCGTGATATTTGTATCGATATGTTTAGCGCACATATTTACAGATTTACAGAATCCCTTTGTAACGATATGTTTAGTAGGAATATTAACAGAATCCCAACAGCAGTTCCTAGCAATGGTTTTGACTACAAACATTCTTAAATCAACACTTACCAGTTCAACTCTTCATCCTACATGCAATATCCATACCTACAAGGGCAACAGAGCAAACATGTACCACAGAAGCATTCTACTACTAAAAACTCACATATAATCAAAGATGAATCAAGTAGCCATAACGCATCTGCTACCACCGTTTCCGAAGTTGCAATAATTAATGATAAAAGTAAACATATAGAAGAAGTCATCTCATTTTTACACCAGCTTAGGCAACCATAAAGCAAAATTGGACTAGTAGCAGAATATTCCCAGATCAAGAGAAGTGGATGCCAGCCTTGTTGAACAGAGATAAGAGGAACATGAAATCTGTTTGAGTCAGTTTTGAAGATCTCTTCTCTTCAAAGTCTCCTTGCTTCAACACATTCAAAATCTTTTCTTTGAATTCAGACGATTTCGCGTTTGCTTCATCCACCTCCATGTCCCCATCTTCATCATCATCTTTCATATCATCAGCATCAATGCCAATCCCTTCCAGAGACCCTCCCAAAGCTGATACAGCCAGAGACATATCTGCCTCCTCCGGATACTCCTCCTGGCTCAGCTGTAATGCTTGCAAGGTCTTGTAGTTCTTTTCAAGCACTGATAAGACGGTCTTCTGCCTAAAGAGTGATCCCAGAGTTTTATTCTTTCTGTTGAAACATATTCGAACAAGGCCATCCCATTCCTTGAAGTTCACAGGTGGAAGTGGCTTTCTTGGTTCTATTCTAACAACAGAAGAATCCACTTTCGGTGGAGGCCTGAAATTGTTCCTCCCTACTTTCAGCAAATGAGAAACCCGAGCCAATAGCTGAGTGTTCACAGAGAGACGACAGTAAAGAGTATCACCAGGCTGAGCAACAAGCCTCATGGCAAACTCCCTCTGGAACATTATAACAGCACACCTAAACAACGGCCGATGCGCTAATAATTTAAAAGTAAGCGGAGAGGAAATCTGATACGGAATGTTCGCCACACAAATATCAAAGTATGGCAGGTCACACTTCAGAACATCACCTTGTATAACCTACAACAAACATACAGCCAACGATGAGGCAAAAGTTCTCCACAAGCAATGAAATATGATATAAAGTAAACTATTTTACTAGCTAACTAGCAAACAGACTGATGCATTGCAGTATTATCAAACAACAATATATAATTATACACCACAATTATTATAAGCGAGTAACAAAAAGGAGCCTTTTTTGATGTAACCTAAATATGAAGAACTTACTTTAAGGCGGCTGCAGTCCGGAGTTCCTTGAAAACGGCGCTGCAATTCGAGAACCATACGGGGGTCGAGTTCGACGGCGATAACTGATTTTCCGGCTTCGAGAAGCTTCTTTGTTAGATTACCCGTACCCGGTCCGATTTCGAGGATGATATCCGTGGGTTTGATGCCGGATTTTTGGATGATTGAGTCGATCAAGAGCGGGTTCTTCAATATGTGCTGACCTTTGGACTTGTGGAATGGTATTCCGCCTTGGAAGTGCTGGTTGTTGCCCCCGCCGGCGGCAGAGCCGCCACCGCGGTGTTTTTCCTTCCTGATTTTGCCTCCCGCCATTACTGAAGAAGATGAATTCCTGTTCTCACTGGTCGTTAGGGTTTATTTGCAGTTGAGATTTGTTTGCAATATGGGCTTTAAGTGAAACCTTAGGGCCAGAATGGGGTCTCATTTAAAAATTAAGACAGAATTGATATAATAAATACTCCAGTAGGGAACTCACTTGGGTTTCAATTGACCATTGGCCGAGCATCCGAGACCAGCCCAACTCTGCTGTGTCAGAGGGCTTCCCACGTGCACTGCCCTTCTTTCCATTTGTGTTGCCTCACCGAATTTTTGTTATTTTTTTTAAAAAAACTTAATTTCAAACTGAATATTTTTAAAATTTTAATTTTAAAAAATTTGAAATCTTGTTTTTGCTATTTAAAAATTGGGGAAAATGAATAAAATATGATTTTTTATTTTTTGAAATCTAAATTTAATTTTGATTTTTTTAAAATTTGAAATTACATTCTTTAAAAAAACATATGATCCTTTTTAATCCTAATTCATAAAATAATTTTGAAAAGTTAAATTAATTTTAAATATTAATTTTTTTTAGAAATGAAATTAAATTCAAAAATTACAAATGTATTATTAAATTTCACATTTCAATTTATTTTGTTAGGTAATTTATTTGAATGAAATATTAAAGGTAAAAATAACGAGTAGGATAGAGAGATCCAAGTGGGGTTCATGAAGTTGTCTCAAAGGGGTCTCAACCATTGTGGAGAAAAAAAATGGAGTGATTTAGTTGTTATCTCAATTGCTGAGGTGAAAGAGAGAGGTTGATTATTTAATTAACTGATACCACAAGGTGTCTCAGAGGAGTCTCACCATTGTACATGGTCTTAGTAACTTCAAGAAAGGTTTTAGGGTCAAAATATAATTATTTATATATTGTGACACATTTTAAAAGTTTTTCAAAAGTTATAGGAATCTCGTTGTAATAAATAAAAACAAATATCATATCACCCTATTAGTTAAATCAATTATGAAATGATTTCGTCTAACGATTAATCGGTTTAAAATAAAATTTTGTGCTATTATTATGATTAGAGAATATTTAATTTTCTAAAAATTAAATTATACAATAGAAATTTTTTAACTATTTATAATTTGTTTTATGAGAAAAAAAATAATTCATTACATCTTATATTTGGTGGTATTCTACCATACCGTACCGATACCAATTAACTTTTACGTATACCGATGTGGTGATATGTTAGAGATTTGGTACGGTATTATTTTTTTAAAATCACATAACTACACTATTGAAATGCTACATGGTATTAGTAAAAAGTTATGGTAATGCTAACTATAATCCACCCCTACTTGCAATCAAAGGGATGGAAAGCATATCAGTGCGACTCAAGTTTGATCACAAAATTCAAGGCAACAAGAGGAAACCAACACTATAAGAACACCAAAAATCTTCAACAAATGTTTCCCTCACACAACTAAAGAAGGTCCTATACAATTAAAAAAATTGGACATGCAATTCAAAAACATACCAAAATCCAACAAAGGATCCGCCATCTACACCCCATTAAAAAAATCATTGCATTTTAAACAACCGCGCACCACTTCAAAAAACACTTAACCCAAGATGACTTTTATACATGCCCCTAAAAATTAAAACCAACTTAGGGGCGATGTAAGGGGTTTGGAGGGGTTTTTAGCTCCCATTGCGATGAAATTTACGAAAAATATGGGAATAAGTTGTTTTAAAAATATTTATCAATCCCTTTAATATAAAAGAAAAATTGGGGAAATATTTTTCTGTTTACATATCAGCCCCTGACATTCTTGTATTCTACCTTTGCCCTTGAACCAGCTTACCCACAATATCTTCCTCACCCTTGATTCAGAGGATTTACATATGAAATTTGATTTTACCTAATTAATTCAATAATTACTACCGTGTTCCAACGTAAACTATTGTAAAAATGTAAAGCAAGAACACAAAGATTTGGTTACGCAGTTCGGTGAAATTCACCTACATCTGAGGGACCTGACCCAACTCAGAATAAATCCACTAATAAGAAAGATACAGTACAAAGTACACCATATGACTATATTTATCTTTTGTAATTACACATGTGGATTTTGCAAGTTTCCCTTGTTTCCAATTCGCCTTGATCAGACTCCCTATGACCTCAAAATTCATCGACGCTGGATCTCCTCCTCCCGAAAAATTAAGGTATATGATTTTGAACTTGATCAACAGTTTAAGTTTGTGTTGGAACACAGACAGATGGCTCTAGAGTACTCTTCGAATTATATGAAAATCTGGAAGCATATTTTCTTCAATTAAATCCGTAAGCAACTCAGCCGTGATGTGCATCAATATATAGACTATGAGCATATTGTAATTCTCCACATTTATTTCAAAATATTCCGTTTCCAAATCTGCTTCTGAAACATATTCAAATTCCATAAATAAAGGGATTTTTCCTCATTTCAACATATTCCATAAAATTCCATAAGTCCGATTTCCTTAAAAATAGTGATTTACCATAAATGCAATATACTTCAATCACACGCCTAAAATGATATTGCAAAATCTCCAATCTTCCATAAATCAATATTCACGCAATATCTTCAATTAATTAAATCCTTTAGGCTTCAACCTCTTGTGGAATAAATATTTCATTTTATTCAATTTCCTTATTCCACCACACAAGTAATATTCTTCGCATGCTAAATGTTATGTTCCATCATGAAAAGTCTTCTGCATGAAGTCTTGTGCAAATATAATTCCTTCTCCACCAAATATTCGGATAACAATCAAATCTCTTGGAGATAAGAATTACGAAATCTAATCCCTTGAAATAAGGAATTAGAATATTTCGTCTATATCTCAATCGAAAGGAATATTCCAATTATCATAAAACAAATCCAATCCTATATTTATAGGAATTGATATATTCCGAAATCCAAAACCTGTTGGACGAAACTTCATCATCTTAGATTACTACTCAACCTTCCATATATCTCAAACCTTCTTTTTTTGATATTGCAACACAACAATTCCATATTTACATAATTTCAACAAATTGCTAATTAAATAAATTTGGACTTCACAACATCCAAAACGCAAAGGCATAAATCATCCTCATAAATCCGCAGAAAAACTAATCGCATGAGACAAGATGATAATAGATTACTTCGACCCAAAGCATATGACACTTCTGAGTTACTCTATTCGTCAGAGTAAATGCTTTTAGTAATGGGGGATGTGAAAACATAGGACATTGATAACTATAACTTCTATCTCGAACATTGTCTAGACATTAATAGCGATATAATTGATTTAGAATAGAATAAGAAAGAAACCAATAACTTCTTATTGGTTTGTATGTATTCTGTTTCATATTTGTTTAGACTTTGTATACTTTTTGTACTCAATATATATATATATATATCAATACACACAAGCACAATTATTTATGAGTTTTATATTCTATCATGGTATCACTCGGATTTCTCTAAATTCTTGCATTATTTTTTCTTCATTTTCCCAAAAACAATTTTTTTTTAAAATTTTAAAACCTAAAAATCAAGCAGCCTCTTCTTCCTCTACTTCATCCAGCGACCAGCCTGCATCCGACGAGTCTCCATCTTGTCCGGTCTCTCTGATCGTTGACTGCAGATCTGGGATCGGCCCGATCGGCTTCCTCTACAGGCACCGTTCGTTTCTCTGGTATCCTTCAAAATCTCTCCAGCGTTTCCCTTATCTCTTCAGCCCCGTAGCCACAAGTGTCGTCTCATGTACCTCCGCATGTGCCGAGCTCACCACCCCTGTATATAGTTCACACACCACCAACAGTACCATCGATTTTTCCAGCAGCGCCGCCTCCAGTGGTGACAACTCCAGTTGCCTCACCGGTGCAGCAGTCCGCGGCTTCCGAGTCGCCGGTCTCAGGTTCCGCGTCATCTCCAGCGCTGGTTCCCTCATGCCGCCATCTAATTTCCGCTCGCTCTCGTACTAGCTCCCTCAGGTACAAAGATTTTTCAACTATGATATTCCTAGTTTATTGAGTGTTTTATTTGCTAAGACCGAACCAAGGAGTCATCGCTTAGTTGTTAAGGATCCTGAATGGGTTGCTGATATGGATTCCGAGATTAAGGCTCTTCGCACTCATCAGACGTGGGATTTGGTTTCCCATCCATATAATGCAAATGTTGTTGGTTTAAAATGGGTTTATCATTTGAAGTATAAGGCCGATGGCAAGCTAGACATGCATAAAGTGAGGTTAGTTGCTTAGGATTTTTTGTAATTGTATGGTTTTGATTATATGATCATACTTTTAGTCCTGTAGTGAAGGGTTATACTGTTCGTACTGTTGGCCGTCACTCGTAACTAGCCCTTACGGCAGCTTGATGTTAAGAATGCGTTTTAAATGACATTCTTGACACTCCAGCTTATATGGAGCAGCCTACTGGATACAAAGACCCCATGCGTCTGAATTTTTTTTTTCATCTATGCAATGCCATTTATGGATTGAAGCAAGCTCCTCGCATTTGATTTTAGCATTTTAGCTCTTTTTTATTGGTCTGGGGTTTGTATGCAGTTTCTCCGATACATTTTTATTTATTTATTCACGGGATGCCTCTCTTCTCTACTTGTTGGGTTTATTTTGATGACATTATTATCACTGAGAATGATGGTCGTCTCATTCAGAAGTTTATTGATTGAGTTAATCAGAAATTCAAGATTACCGATCTTGGCACTTTTGCAGTATTTCTTAGGTTTGTAGGTTGTTCGTACTTCCGACAACTTATTCCTTGGTCAGGCCAGATACACCAAGGGCATTTTATTGTACGCTGGAATGCAGGATTCAGCGCATGTTTCCATTCCTTTTGTGGCCTTTTTACAGCTTGTTAGCTCTTCCGGTATTCTGTTCGAACATCCCACACTTTATCGTTCTTTGGTTGGTGCACTTCAGTACCTGTCGATTACACATCCTGATTTATCCTATGTTGTGAACACGGTTAGTCAGTACATGCATGCTTCTACTGGTGACCATTTCCAAAATGTTACTCGAATTTTGCAATATGTGCGTGGCGCTCTCCATTGTGGTCTTCAATTTCGCGCAAATTCGTCCGCTTTTCCAGTTATAGTTTATTCTGATGCTGACTGGACTCGTCGCATTGAGACTCGTAGGTCTACACACAGTTCCTTGGTGACAACCTGGTTTCTTAGAGTGCCAAGAAGCAACCTACAATTTCTCATTCTAGTTCAATCATAATACCGTGTTATGGCAAACACTGCTGCGAAACTAGTTTGGTTGATAAATTTTCTTCGAATTTACTGTTGAGCATATATTGATAAAAATATGTGGAAATTAAATAACTAAATTACACGAACAATTTAATATAAGAAAAAATAATAAAATTTATTAATAATTCATGCTTACAATGAGAAAGCTTAAAATACAATTAATAATCAATTGTCAAATAATCACATATTGATGGAGTCACGAGTAAACTCGCTGCCCTTGAAACGAATGAGTCCTGTCGTGGACATCGTTCCCTAGGATAAAACCATCGAAGGTAATAATTAACCAATAAAAATTACCTCGGATTCACACAA
>JAULKJ010000008.1:12735618-12746719 GCA_032355405.1 Rubia balearica
TAGCTGATCGAAAGCGGTTTCCAGCTAAACATTCCGATCACTCAAAATAACTGAATTAATTATCTCCGTAATTAATCTTCCAACTATATATGGAAAATACACATTGACTGAAGGACACTATTCCAACACTAAGGTCCCTGCACCACAACCACCCAGCTTAGGGGGAGGACAAGGGATGCTACCATCATTATTAGATTTCCACTCATATGCTGACTTCACACAATCTTTAGGATTATGAACAACTTCCACATTGCAAACCATCTCACTACCAGCTTCAGAGCGATACCCTCTAGTTTTACGCCTTCCACGGTTAGCCAAACATGATATTTTATTTTCTGTAGATGTTGTGTAGGTTTTATATAAAAAAAGATGTGTAGTTTTTTATTTTGAAAATGTTGTAAAATGCCTAGTGTACGAAGCTATTTTCTCTCTTGTATTCAGGCACGTTTACTATAATTGAAGCAACAACTGCCTGAACATTTGAGAGATGATATTGATGCTAATAATGACATTTATGAAAATGTTGTTGGGAAGGAAGCTCCTGGATGTTTGCATAGTAGCAATGATCTTTCAAAGGACAAGAACTTGATTTTCAAATCACGAGAAGAATTCGATCGAGTAGTCCAACAAAAATCTAATGCAGGAGTAGAAAGTGTTCGAAAGAATTTTGAAGATGAGCTGTCTAAGTTTAAGAATGAATACTGTTTGAAGATGGAGATGCTTCAATCTCGGCTCGAAACAATAGAGTCAGAATGTACTTGTAAGTATGCATTATTATTTTTTGTTTTAAAATATTTTATTGTAGCCATAAGTCTAAATTTTAATATGTTAGGTACCGGACTCTTCAAATTCAAGACGCATACTGGCATTTGATAGTGGACCATCATCTCAAGAATTCATTAACTTACAAACTTCTCTACAAAATGAAACTTGTGAGGTGATAAAAGTTACATAGGAAATTCATTGTTTTTATATTTTTGTATTAGTAATTTTTTTAATATTTTTCTTATTAGATGAGTAAAGATAAAAACAACACAAATGTTGTTTACCACGACACATCATCAAAACCACAGATATTATAGTGTTTATAATTAACACAATTTATGAAAATCTTTCTTGACATATAATATTATTATTTTTAATGTTCTAATAGGAAATTTGGGTAGGACCAAGAAGGACTAAGAAGAAGGCAACATAATTTTTATTCTCATATTGCCATTTTGTGGAATACTTTAAGTCTAGACATTTAATATTATCGTGTTAAAATACTTATTTTGAATGGTGACATTTTTATTTCAAATTTTGACAATTTGAGAGATATTATTTTTTATTACTTCCCATTTTAGTACATTGATGAAGCAGCCTTATTTATATTTAAAATTATTTTTAATTGATATTTTAATTTTAATATAATTCTTTATTTCTAATATATTTATTGTAAAATTTAATAGTAAAAGGAGATTTTTCCAATATAAATTAATTATTTAAAGTTAATTGTAAATATTTTTATATATTTTTTAAAAAAATGTGTCGCATAGGATTGAAAAAAAATGACATCTATAATAGTTGCCTCATATGTCGTGAATTTATGCGACATAATTATATCCATACCAAATTATATCCATACCAATTAGTGATGCTCAATATGTTGTACTATAAACAATGACACAATAATTATGTGACCCAACTGTATTGTATTATTTGCGACTAATAACATCATGTCATAAAAAATATTTATGTCGCAATAATAAAAGACACTTCTATATGTTGTTGCATGTGTTGTAAAGTACCACTTCACATTATTCAGTAGTCACAATATTTGTTGCAAAATGTAGTATGACAATTTAAATAAGGTTGTAGAATGTGTCGCAAATATACATGCATCAATATATGTAAATGACACATAATGTGCTACAAACAACTATACTTCACAAAAAGTAAATGTCGAATAATGTGTTGCCAGCATCCACGCATCATTAAATCTAAATGACGCATAACATGTGGCATTAACAAATGCATTACTAGTTGCAATTGATGCACAACGTGTCGCAATTATACATGCGTCACTAAATGTAAATACCGCATAATGTGTCGCCAACATCCATGCATCATTAAATCTAAATGGCGCATAACATATCGCAACAACACATCTGTCATTATGTGCAATTGATGCATAACGTGTCGCAAATATACATGTGTCACTAAATGTAAATGCCGCATAATGTATCACCAACATTCATGCATCATTAAATCTAAATGGCACATAACATGTCGCAATAGCACATGCGTCACAACTTGCAATTGATGCATAAAGTGTCGCACACATACATGCGCCAATAAGGGTAAATATCGCATGATGTGTCACAAACACATGCGACATAAAGTTTAGTGACACAAAAAATGTTGCTTTATTTGCCTCAGAAATGAAAAAAATTGTGTAGCAAAAATACTACACGGACAGTCACAACACAATAAATAGTGATGCAAACAGTGTCGCAAATATGCATTTGTGACACTATATTAGTGACAAACGACACATTTTGCATGTCGCACAAAAGGTGACGTTTGTTGTAGTGGTAGCTGGATATCATCAGCAGATCTCCAGTTGCTGAGATTCCTTCTTGTCAATTTAGAAACCGGCTCTTCACTTTTGAAGGCTCTGGATTTTGGAGGGCTAATTGAGTGCCTCTTTTCTTTCATTGAGTATCTTCTCTCATCTGTGATAGACTTGAGTGGCCGGCTTTTGCTTTGAAGAGGTGCCTCAGTTTGCATAATTTTCTGAGCGTCTTGGAATACATAACTTCAACTAGGATTTCAGTTTCCTTCTGGGCTTCAGTCTGCAAATTGCCCCTTTGTTGAGAGTCAGGGATTGGCCTCCATTGATCCTTAGGTCGTGGCACCTTCTTGATTCCACACTCAGCGGTTTTGTGGCCAATCTTGAAGCACTTGCAGCAATAAGACGGACGATCCTCATACCTTATATCATACCATTTGCCTTCTTTAACTGAACCCAACCTAATTCTATCGGGAAATTCCCCCTTGAGATCCATCTCTACATATAGTCGAATCGTCGACGATTTTGTGTGGTTGATTGTTGGCTGGTCAGCGAAGATTAGCTCCCTTAATCTGCTTGCTATATGTGGAATGGAGTCTCGGTGGAGATAGTACGCCGGGGGGAGATCAATAGTTAACCAAATTAGAACCAACGGTTGTTCTTCCTTTACATCAAAATTTCTAGTCCATTTAAGGACTTTCATGATTGAACCACCAAGGTTCCCGTTCCTCTTAATCCATCAACGCTGGATGTCTTCGTCGTGGTCGAAACGGATGAAGATGTGTCAGCGGTCTAGGGCGGTGATTATGGCTTCACCCTTAAAACCGATCTTCTTGAAGTGGTGGCGTATGAATTCGAGTGTGGGACAGCCTCTTGGGAATTTTCCGATAAAGTTCCTCTTGAAGGGTTCAGATAGATGCTTGATTTTTGCATTTTCAAAGATGACATCGATTTATCCTTCACATTGAGTAATTGGGTTAAGTTTCATTGGATTGGTTTGGATCTGGGGATGAGTTTGTGTTAGGGCGGATTTGTAGTTCATGGATGGACTCTCGCCGGCGGGCGGAGCCGCCATATCGCCGGTGGGAATGTTTACGTTGTCGGCAATTTCTATCCGTTATCAGAGTTGGATTGGTGCTATTTGGGCGTAAGTTACTGTTGGCTTGAGAGAGAATTAGGCTTGAGAGAGAGTTGGCTATCAGGCTTCCGCCGATTTCCCGAGACGGAATTTCTCTTCGCTGAGGATGTTCAAAAGTAGATATGACAGGTAAACTCAAAGTAGACATGTTTCATCTAAGTCCTCACAGAAAAAAACTTTGTAAATTTAGTTGACATTCCAAGATATTGTTCTACCAACCAAGCAGCAGAAGCTTCAAAAGAGCCATTCTAATGTAAAGACCATTCTTTGCTTGTCTGAAATAAGCAGCTCTGGGATCATCGTCCACCTCCACCGTAATCTATGTGGTAATACAGAGAGAAAGGTTAAAATAAAAAATAAATGACTTCATTCAGGCTAAAAGTAAAAACTTGCTTATTATTACCTCGTCAAGCCTAGGAAGAGGATGCATCACGACTGCGTGTTTCTGCATCACACCTAAAACATCCTTATTAACAATGTACTTCCCCTTAGCTTTTTCATAAACCTCAGTTTGGTCTCCAAATCTTTCTCGTTGGATGCGAGTCTGGTATAAAACATCACATTTAGAAGCAACCTCCATCAGGTCGCTACTTTCTTCCCAATCTATGCCTTTTGATGTTAGATAATCCTTTATGTCATCCTGAAAACAGAAAAAACCAGCCTCTTATCAGATCACCATTTAATTTCCAACATTACAACATTCCAATCAACCCCCTATTGATGTCATACAATCCTTTCTGTCTTTCCAAAAACAGATTTTACACAGTATCACCTCCCATCATAAATGTCCAAATCAATGCATATATCCTTGGTATAATTACGAGAAGATGAATGAATACATGCTTCTCTAACACTATGTCAGTAACAAAAAAGTTAAGAACCTATAACGTTTGCATTGCAACATTTGGAGCAGATGCTTTATCAACTCATACCTTCATTTTTACAACATCCGGCGATACAAAGTAAATCTTCACGTCATTATACATCGCGAGTAGATGAGCAAGAGACCGTACTGTTCTACCATTAGCAAGATCACCAACTAGTCCAACTTTAATCCCATCCAGTCTTCCAATTTCTTGTTCAATGGTGTATACATCCAAAAGAGCCTGTATTCAAGAAATGGGTGGCGAATATTAGCCATGGCAGCATTTTAACAAGGCATAAAAAATAATTCTTAAATACATTGAGTATCTCCTGTCTCGCTTACTTTCTTTAAACTCTCATTCTTTTGTTTTAAGAAAAACCTTCGTAGTCTCTCTTACTTTCATTTATATAGGCTGAAGATCCATAACTCCTCCCATCACACAAAGTGGTTTTTTTGAAAGAAAAAAAAAGAGCAATGATACTCTCAGTGAAAATTCATAGTGAAACATCAAAGTGAATGACGTGGCATTAATGAAAAGACCAAATCACTAATCACATTCATTAAAAAGTGTAACTAACCACGGGTATATTGGTAATTTTTCTAATGCCAGATCATTCATGTTAATGATTCCCTATGAAATTTCACTGAGAATAGCATTACTCAAAAAAAATTGGCACATGATTACTTTACATTTAGCTAAGCAGGCGTTCGTCAATATTTACCTGGTCTCCCAACAGATCTATGGTCATTAAACACAAATTCAGTCAGAAATTTTCAATACCGTTAACTAAGCTTTGCTATTGGTCAGAATTCAGGTTTTTGAGTTGAAAAAACAGAACATATATAAAATCACGGACTTCAAACATACTTGTGAAGCATATCCATTAGTTTATCAGAATCTAACAGTAACAACTAACAACTAAATTGTACAACCTGAGTTGGATGCTGCCCAGGGCCATCTCCAGCATTAATAACTGGGATATTGGCTGTAGCTGCAGCCCGTTTAGCTGCACCACTCTCAAAATGTCTCATGACAATTATATCCGAGTAGCCTTCAACTGTTCTTATGGAATCTGCAATAAGCTGCAAGTTAACGATTGAAACTTACAACATGGCAAACCATGGCCAGAGCAATTACAATGACTACCTTCAACTGTTTCTCCTTTAGCAGCTGAAGAAAACTCACGAGCATTTTCCGTTGTGAGGACTTCCCCACCCAAACGCTTCATGGCAGACTCGAACGAGAGCCTGGTTCTAGTCGAGGGTTCATAGAAAATAGTAGCCATCAAATAGCCCTTCAAAAGCTGACTCCCAGCTGAATTCTTTTCAATCTTCTCCATTTCGCGCGCCACATCAAAGATTTCACCCAGCAATTCTCTATCAAACTGCTGAGCCTCAATAACGTCATCAAGCTGAAACTTGTTTCCCGCCACAGCAGAAGGCCCGTTTGCAGAAACCTCCAATGCCCTGCACTTCACTCCATCTCCTAAAACTAACCCTCTATTTGTTCGCCAATCTCGTGCGATGGAGCAGCTGAAAACACGGTTGTTTTGAACGCTACGTCTAGCGTTGGGGGTGAAAACACATCCATGCCACTTGTAAGTAGAGAATGCAGCCATTACTATACCTAAAAAAAGTGCGAATAGATGCTTAACTACAAGACTTGAACAACTCTGGCCATTCCCTTATGCCATAACACTTAAATTGAAACCTTTGCTTTTGGCGCTAAAATTTATGAAGTGTAAATACATATGAAGGAAATTGAATACACTTAAATTGCACAGAATCTTTGTTATGTTCTCCAAGACACATTTTTACTGTTCATATCTCTAACTACTAGGAATAGAACGCATGGAAAATTCATGTTTAGAACTGATACAAATGGAGTAAAAATAAGGTGGAACTGAGCGAAAAACATACGATTAATTCAACGAAAGAAGTTGCAGCGGGAAACCTGGAGACGGCGGACGGAGGAGCGGGAAAGAAGAGGGAAACCTTTGTTTCCAGTTGAATTGGGGTTTAATTATTATTCCTATTTTTCACATTGGGCTTTTTGTTTTTTCATTTTTCTCATCTTGGCCCAATTTATTCCAGTTATCTAAAGAAATCCGAACTTTCAGCAATTTGTTAATCCCGGAAGGCGATAATGGAGGCGCCGTCGTCGTCGTCGTCGCAGCCGGTGATAACGCCGGAAGACGTTCTGGAGACGTTGATGAATGACGGCACGATCGACGCCATCCGCTTGAAAATCATCTCCCAGCTCAAAGCCAACGTTAGCTACTTGCTTCGATTGTTTGATTGAAATTTCTTTTCTTTTTTTTGTTTGTAATTTTGGGTTGTGAATTTGTTGAGATATTGTGCAGGAAGAGTTGAAGAAAACCACGGTCAAAATGGTGGAGCAGAGTAAGGTTTTGAGCACGCCTGGTGCCGAGAAGCAGACCAAAAGGGAGCTCTTCGATTCTCTTCGCCAAGAACTCGAGTAAGTTCTTTCATCCCTCTTTGTCGAATTCACTCGAGATTTGGACAACTAGTAGCTTTGTTGCAGTTATTAATGTTGTTTGTTTGCTAGAACTGTGGTGTAAGCTACAGATACTGGATGTAGAAATGAGTATAATCTTGGAATTGAATGAGTGAGAGTGAGAGTAAACATATGAGCAGTTGTATTCATGTGTTTATGCTGGAGGGGTTATGATATTCTTGACAATATTTGTGGATAGTCTTTTTGCTTTTGTTTATTTGTTGCGCCGAGACTTTCCCTGATGTTGAAGCAGTATCATTGGTCATGTTTATGTGAGTAACTGCTTCAATTTATGTGACTGTAAGTCTGTAATATACAACGTTATCCAGCACGATCAGGCTTTCTAGGAGAGATTGACAATCTCTAATTGACTCCCAATTTTTATCTTTTTCAGTATGGTATACGTCAATGTTTTGGGCTAATGGAGCATAATCATTATAAGTAGGATCTATTGATATTCTTTGTTTCATTAATACTGCCCTTTTACTTCTCTTCTTCGTTTTTTGTCGTGAAGGACTCATATTATTTGCAGCATCAAAGATTCTGTACTATCTGTGATATTGGCAAGCACAGTGCCATAGAGGCTTGATGTTATAAATGGTTTGCTATTTTCTTGTTCCTTGAATTTGCAAACCAGCTGTGAGTTTTACAACTTGGCTAAGTCTATGCCGGCATTATTTTCCCATTCCTTGTGTATGAATAAAACATGTAGATGAAAGAGTCACTAGACGAAAATGAGAGATAAGCTTCTTTCATATTTTACAAGCTGTAAATTCTTGCCATATTGTTTTAGAATATGTAAGTGATGATCATACACATGCTATTTTTTTGACGAAATAGAACAAATAAAAGCATCGTACTCTCAACTCTGTCTGCATTTGTAGTTTATATGTTGTTGATTTACTTATTTCTTATGCGGCTTCAAAGGTTGTGGATCGTTTATCTCCACCATCTACATGTCATAGGGTGGTGGTTGCTTTGAGTCATACTTGTGTCTAGTTAGGAAATGCGAAGTTGAACTGCATTCTCATGAACCACAGTTAACAAAGTAGATATTTTGGAGTTTGTCCCCCATGCTCTCTTTTTTACAGAAGTTTTTTTAATGCAAATCCACCATTCTTTCTCCGAGATTCTGAATTAATTTCGTCTTTCTCCTCATTAAATCAATAAAAGGGTCAGTAAATAAAAAACAACTCCAGAGGGTAGGAAAAAGAAATATCTTCTTAGTGATGAATTCGTTGATCTTGATCACCAGTTCTTTTCTGCAATCTTCATCTTCAAGTTATACGTTTTAACTGAAAGAGGACTAATTTTTTTTCTCTTACTTAATTTGATACCAATGCTCTCCATTCATGATTATTAAAGTTCTGGTTCTGATATTTTTTTGGCAGAACTTCAGTGCTTGAGAAAGCCTCCAAATCTGTTTGGGAGATGATTCTGGATAACAATGGAATGGGGAAGGAAATTACCGACACAGTAGAAAAAGTCTTCTGTCGATTAAGTGGCAGAGAAGCCCCATTATTTCCTGAAAACACGGTCGGATCCCAGTCAGAGAAAGTAAAAGAGAAACAAACTGAAGGAAGCAGAGGAAAGGAACAGAGGAAAAAGTACACGGATAACACGTATATATCATCGAAGAAGAGGAAGGTTGATGGCAAATGTAGAGAAGAAAGAGCAAGTGAAGCTGCTAATGCATCAAATTCCGCATCAGTTGATGATTCGAGTAGGGTTCCACATCAAAATGCAAAATCTTGAAGCCCCAGCCTGTAGGTTATTTGGTGATTGTTTCCACTTTGAGAGGGAAACTCGGGACTACTTCGAATTTGAATCAAATACTCACTCCGATTTCCTAATATTGGCACCCTTTCCTTTTTCGTTTGGTTTTTAAACAATGGCTCCTTCCCCTTTTGACAAAGTTTAGGTTATTTTCATCTACTCAATTTACTTTTACTCTCCCAATACAATCTCCACCACTCATTTTACTTTTCTTAAATAATGTATCATTTTGTTTGGAGACAATCTTAAGAAACCAGAGGGGAGTAGTAAATATGGTACGGATTTATAATAGATTTCTGTGTGAGTAGGAAAATCCAGGTAAATTATCCCAGACAAAGTGAGATTGAAAATTTGTGGTGATATTTGAACTTTATCCTTCTATATACTAAACATTGAGGTGTTCATACATACCTTGAGCCTTTCTTCACATACTGTTTCTGGAATCATATTATCAAATGGAGTACTTTCTACTTGCTAGATTATTGTCTTACTTGGCTTATTCGGTGTCTCTTTAATAATGTTTACTTGCATTTTTTTGATAAAAAATCAATGTTAAAAAACTGAAATTATTATTTCTAGTAGCTGATAAGATAATAATTATTTGTTGAGGGATAAGAGAGCATCCAATTTGAAATGTTTGAGGAACAGTACTGGGATTGAGTGAGTATACAGTAAATTATTGGTGACATTTGGACACCGTATTTGCCTATTTAAAAAGGAGAAACTAAATGACGGTAGCCCAACCTCGTTAAAGTAATGGGCCGAAAGCCCAGCCTCATTTAAGTCATGGGCCAAAAGTAGGAGGGTGAAGGATTGGGGTATATCCACATTGGTTGGAAATATACAATATTAAATCTAATCTAATCATTTTATCTCTTTATCAAAATATTTGATTTTATATTAATTTTTATTTTTAAAAAATAAAATCTATCACGAGAAACTACAAATTTCATTCCTTATAAATAGAGCTCAATTTTGCTATAGTTCAATGCACAACTCAAATATTTCTCTTATGCCTACTTAAAAAAAAAGCTCTCTTCATTTTTGTAATGTTAACATTTTGTCAATAGGATTAACACAAATGCTATTTAAACTTTTTTTCATGATTTAGTTTATCATATTTTAATTATTAAATGTTTATTTACAAAATTCAAAAATACAATTATTTATGTTATAATATTTAATTAATATTAAATATATACTATTCATATTTATATTAAAATAATGGGAAAAGTGCAAAAATAACCCTTTAGATTTTGAAAGTGCATAAATAATCTTGTAAAATGTGAAAGTGCAAATCTAACCCTATGTTTTGGAGAAATGGTGCAGATATACCCAAATTGCATTATTCCAGCGTTGGAAAAGAATTAACCTAAAAATACAAAAATACCCCTAGGTTTAAAATTAAAAATGTAATGACCATTATACCTTTAGGCTTTGCCGTCGATCAACGGTTGTCAACGCTGGTCAAATTCGGTCAATGCCAATCCGCCATCGGTTGATGGTGGCCGGGTTAGATCAGGATTTAATTAATAAGACATGGTTAGGTCAGCATTTTATTAACAAATACAAGGTTAAATTAGCACTTCTCTAAAAAATATAGGGTCAGATCAGCACTATCATAAAACACATCTTTTTGAGGATAACCCACTCCTTATAAATATGTTTTCATTATAATTTCATAAAAGTTTTTTGAAAAATAAGATAGATTTTATCAATCATGGGTAAAGTAAAACTTCATAATCTAATGTATGATAAATATATTTATAATTTGTATGTTAATCTATTTCAAATAAATTGGCACATTTTGACTTTTGGAAGTCAACTGAATCAATTTTCAACTAGTTTAATATCTTTATTCATGTGCGTAAAAAATATGAAAAATAATAATTTAAAAATATATGTGTGATGAATCCAACAACATTTTACATGATAATAGTTTTGCATATATGATAATAGAATTTAATAATCGAATATGAGTTAATTTGACTTCCAAAAGTCAAATATATGCCAATTTATTTGAGACTGAGGGAGTATAAAAATTCGGCCTCCATAATGAAAAGTTGTTGTTGTCCCTAGCAGTATTCAAGTAGCAATATGTGTCGATTTCTAATTAAAAAGTTATCGAATTTCGTACGAAAATTATTTACCAAATTTTTTGAATTTCTATCAGAAAATATTTACCAAAGTTTCTTACTTTCTTAACGAAGGTATACAAATTATAAGTATATTTATGATGCATTAGATTAT
>JAULKJ010000008.1:12752730-12763450 GCA_032355405.1 Rubia balearica
TTGATGTTTGTAGTTTTGGGTGACATGGGTTGATTTTTTGTAGTGTTTTTTTTTCTTATGTTGACGTTTTTCATTTTCTAGTTGAAATTTAGATGATAGCAATTGATGTTTTTAGATTTTGATTGATATTAGTTAATTTTTGTATTTTTTAAAAATAAATGATAATTGAAGTTTTGTTGATGTTTTTATCATTTTTACGATTTTAAATTGATGTTTTGTTAGTTGTACTCAACGTTTTTTTCAATTTTTATTTAATTTTTAAATATTTTTTCCTGTTTAATTTTTTTGCTCCAATTTTTAGTTGGTGTTTTTTTCGTTGATATTCTGCTATTTTTTGCTGATACTTGTAATTTTTGGTTCGCTGATTATATTGATTTTTTGCATTTTAAAAATATTTAAAAATATTTTTTACCATTTTTTGATTTTTTATGTTGCAGATGGCCGGAAAATGATGAAAAAAATGAACAAAAAAACCCATGAAAAAATGTTAGTGATAGGACCCTATAAAGTTATTAGAAACAGGTACCTGTAAAATTATTAGAGATAGCTCTTTGGAGCTAGAATTGCATAAAAGTCCCTGCCTAAAGTTTAGACTGTCTCACAGGTGACCATCTCTTTTATAAAATTTAAATATCCTTCTCAACCAAGTCTTTTATTTTACATGTATGAATAAAATTGAGAGAAAGTCTCAGGACATACAGCATTTTCATAAGTTTATGGATAGTACACAGTGGCTTTTACCTTAAATGTTGTAAAAAAAAAAATTTAGATATTGTATTTAAAAAGTTAAAACAAGTAATAATATATATTTGAATGTGATTTTATATATAATACAAAAAATATATTTTTAAAAATTTTAAATCTAATACGTAATGCATTGTATAAGGTAAAAAATAAGTGGTATGTCAATAAACTTATGGACATGCCGCTTGTTAGGAGACCATTCTAAAATTAATGATCAAAATTAATTCAATCGGTAGAGAAATCAACTGAATTGTTAAACGTAAGAATAAACTTAAACAATAAATCAGTGTTCAACATAACTTCCTAATCTGTAAATTGCAGGCCTAAAAACAGCAGCAGTAAAATTGAGTGTATTAATAATAAATTAATGCTCTAAAATTATATGCTTCCAGGGTAAAAATCTCTTCCCAAATATTCTTTATACTTGGTTACAAAAAATTGTGGAGCGGACAAATAAATGGATGATCGAAACTTTTTCACTACATGGACTAGAATACAAATCACAAATTCGTAGATAGATTATTTGTGTACGATTTTATTTTTCTTTTCTATGTTACTGGAGATTAGTTCATTCTCCTCTCTTGCTACCATCACCAAAAGCCAAATCAAATATTTGACCATAATCATCTACAAAGTGGACATCCAGCCCTTCCTTCACCTTGTCTGAAAGCTCATCGAAATCTCTCCGGTTTGCCGAAGGGAATATGATCGTCTTCACATCGCTTCGCCTAGCAGCAATGGTCTTCTCTTTCACCCCGCCTATCGGGAGGATCTTCCCCGTCAGTGTCACTTCTCCGGTCATTGCTAGGTCCCTCCTCACCGGCTTTTTCATGGCCAGAGAAAGCAAGGATGTGATCATGGTGCAACCGGCGCTGGGGCCGTCCTTGGGGGTGGCACCAGCGGGGACATGGAGATGAACCTTAGCGTTCGTGAAGAATGTGTTTCCGGGGTCCTTCTCGAGCAATATGGACCTCGAAAGAGTGTGAGCAATCTGGGAACTCTCTTTCATGACGTCTCCGAGCTGTCCTGTTGCATGAAGCCCGCCTTTACCCTCGCCTTGCTCGATGAGGGTGGTTTCTATGTACAACGTTGACCCTCCCATTGCTGTCCAAGCAAGGCCCATAACAACACCTACGGGCGTCTGCTCATATATGCGCTCTGTGTGAAATACGGGCTTGCCAACGTAATCGGCTAGGTTTGGAGTATCTACCACCACCTTAGGAACTGCTTCAGTCTCACTGCTCTGAACCTTTTCAGTTTCCTGAGTGAAGGGTTAGTATGAGTAGCAGCATTATTAAGACACTTCAATAGCGATTTTATCAGGCACTATTAAGTACAGGAGATTGTGAAGTACCTCTGATGATGTTTCTCCTTGTTCCGAAGAGCTCTCTATTTCTTCTGGTGGAGAATCTACTGACAATATTTCAGCTTCTGTAGCGTTACTTGTCTCCTCAGAGCCACCATCATCAAGCGATTCTGCATTATCTTGAACCAATTCTCCTTCGATGGGCTTATTAAGGTCACCATCCTCCGTTTCCAGAGACTCATTTTCTGATCTTCTCCGCACAAGTTGCAAAGCAATCTGCCAAGAAGGTATGAGAAATTAATAGCACGGTCGCCAAACAAATGATGATTATGGCTCGAACCATATTTACCGACAACACTGTAATTTTCCATAACTAATCATGCAAGGGGGGCAATTTTCTGCAGAGCCACTCCATAATCAAAGTAAAGACTGATATAGAGAAAGCCCATCACCATACCTTTCTATAGATCTTCTCAATCTGCTTTTGAAGATTTCTAACTCCAGCTTCTCTACAGTAACTTTCAATTAAGGAAAGAATAGCTGAATCAGTCAACTCAACCTGAAATTTATGAAAAACCATAAAATCAGTGGTTAGGAATATTTCAGGAGAGCAGATTCAAATACTTCCAAACACACAATGGGTAGTTTACTCAGGAAGATAGATGACTTGCTACTAAAGTTTTACACCTTAAAATCAAGAGAACTTACAATACAAATTGAATAGATGGAGAGTGGTACCAGAATCAGTCATTAAAAATAATTCAGGAGAGTGGATTCAAATACTTCCAAACACAAAACAGGTAGTTGACTTGGAAAGATGAACACACAGATGACTAGATTACAAAGTTTTAGGCCCTAAAAATCAAAAGAAATTAAAAACTAAGAATTAAATAGATGGCAAATAAGACGAAGCACTGGAATCTGCTGAACACTAATTCATAGAAAGAGCCGTGGAAGTTTATAATCCCATAATTGTTCTCTGTGCACCCTGTACCAGTTAAATTCACACATGGATCTTGGGCATTTCCAACTCCCGAACTCTATAGGAAATAACAGTTATGCATTTGAAGGCAACTTTCACAACTATTTCAATTTTCAACAAAGCAACAATATGATGATGGAGTACAAATTTTTCCAAAAAAAAAAACACCTCTTAAAGGATAGTAAAGATGCGCTAGATACACAAACTAACACTCCCAAACAAGCAGAAAGAAATATAGACCTCATCTGGTTTGATGCCACAAGCGTCTCGAGTACTTTTCTCTAAGTAGTCTCTAGCAATGTGCACTTTCTCATCAGTAATATAACCAGCAATGGAAATTATCTCCATTCTGTCCAAAAGAGGGTTGGGAATCGTATCCACAACATTTGCAGTACAAACAAATAAAACCTGCATAGAAACTACATAAGCATTCCACATATATAAAGCAGAAGTGTACCTTGCTAACAAAGAAGATAATGAAGAACTATTGTTCTTTGTAAGTAAAAATGAGAAGGAAAAATAATGAACAAAGGCTCCAGACTCTCAGAAGGTGAAATCAAGAATGGAGTAGAGTATACAGGGTTCTATGCAAGTAAAATGCAAGGCGAGGCTTAACTCATCTGCACCATGTTAATTCAATTAGAGCAGTGAAGTTTTACATCCAAGCATTTGGAAGATCACAATTCACAGCTCACTAAACATGCAAGGTAAGAGGTAGCAGGTACGATTACGATGACTTCATAAGCTATGTGAGGGCAATAATTACAGTTACTGTAGCTCTCAATTTTCTGTCCATTGCTTTAAGTGGATAGGGTGTTACTGCACAAGCATACATAGCCCTTTGAAACCATTATGCTCCAGTGACTAATCCAGCCCCATACAAATGGCTTGTAGTGGCAGAAACCAAGATCTACAATGCAAAACATGATATTGCTTTGAGAAATTACGATCTACATGCAAACTGAGTCACTGACCTTTGATAAATCAATTGGAACATCAAGGTAGTGATCAAGAAAATTTGCATTCTGCTCTGGATCAAGGAGCTCCAACATTGCACTTGCAGGATCACCAGCATGTCCCCTACCCAACTGATACAAGACAAAGTGTTTTGCGCAATGAAATTAGAATAATGTCTAAATTAACAATTCTTCCTGAAGAGTCATACCAAACATGTTTATTAAACAACAAGAGTAAAGGAAAGCAATCCCCATTTATATAGAGGTTAAGTTGAAACTACCAAATTCAGAAAGAACAACTTAAACCCATCCATACCTTGTCAATCTCATCAATTAGAACAAGAGGATTAGATGTCTCCACATTCTTTAAACATTGTACCATCTTTCCAGGCATGGCACCAATATACGTACGACGATGCCCCTTAATACACATTCCAGTATCACAAATAAGTCACCAAAATATATATAATAAAGACGAAGGACAAAAGTTGCATAGCTTCTCATGACTTACCTTAATTTCAGCAACGTCAGACAAGCCACCAACTGAGAACCTATAGAACTTGCGGTTCAAAGCACGTGCAATAGAACGGCCGATACTGGTTTTGCCAACACCGGGAGGACCAGAAAGACAAATGATTTTTCCTGTGGAAATTTGAACATAGATGCATGTTTTCAGAACAGAGATCACTCATTTGCTCAGCAATTAAGTAAAATACAAATAAGAATCCAAAATTTTGCAAATACTGAAACAGGACAACCAATGGCCCCAGACATAATGACCTAAGAGTCTAATCTCTAGCTTTAAAATAACAATCATTCCTTTCTTTTCTGTATGATTTCATATCAACTTTTAAATACTTTCTCAGTTCCATTCCAACAGTCCTGTAATACAAAGTAATGCTATAATATGCAACAAAAAGTGCAAACAAGGCCCTTCTGATGGAATGGAGGTAGTATTACAAGCAAGGCCAATCATGCAAAATTATTTTAAAACCAAAATCTATGTGTAGGTTGACCAAATGCTTAGCTTGAGAATAGCAAAAAATGCACAGACCACTCACAATTTCCAAGAAGGAAAATTAAATGATAATGTAAAATTCTGCAACTCTTACTAAAAACAAACGAGTATGATGAATTACGAAGCAGAATTTCCCATCCAGATAATAGTATGAGCATAAGGAAAGCTATATTTTTCTAACAACCAACCTTGTGAGATCCCTCTGAGCTTTCCCACAGCAATAAACTCCAGTATCCTTTCTTTAACATCAGTTAAACCATAATGGTCTTCATCCAGAATTTTTTGAGCCCGTATCACATCAAAGTTCTCGTCACTGCAATCAAAGCACAGACCAAAATGAAGCTCAACCAGTTACAACAATCAGAGACAGTGCTTGTAGGTAAACTACATTTAAACTCAAGGTTGCAATTGATGACTTTATATTACAAGTATTAAGTTTGCAGTTGAGGTTAGGGATTGTTATTGAGAGGTCCTAGATAGAGACCAGCCTCCAAAATTCCAGTATCCATTCTTTAACATCAGCTAAATAGTAGAAAGTCAAGGGAAATTGCATGTCTGGAATGGATTAAAACATGTCGGGCCCTCACAGAATGCTGGCCCTGAAAAAACTGATCCATGAGGATAGTGAGGTGCTTCACCCATACATAGCAAATAAATTCACATCTCAATTTCCCTCCCGATCTATATTTTGACAATCTTTTTGCCATGATTTCACATACAATTTTAAAAGTGGTCAGCTAATAGATTCACATCTCAATTTCCTCTCGATCTATATTTCAGAAATCTTTTTTGCCATGTTTTCACACATAGATTTCAATAGTAGTCTGTTAATTAGATACATATAACCCACCCCCACCCCAAACAATTTATATCCTTAGAAAAGGAGTGCATTTGACCTATTAAATTGCTACTACTACTGCCAAGAAACTGGTAAGCAACTCGATATATAAGGGACCATAGATAAGGAACAAATACATCACAATAATTGTTAACTATTGCAATATCTGGCCACTGTATGATATTTTTTTATTTCCTCCACCTGGGGAGAAAAAGAAGAAGAATCGTATCCACTAAAACATACTGTTACAAATGTGAAGATAATTGTCAATAAGAAACCTGTAAGCTAACAGTAGTTGAAAAGGTTTGTGGGTGGATTTGTTAAAGTTGATATACATTCTTCAACAGAAGAATAATTCTTTGACCTTCACCTATTAGCCAGGCAAAGACTTAAACTAACACTAGCATAATTTCTATCTAAAAAGCATGCCAAGATGATATTAACGCGGAGCATTTAACCTATCATATTGTGAGAAGAGTAAAAAGCTACACCATACAATATGGAGCATTTCAAATCCATTTTAACAACAAAACAATGGCCTTTGTTAGCATGAGAAGGCAAAGAACAAAGCACAGACCTGTAAATTCCCCAAGGGAGAGCAGTCAGCCAATCTAAATAATTGCGTGTAACATTAAATTCACTGGAACTAGCCTCCAACAACTGCAGCTTTGTTAGTTCTTCTTCAATGACTTGCAAGACATGAGGTGGGCAATTTTCCCTTTTTGGCTCAAGTCTTTCCCTAAATTTTCCTGCAATGAGGGACAGACAGCATGAAATCATAACTTCATAGGAACTATCTCATGTACAAAAAAACATAAAATATTCATAAGCTAATCATAAACGGCATCCCCGCCTTAGAGAGAGGGAGGAGGGGGTTGAGATTGGGGAAAATAGATAAAGGTGGTTGATGCAGTCTTAAACAAAACAAGTTGGCCCATAAACGGTCATCAGAAAGTTTGGATGAATGATTCCTACATTTTTTTATTTTTTAAAGAACAACTAATAATTCTGTATGGTTGACTAATATAAAAGTTTTTGAGGTGAAAGTGCATATATTTGATCTAATTTCACCAGATTGAAGAAGGCTCAAAAAGGGAACAAGGCTTTACGGTGGTCAGAGTTAAAGCATAACTGCAATAACAATTTCAGCATTCTGGTTCAAAGTTATGCACGGCAAAATTTTTATAAGTGTGTGTGTGTGTGGAGAGAGAGAGAGAGAGAGAGAGAGAAGGAGAGAGAACCAGAAAGAGCTGTTTTGTCATCAGTTTCTAATCCAAGTTCCTGCATCACAGATAACCAAGTACAGAGTAAACATATTTTATTATAAAGAAGAAAAGATGAAAGTAAAAAATTAAAACATTCAAATCTGTGGAAGAACCTTCTTGATGGCCTTAAGCTGCTCATTCAATAAATACCGTCTCTGTTCCCCACTTATCTTTTCCTCAATTGCTTTTGCAATAGATTCCTACCAGTACAAAGCAAACAATGATGATGATGCAGGGGAGAGTTATCAACTGATCATAGAAACAGGGGTAGCCCCTCAAATATGTACCTGGATTTTACTAATCTCTATTTCTTTCTTTAGCAGTTCCAGTGTAAGAGTAAGCCGTTTCTCTACCTGTAAAAATGTAACGACTTCACAACAAATGAAAAGAAGCTTTGTAGGAGTGGAACAGTAGATTTCAGCACAAATTTAGTCCAACAGATGAATCAGATTAGGAAGATCTATTTAACTTAAAGCCAGATGTGGAAGGCATGATTTATGGTAGACAATAAATCTAACAAAAATCTTTTTTGATAAAATACACACCATGGATTAGGTCATTGTAATAAACAGGATGAGTTCGCAACATACAAATTGAACTTAAAGTTTGTGTTACTCATATCAAAAACTAAGACAAAAATAGGAACATCATCTATTTGGTATTTGGGGTGGGTGGGGTGGGTGTTATTCAATAACACTAGCATCAAATTAACTGATACAACAAATGTACACGAATGCTTAACTATTCTAACTTTGTCAGGATGAACTAAACACAGCAAATTCTTGAAAGGATTCATATGCTCAAATTGACATGATAAAGCTAAAAACTTTAAGGGGAAGATAGATATTTTTTTGACTCTTATGATAAACTCCCAGAAGGATGTTTTGTTATAAACAAAGTACACTATATTACTTTCTCAGCTGACCAATTATTTTAAGCATTTGCTAGGAAGATTGGACAATTGTCCTATTTCTCAATAGAGAGGAATAGATTACTTACATCTAGCTCTTCAATCACTTCTTGGAGATGTGATTTATGTGCACCTGATATTGCAGCCCCAAAATCAGCCAGCCTAGGACAATCAAAGTCGCCTATATGCTGCACCCATGAGGAAAAAATTAAAACATTACCCTGATACTGAAATGCTGATGATGACCATGTGCATCTGATGGCCATTTACAACGAAATTTTGAAGACTAAAATATCTACAGAATATACTATCAAATCACAATAATTCCTGAGCAACCAACTGGGGCCACTACTGAAGATATAATTGCAAGCAGAAACCACACACACACACAAAATTTGTTGCAATAAGGAAATTAGTGCCAGCTATAGTAAGTAGTTTCACATAATATTCTGGTGATAAATAGCAAGTCACACTTATTTCAGACTTTCTTCCAACTGTAAAGTTTCAGTCTAGGTAATATGTTTCCAATATAAATAAAGTATTTAGGCAGACAAATGGATTATACAAATTCAAATAACCTATACAAAATGTTCCACGTTCTGTTAGACACAAGGGATCCTCTCCAAGAAAATCAAAATCATATACTAACCACAATTGTGATTCTTAAAACGAAAATATCCAAGCTATCAACAAGTCCACAACAATATGTGTAAAAGCGTCAAAATTGAGTGGGGGATAATACGAGGCCTTCTTGGAGAAGGAAGAACAAACACAAATGGAAGAAAATAATAATGGAAACAAGGCATCCTAAAATGACTCAGAATAACTAGCAATCAACACAGATTGAGAGATTAGGAAAAAAATCCGATACCTGAGTATAGGTTTGAACATGATCCCTCCAAAGTGAACTCATTTTTAGGACATCTCTCAATGTTGAAATAACTTCAAATGATGTTGCCTTGATAACGTCATTCTCCTTATCATAGGGTTTGTTCTAAAACAGGACAACAAACAAAAGTTGTAAAAAAAAAGAGTAATCTATGCATGTTTAACTCTAAGAATTCTCTATCCTGAAATGTATTATCTGACTTGAACAATAGTAAAAGGAAAATAGTACCTTCAGATGCTCAATTCTCACAGTAAGGGGATCCTCTTCCACCTGCAAAGATTAGGGCGGTAAATTAGACCCGTTTAGGTTTCTGGATATGAGAAGTACCTCATACTTTATTATTAAAAGGGATAATGACGAAAAATTCCCATTTCAGAATAGGTGTATGAGATGAGAGATAAAGTCCTACGCTAACTAATGCACCAGAACACAAATAAAATGGAAGGCAAACATGGACAAAGGAATGCTGAAGACATGAAGGAAAAGTTACAACTAACCATCTCAGTCAAGCGAATCCGTCTGTGACCAATCAGAATAACCTGTTCCCCTTGGATAGTCGTAATCTGGGTCATAAAACCAGCTTAATCAATCATAGGATACAAAATTTTATTGCAATCACTATGTGACATCAGTTCCACCTAGAGTCTAAAAGAAATTGTGATGTCATGAGAATACGGAAAATGTCTTGTAAATGGTCAGCATTAAAATTCTTATTTGTTCTCACTTAGCAAGAGATGAAGAAATATAACAAATTCAATTTACCTGTGCCAGCACACCAACTTCTTGAAGACGGTCATACAACTCTTTTCCTCTCAGATCCTGAATACCTTTTTCCGACTCCGATCCAGAAAGTACAGCAGGGTCCTTTTCTTCTTTAAGAAGAAAAGCACCCGCATAAGGAGCCTGCCGTTTTCGACTTTCAACAAGAGCTGAAAATAATTTGGGATCCTGTAGATGAGCATAACTAATTAAAAGGGATGAATCCACACCACAGAATGATGAGGATAAATTGCACGTGGGAAAAATATCCAAGCTTTACCATTGAGTAGTGGGCGGCCTTAAATAAACTTTTTTTCACAATTGTATTCAGTAGGTTACCCAAGAGCATTTTCCCACTATATTACTAACGAATCTCTGTAAAGTATCAATCTTTAAAAAGGAAAAGAGCATTAGTTCATTGATCAAACTATATATCAAGTACTGAGTGCCAGAGATCTGTTGGCTTCAAATTTCAAAAATACAGTTTCAACTTAATAAAGTTTGAAGGAAAGACATTTTCCCAATGATAACATGACAACTCAAGACATGTGCATAATAATATCAAAATTTAAAACTGTCTCAAATATACACAAGTATACCGGAAAAATAGCATATGGCTGATTCCCATCCCAAGGAAATTTTGCAGAAAAGAAATCAAACTGGTTTAGGGATATCCTGTACAAAGTAGTCATACCTTCACTTTAATTGGCATATAAAATCCTGGAAATAGTGGTTTATGAGGCAAAGGCAATACTATAACCTGCAAGCACACAAGTTAGCCCTTATATACAAAAGGCAGAGAGATGAATGGAAAGCAATAGGCAACAACATTTATGATTGAATAAACCAAGTGAAACCTACCAAGGAAGTGACAAAAAACAGAGAAAAAATTACGTACAAGCATCTACAGAATGACTCTTAACTCATGAGCACAAATTCTGATACTCTATCAAGATGCATGTCATGTATGTGTGTAGTGAGGTTAGCAAATGTATACATGTATGTCTAAACACACGCACAAAGAGAGTGAAGGCAAAAAAAAAAAACTAGGAC
>JAULKJ010000008.1:12800097-12810274 GCA_032355405.1 Rubia balearica
CCAGAATAAGGAGTCACGCGTTCAAGAGCGGACTGAGAAGAAGTCATGTGGTTGGTTGCGCCAGAATCAGCTATCCATCGAACATGTAGTGAAGCAGCATGAGAAGAAACCCGAGAAACCAAACGAGGACATGTGGAGGCAAAGTGGCCAAATTTCTTACATCACTGACACTGTAACTGGTGTCATCGTGTAATTTGGGACAAGAAGAAGTAACATGACCCGATGCGTAGCACCATTGACACTCGAGTCGAACAAAAGAATTCTTTTTCTTTTTTTTAACTGAAAAAAATAAACGCCGGATGCACCATACCAGCGCATGAAGACACGCACTGCAGAATAAGCCGGGGCGCGTGAAGTCACTCGCCAAAAGAGATAAGCGTGCGTCTGTTGCACGAGCGCGTGTTTGCATGCGCCTCTGGAAACGCCGAGTTGGGCGCGTGAATCTAACGCTCGTCCGGACTCCTGTAAGCGCTAGCTTGCTAGAGAAGACCGTGAAGAAGAACCGTGTGGAGGACGATGGTTGAGGCTGAACGACGGCTTGGAGCGGCGGTTGAGCGGGTGATGGAAAATGAGCTCGCCAAAAACAATGGAGATCAGAAGATCGATGGCTAGAAAAATCGAGAAGCAAAGAAGAAGGCAGACCAGATGGTGAAGAACTTGAGTTTAAGCTTTGAAGAGACAATCGAACGGCCGCAATGGAGAGTGGCGGTGGGCGGCGGTGGGAGGCAGCGGTGGGCGGTGGCCAACCCAAGTTGAATAGTGAAGTTTGCTTAGAGAAGATAGAGATTGTTGAAGAAAGTTAGAGAAACCTGTCTGATACCATGATAGAATGTAAAACCTACACGTAATTGTGGATGTGTATATTCATATATATACTGAGTACAAAAGGTATACAAGAAAGAATCAGATATGGAAAAGAATATACAAAACCAATCATAAAGGGTATTCCTTTCTTAACATGATTCTAATTTAACTAATATTATATTAGATAGGTTAAAATTTGCATATAATTTTCTGCTTAAAGTTCAAGGGTATTTCATATTTTTAGATTTGGTTTACGTCTTCTTTTTTTCAGTCAATGTGAAAAATGATACAACAGGTTATAACTTAACATTTTATCAAAAAAAGAAAGGGTGATTGACTCTTTGTACACCAGGGAAAAAGAACTAGCAATAATTTTCTTTCACTAAAAAATGCTCCCAACGACTCTCCAAAAACCCTGTCGTGGGGGTTGCCGCCGCCGACGGCGGCCCAATGAACCCCCTCTTTTCCAGCTCTGCCTTTTACTTTATTCCTAACTTGTAGATCGAGGGGATGGTCATGAACGCCCACAACACTGTTGTCTTCATCGCTGCCCTTCCGACGACCATAGATTGGCGAGCTCTCGGACCTGTGCGAAAATCGACCGACGAGTCTATGGAAAATGAAAAGACAGAGTCCAGGATGTCCGACCATTTAACTCCTGTAGAAGAGCAAAATTTTATCCAGACCAACGACTTCCGGCCAAGAAGATGGCAACCACATGAAGTCATCGGCTCAACCAACAACGTTTTGGCAAGTCCAACGGTGCTCCGGCATGGCCAGCGACTTCCCGGTGAGGAAGATGACGACCGGATCTGGTCACTTACACGATAAATGGATTCCTGGCGAGTAGCTGTTCTGGCGAACCCAGCGGAACTTCGGCAAGAAAAGTTTCGGCGACGGCATACCATCGGCTAACAGCGTCTCCGGCGAACGCAAGTAACTCCGAGATAGTTATTGGCATCTCTGATACGGTTAATGGAGTCTCCCGCATAGTTAACGGTGTCTTCGGAAAAGTCCACGAAAAATTAACGTTCAACGGTGGCACAAGCAGTGATTGGCTCTTCCACCTCAGCCCTAACAGAAATTCGGGCCTAAATCACCTCCGACGTATTCTCTTTTCCATCCTATCCCTAAAACCCCTCCCTACTTTCTGTGTAGTTTTTTCGTCCAAAAACATTTGTTGTGATTGGTTTTAACCACAGCAACTTGGCGGTGGTTGCGATGGAGTGATGATAAAATTGCCCCTGTAGTAGTGATGGGTTGTGGGCAACAGTCAAAATAGATCATCCTGTGACAGGTAGATGGCCTGGCTCACTGATAAAGAAGAAAATGAGTCTTTATGTGGTAGTATGTAGTCATCAAAAGGAGTTTTTGGCGCATAACGGAGGTCTCATTGGCTTGTAGTATCACATCTATGCCAGGTGGAGGGCAATACTCTTTAGGCGATGCATACTTACTGGATATAAAATATTTGCGTTGTAGCATGACTTCCCTAGTCGAAAGTAGGGTTTTAGATTAATTTAATTTTAGTTGTTTGATGTTTTTTGTTTCTAGGTATTGTCGTTGGTGCTCTCGCGACTTCTGTGAGTTTTGGGCTTCTCCATGTCGCTGATTGGAGAAATCCAGTGACAACCTCCAATAATGTTCTCAATACTGAAACTACGGAGTTGTCGCAATCTGGTGGGAGCTACCTGGCCAACAATGAATATAGATGGGGCAAGCAGTACCAATCTGCTTCAAATACACGGAACAGCCCTCGAAACTTTCCCGATAGGCTCTTTTCACCGCTAATTGGAGAAATCCAGCCACAACCTCTTCAAGATTATAAACTTGTTGCAATCTAGTGAAGATGTAGATTGGAGGCTTCTATTGAGTAGCAGACTGTCAATATGACACGAGAATCTCATGTTAGGTTACTTTGTGGGAGGCTCACCCTACAACGTATGGATCATAGAATGTGTTTTGGGAAGTGTTACGAGATTAGTTATGGTTAGAATGTACGTGATTTTGTATTTGTTAATTACTGAATATACATTGTTTTGTCGCGGGACCAAAAGATGGTATTTCAATATATGTTTTGGGGGAAAACAATTTACTAGTCTTAATTGAAACATTTTGAAAATCCAGAAGCGTCCGTCCGGTCCGTGCAAAGTTCATCAACTCCGAAGCAATGGCCGCTAGGGTTCCCGCCAAGCACAGCCGCGATCAGAATCATCAGGTATATGCTTTAGTTTACTGAAAGATATACAGCTGGAGCATCCATTCCTGCTTTAATTCCATTGTCGAAAGAATTTGTCGCTTTCATTTTGGGGTTTAGCTGACTCTTATCGATGCCGAGTCTATCCATTTTGGAAGAAGAAGCCTTCCTGCATGGTAGATGATGTGTTTTTTTTCCAGTGGGTGGTAAAGAAGAAAAAGAAATCAGAGTTGGAGCCGTGTTTTTTCTTTGTTGCAATGGAAATAACGAAATGTGCAACCTCTTATTAGGAAACCATCTGTCTCATTCATTGGTGCCATAATGCGGTGAATACAAACCCTTTTTTTGTTCCATTTTTGTCCATGAACTCTACGTGTCCGAAGTCCTAGCTTTCATTTTGTATGTTCTGGAAAAGATTTCATAGAAGAGCATTGGATGAGAGTGGCTGCTGGTCTTTCTGGTTTCTTTTTTTGCCATTTTAGTGACTCTTTTGGCTCAGCAGGACTTTGAAGGCCTTCTGAATAACTTACAGGATTGGGAATTATCGTCCAAGGACAAAGATAAGAGGTTGAAATCACAATCTCAAGGCAAAGACAAGTTGGTAAGTTGTACTCATTCCTCGTGTTTTTTAACTGGGGCTGTGGTATATGTATATCGCAGAAATCCTTTTTCTGATTCATAAGTTCCATATTTATTTTATGATAAGGATCTTCCTGCTCAGAGGCATAGTGTAGGAAATGCCAGTCAGCTCTCTAGTAGCTCAAGAGTTGGTGAAATGCCAGCAACTCGAAAAAGTGGCTCTGCTTATAATGTGGATTCCTCTGGAAAATGTGATTACTTGAGAGATTATGATGCACTGAGCAAGTTATCTGGTACTTTCATGACAGAAGAGAGTCTGGTTGATGCAAACTCAGAAAAAGAGTTGGTACGGTATGCTTTGAAAATTGTCTGTTGCATATTTTGTTTGTATTGGATTGGTATTGATTCTCGCTTCGCATCATTGCTAGGGAAATGAGTACTTTAAAAAGAAGAATTTTAATGAGGCAATTGACTGTTATTCAAGAAGCATTGCATTATCTCCAACTGCAGTAGCTTATGCAAATAGAGCAATGTCTTATATCAAAATCAAAAGGCAAGCTCTTGTGCTATATCTCTGCTCTTATCTATAGTAATTTTCAAAAAAATCTTCTGCTGCTAGTTGATAAGTGAGGCTGTAACATTTTGTTCTTATTGTTAGTTAGATTCCAGGAGGCTGAGAGTGACTGTACCGAGGCCTTAAATTTAGATGATCACTACACCAAGGCATACTCTCGTCGTTCAACAGCCAGGAAAGAACTTGGGAAACTCAGAGAATCACTCGAGGGTATGATTCTTGGCCTATGCTCACTGAAAACTGTCCTTGACTTCTCAAGTGATAACGTTCGAAATGGGTTGTAGATGCTGATTTCGCTTTAAAACTGGAGTCGCAAAACCAGGAAATCAAGAAACAGTATGCAGAAGTCAAATCTTTGCTAGAGAAGGTACATGTGCTATCTAGTGAATAGTATTCTTGTTGTTTTGATATGATGGAG
Source organism: Rubia balearica (assembly GCA_032355405.1). Classification (NCBI taxonomy): domain Eukaryota; kingdom Viridiplantae; phylum Streptophyta; class Magnoliopsida; order Gentianales; family Rubiaceae; genus Rubia; species Rubia balearica. Next base: position 12,804,670 of record JAULKJ010000008.1, read on the forward strand.
AATTTACGGGGCCATGTCGCAACATAGTGCTCGAAGGAATCAACAGATATTTTAGCATCTCTCTCTATATATGTATGTATATATCTTCTTTGACTTTATTTTAAAAGTATTTGAATTGTATTGGAAATGTCAAAAGGTGTATTGGGAATTGTAAAAAGTATAGTGGGACTGTAAATACTCTATTAAATCAAAAGGAAAAAAGGACAAGGAGAGCAAAGCCTCAGTTTCTCAAATTTTCATGCATAAAGATTCTTGAGAAATTATCAACTGGCAACCTAAAAGTTTTAAAGTGCTTTTATTGCTAGTAGTTTCTTGTTAGTGAAAGTTTTCTTTTCCAATCCAATTTTCCAGGCAATTCTAAATAAAGCATTGAAAGCATCTTCAAGCTCTTCACAGGGGTTGAAAAAAGCAGTAAAGTCAAAGGTTGTGGCTAGCAAATCTGTAGACATTGACAAATCTTTGGAGAGTAATTCTGATAGTAGGATGGTTGTCGAAATGCAGGATGACCAAGCAAAGGTTGAATGATACATTAGAAGCATTACTTCTTACTTGTTCACTACTAAAAGTTTATGTGTGATTCCAAATAATTTGGCAGTTTCTGTTGAATCATGTAGATCCTCTCTCACTACTTCCACTTTTTGCAGTTACCTGAATGCCCTTATAATAGTTAAGGTTTGTACTTATTCAGGATGATAATATGGAATTGGCTCTTTGCACTCTCTGCACCTGATACTTCAATGCACTTTTTAAACTTGAAATTCTATTAAAAAACTCAAGATGTGTTTCATTCTGATTCAGAGAGTTTTACAAAATGAAGTCCTTTTCTACAGAGGAATATTAATTTTATGTAACTTTAAACCTTTTGACAGGGCAATAGTGTAACAGTTCCATTGCAGACATCTGCCAGTAATCACAATAATGATATGCAAACAAAGAATGCAAATGGAAAAGCTCCTCAGGGTTCTGGTTTGAACACTAGAAAGGTCTCTTTTCCTTTCCTTAATATTTACTCTAGAGCTGCTTTTGCTTCATTTGAGTCATAAAATATGAACATCTTTGAAGGTGAACTTGTTGGTTTGATAGGAATCATTTCCAATGTGCAATGATATAGGATAAAGATTTTTTTTTGCAGTCATTTTTGGTTATACTTATAGGATTATAGGAGCAACCATGTGTGTATCATGTTCCTTATGGACCTTAGTCAGGCTATGTATTAGTTGGCGTCATGTATACTGGGCCGAAAATATATTCAACCCTAAAGTGAAATAGAAGGGCATTGTCAACTAGAAGATTGGGGCACTTCAGAATTGTTGTCAGTCATGATTTGTAATGTCAGTATTTGTCATTATTTCACAAAAGTTCAGGGTGTAGAAACCTGTTACAGAACTAAGGGGAGAGCTGCATATATTATGCTTTAATAGCCGAACCCTATCCAAAATCTTGCATATGTGTGAGCATCTAACCTGCACCCCCTGTTGGCTTCTTACAAGATGATACAAGGGTGAAGACATAAATTTCTTTGGTTGTCCTCAGGAAAATAAAACAATTGGCAAGCAAGATTTGAAGCCTTCTGTGCAGGAGCTTGCTACACGGGCTGCTACTCTTGCTATGTCTGAGGCTGCTAAAAACCTTTCACCTCCAAACTCGGCTTATCAGTTTGAGGCTTCTTGGCGGGCTCTGTCTGGTGATCGTAACTTGCAGGCTCGTCTATTGAAGGTATAAATTCTGAATCTTCCTGTTTGCTTAATAGCTGTGTTGGCTATTTGTTTTCAAGTATACTCTTGAGAAAATGTTGTTTGTGTTTTACTCTTATTTCTTCTTGGACTATTTTAATGCGATGGTTCTCACTCTTGCACTTTATACATTTTGTCTTCAGGCTTTTTGTTGAGCTAGAAACATCAACAATTTTTTCCTTCTCATTTTTCCCCTTTTCTGCTTTGTGATATATATCTTATGATACATCTATGATTACCTGCTTTTCATGTAATTTACCACATACTTGATATTGAAACTGGACTCAACTTTTGTGGAATTGAAATCTGTTCTCATTCTTATTTTAGTGTTTTCTGTTACTACTTTTTATGGTTGTCTGTTTTCCTACTTGACATTCGTGTTCCCTGATCAGGCAACTACACCAACTTCATTACCACAGATTTTTAAAAATGCATTATCTGCTCCTTTACTTATGGACATCGTTAGGTGCATCGGGACATTTTTAATGTACGTGAACACTGTCCATAAGTTATTCCAAGGTTAACATATTCATATATCACTTGATTCTAAGGTTTTTGTAATATTTTCTATTTCATTTTTGGCAGAGAGGACATGGATTTAGCTGTTAATTATCTCCAAAACCTGACCAAAATTCCAAGATTCGATATGATTATCATGTGCCTGTCATCCACAGATAAGGCTGGTAGGCTTATAGAACTTAATATTATTTTATGATAAGTGTGTATAATATTGATCACAGAAAGTTTTCATGTGTGCATGTTTCAGCATAAGTATTTAATTAGGCCATTCATAACAGTCTAAATAGATCTGCCTCGAGATGAAACATAAAGATGAGATTAATCCATGTGGACGAACACTAAGATAATGGCTCGGTTCTGCATATTTGTAGCACTTCAACTGGGGTGCATCTATCATACGATCCCATGTTTCATGCATATGTTTTGAGGCAGAAAACTGACTGCATTTCACGTTAAGTTTTACCGTGTTCAGAATACACTCAGGTGGGACCTTTTCATTGTTCCTTATGCTTTAACCTTATTCAAGGAGCATTATAGGAGTTAGGGCACAATGTGACACTTCACCGAGGCAACTTGGTATGGTCATCTTTGTGCAGTTCATCATACATCTAAAACTGTATCATTCTGAGCCTGCTATTATTGTTCAGCCATCGTGCAGAACCTTTGAAATAAACTGACTTCTTGCAGAACATTCTCTTGGAACTATTCTCCTCCCTGTGAAAGATTTCATATCAACCACTGATATCTTGTTTATCTGCAGCCCACATCTTAAGCATGTCACCTGTTTAGCTTGCATAATTTGCTCTGTAATGGAATATGGTGCTCTTCTAATATTTTCATTAATTCTCGTATGGTTAAATCAGTTTGTTTAACCCGGATATCATGTGAAAACAGACCTTGTCAAGCTGTGGAGTGAGACGTTCAGCAAAGCTGCTCCTGAAAATGGTGAAATTCTTGGCCAACTTCGTACCAAATTTAGACTCAATGACCACTAGCAGTGGTACAACAGCATTAGAGAATTAGAGTGGGGAAGAACAATAATTTTCAGGCTGGTAGGCTTATAGAACTTAATATTATCCAGTGGTACCCGGATTCATGTAAGTATTCTCACAGAGGAGCTTTTGTTCTTGTACAAACCCGTGTCAACTCTTGGATGTGTTATTGGATAATCGAGGCCTTTAGTACCTTTGTGTTATGTGTATAATTCAGTGTGTTTTTTCAATACGGTTGAGGTGTCATTGCCTCATAACTCTATTGACAGGAACATGGATGTGGGGGTTGATGCAAGCTTTTAACGGCCTTGCTCAAAAGCTAGTTTTGGACTGTTCTTGTGAAGTTTCAGTTGTCAAAGTACCTCCCTATTAGTTTTGGGCTTGCTTTATCTTGATCCATGAACTATGGCTTTTTGCAACTTCATTTAATATCTTTGCTTTAAGGGAGTATCAACGGCCAAGTTCACTTTATGGACTATAAGTGCAAAAGAGAACCCATTACGGTACGTACAGGTTATGGGTTAAAGGTTTTGTTGTTAGATAAGAACTTTTTTTTGACTGAAATAGTGTATTCTACTGAGCTTAGTGGCGACGTTGTTGCCTTTTTTAGGCACTTAAATACAAACTTCAACGTTATTATACTAGTACTCCTGTTCCAACCAAATCTGCACCGAATCTTTTTTCAGTAAAAGTAGTCGAGCATTTACCACATATTTAAATACATATATGAACAATAATTTTATCGTATAAGATATGGTAACATGTAGTTTTTAAATATCGAATTTTATGTGCCGTTATTGTCCGTGGCTACACATATTCACAGTCAAACATTTTTAGTAGAGATTGTGAAAAAGATTATGTTCAAGTTTGGATGGAATGGGGAGGGAGTATCATAATTTCAACGATGTTGTACTCATGGTTAATATAGTAATTGTCCTAGAATAAGGGCAGCATAGAGACGGAGACATGCATTGTGATCTGAGAGAGACATATCGCATGAGACTACTACAATGAATTTCAACATGCCAAAATGAACACTCATTTTTGGTGAATTTTTTTTTTGGAAGAGTTTCCCCATCTACTTATACTCCTCGTTTTTTTAAATTTTATTTATGGCACTCTTTTTCGTTTTTGATAAGATCCCTTCGAATTCATCCACCCATTCTACCTTTTACTTTCTATATTCAATTTCATCCATTCATTTTCTCCATCTAACTCCAAGCACATAAATCTATAGTGGCATAAATAGAAAAACGGGGGGAGTACCTGTATTGCAGGTAGTCTTATTTTAGATCGATTAATCTTTATACGAGGTCATTTTAAAATTGATGTAATTAGTGATATAATTTGAACTTTGTTTTATATATAGCAATGAAGTTTTTATAATTTTTTAAAAATAAAATGCATTGCATTGTATAAATAATTATAATTTGATCATAAAAAATTTTACGGACAGATATAGCCTTGGTGGGCGAATCCAGGGCGTGTGTGAACAAATGATTAATGTTGAAATTGAAAACAGTGATGATTAAGCCCAGTAGTTTGGCATGTCAAGAAATGTCATATACTCCAAGTGCATGCAGACAAAAGCGTAAACTTAAATTCAAATATATTCTCTTTCAGAACAAAAAAAATAATACTATCCGTTCCATAATTATTGGTCTATTTACTTTTTAAAGTCAAATTTAATTAATTTTGACCCTAAATATAAACTAATATATATACAATAAATATATCATGTAACATATTGTTAAATTCATCTTAACATCTATTTTCTAAATATCAAATTTTTATACCGAATTGTTGTATGCATTTAGAGATATTGACGGTCAAACACAGTCATTGAAGTTCGTGAAATAGTAAATAGGCCAATAATCATGGGACGGAAAGAGTAATATTCAAATATATTCCCCGCCTTCTTCGCCACCCAAAATTAAATGTCAATGACAAGAACCACGTACTCCCTCCGTCATAGATTAAATTGCACAGAATATTTTCACTCTCATAAAAAAACTTGTCTAATCATTAATATGTTTAACTATGTATAATAACGACAAACAAAAAGTTACTTTTAAAAAACTACTCGTTATAACAAATCCAACAATATTACATACGATAATATTATTGTTTATATATCTATTCAAATATGTAGTCAAAATTTGACAGTGAATAGTGATATAAAGTGAAGTGTTCAGTTTGAACTGGGACAGAGAGAGTATCAAATACTCCGCCCGTGCAGGTTCTATATGCATTGTAATCATTATTATTTTGTTCAAAAAATATGTTTGACCGTTAATATGTTTACATACGTATAATAAAGATAAATAAAAAATTGATATTTACAAACTAATTGTTATGACG
>JAULKJ010000008.1:12836468-12861387 GCA_032355405.1 Rubia balearica
GGGTGTTAGAATAAGTCAAAATGTTGATTAGATTAGATTTGATTATGGATTAGGTTCATGACTAGATTAGAGTTCTAGTAGACTTAGTCTACCTTTTGTACTCTATTTATTCCATTATGTAACATTAGAATCATTTTGGGAAATCATTATTTCACTAATAATTTAATATATATATATATATAATTACAACATTAGCGCCGTTAGGGAAACCGATTCCATTATCAAACCATACCGATGCCATTAACCAAAAAGCAGTTGCATGAGACTGCTTTAAATGCCAAATTTTTTTATGGATTTGGATAGAGGAGAAAGACTTAATTTTTTTCTAAGTGTTGATTACCGGCATTGAATCTGGTGCAATACAGTTATCATACCAGTTCTTATGTTAAGTTTCATGGATTATTTATAGTAAACAAAGATATAACTTCGTTGTTTTTCATTTGAGAAAAAACACCAGTATAGGATCTAGAGTAAATGACGGATGCTTATCCAGTGGTAATGAAGAGATTTCTAGATCGTTAGAGAAGACTAATTCGCGGGCGATAAGTGATACAAACTTTTTGGTTAGATTGGAAAATACGTTAGGATGGTCAATTTTTTATATTAAATTCAACCGAAATTCCATTTGGAGTCACCATCAAACTTTTTATTTTTTGCAATTTAGTCCCTCTTAGCTTCTTGGAATTATCGGAACAACAAATTGGGTTTGCAAATACGAAATTCAATATGTTGGGAGGTCAAATATGTGTGTAGGACATGGTTGTGATATGGGAAGTGCCTTGTCTGATGACTTGGATCACTACACCTAATTCTTCTTAAATTACATCGTGGCCCATATGTTTGCTTACACAAGTAGTATTACTCCAAATTACATAATTTTTGGCATTGTAGGGTTATCAACTTTGATTTCAGTGTTAGTATTTTTTACATAAATTTTCTTTTTGAAAAAAATGAAATTATAGAGAAAACACTAGTTAATACCGCAACCCATATTATCAAACTGGTGCATTTGGTTATTTGTACCGGTGCCTTTGTGTATGAGCAACGGTACATATACCTATGCTCATAAAATTTTACCCGTTCAAGGAACATTAAATTAAGAAATAACAATATAACGTAATCTTTAAAAATCTACTACATAGTTTGTTCACAAACATCATGAGAATTAAGGTATGTTTGCTACATAATTTGTCCAAAAACATCATGGAAATTAAGATATAACAACATAACATATTCTTTAAAATTCACGAATAGTAAAGCAAAAACGGTTCCCCTTCCTCAAACGATGCTGTATTTTCCAGGTCATGTGACGTAGATCCCCCGTGAATGTTCTGTGTGTCTTCAATGTCTCTGAACGATGGGAAAGACCCAATTGCATTAACAGCTTCAGGGAATTGGTAGATCATAACTTTCCCCATATGTTTAAACCATTTTCGTTATATATTGCGTTCCAATTGCAAACTTTGAAGGCCCACCTCCAATGCCGAAACCCTCTCCTCAATAGATGGGGAAGATGGTGTTGGTGCAACCTTGCAAAATGAATCTACAGATATTGGTGCCATTGGATGGTCATATGTGTTGTTGTCATAGTTCGGTACCTCCGCCTTCAAACACAGTAACGAAATGAGGTTGCTGAAGGCATATGGTCCTGCCTCGTCCTTGTCCTTTTTCAGATTCCGATGCATTGCTACCCCCAACATTCCAACGAAACTTATTTTTAATTGCATGCAACAATAATATCCGACACTTGTGAACTTCTTTGTTGACGGTAACTGGGTTAATATGGTATGCTACAAGATGATACCACACCTTCATTTCTGGTGTAAGTAATTTCTTCGAAATTTTTGACCAACCAGAAAACACTATATTGTCCACATTCGTGCCTTCCATTGTGATGAACTCCACAATTATTTGATAATGATCAACGTCCAAATTACTGCCATCATCTGGGAAGATTGTATGTAGGTCGACCTTCTCCTTTGGTACATTAGGCAACCCGTACAATGCATTGATAACAGTTGGAGATAGAGGGGCTAATTTCCTATGGCATAATACCATTTCGGACCTCATCTGACACACGCAAGTTGCATAAAACTCTCCGACAATGGTAAGGTTGAAAGCGGGTGGAGTTGCACAAAGTGTTTCCCATCCCAAGTGCTTAATGGTTTCAACAAAAGGTGGATTTTCTTTTACTCCTCTTTGAGGAAAATGTTTCCACAGCCGATAATTTTGGGCTAACAACAAGGCCTCCTAGGACACAAACCTATCCTTCAACCTATTCGATTGAGATGCACTTACCGAGGAAGAAAATTCTTCTTTTCTAGGCCTCTTACTTGGTTTTTTGGGGCCATAACCTATATTGAACATAGAAGCATTTTATCAAACAACTTGTGTGCAAAGCAATGTACTAAAAAATCTAAAGACTTCTAACAACATGACAATATGATAATCCATACAATAATCAACTAATATGCATAAGACATACACATAATCATATACTCGGCCCATATTAGTACCATAACTGAATGAAACACAAACCATGTTTAACTCTAGAGTATTAGCAACTGCCATTGATTATGTATTCATTGATAAGTAAGAGATCATAAAAGGGCAAATTGAGAAGATGATATTACCTTAAAGAGTATTAGAAGTCAACTTGGTATTTGGTGGTATTTGATGTGGAGGTCTATGTGGGAAGAGAGGGTTGAAAATGAGACAAAAGAATGCTGATGAAACTTATATTGTTTAGAGTTTTTAGCACCGGTAGAGGACCCCACTTACCGGTGCCTATTTGATGAAAACAACAGTGTTGGGCTGCTTTAAATGCCCTATTTAAATATGTAAGTGGGCAGAGTATGAAGGCATATTTTCTATTTCAAACTGTTGAGAACCGATACTAAATTCGGTGCTAAAAAGTGTAACTTACCAGTGCCTATTGGACAATAACAGCTGCGTCGGGATGCTTTAAATGCAGTATTTAAATTTGGAAGTGAGCAGAGTCTTCAGGTTTCCAATTTTTTCTAACTGTTGAGTACCGGTATTTAATCCGGTGATAAATTGTAAAACAAACCGATGCACGTTGGATAATGACAACTGTGTCCGGCTGCCTTAAATGGGGTATTTAAATATGGAAGTGGGCAGAGTCTTAAGGCTTCATTTTTTCAAACTGTTGAGCACCAGTATTGAATCCGGCGCTAAATTGTTAAAAATACCGGGCCTATTGGACAATGGCAGCTGTGTTGGGTTACTTTAAATGGGTTTTAAATATGGAAATGGGTGGAGTCTTAAGGATTTTTTCCCAATTGTTGAGCACCGCTATTGAATCCGGTGCTAAAATCTTAAGCAAACCGGTGCATATTGTACAATGGTAGTTATGTTGGGCTGCTTTAAATGGGGAATTTAAATCTGGAAGTGGACAGAGTCTTAAGATTTCCTTTTTTCTAAATTTTGATCACCGGTTTTGAATCTGGTGCTAATATACTCTTTACAGGTGCAAATGGTTAGAAAGGCAGCACGAAGTAGCTGCCCCATAAGAACAGAGCATGTGCTCTGTCTTGTTGCATTGGTTTTAACCGATTCTAATACATAATCTAGCCCATATTGTCATTGAACATGCATAATTAAACAATGTTTTAATCTGGAACACAAGGATTCCAATTGGCTCTTTAAAAGGGTTACAAAAGCCTACAATATAGAAGGACAAGTGAAACATTACATCCCTATTTTTACGTCACCACCTAGAATATGGCCATTCTCATCCACCTACAAATCGTCCCCATGTGATCGTCCACATACGAATTTTCCACCCACGTACTCCAAACTCGGGAATGCTGATGGAAACTCCCCAGTGTCAAATTTAGCTGCGCGATTGATTCATTCATCAAAATAAATTTCTTCCCATGTAGGACAACATGCCACTTCTCATTGCTTGTATCTTGAACATAAAAGACTTACCAAACTTGAGCTGCTAGGATGAACTTGTTGTTCATGTAACTGATTCGATTAAGATCCACCAGTGTAAAACCCACTGGTTTCTCAAAACGGACACATGCACCATTTTGACCCATCGATACTTGAAGACAACAACTTTAAACTCAACGTAATCCAACTCCCATATCTCCTCGATCACACCATAAAATAACATAACAACAACGATCGGGGTTATGTCTCTATTGCTCGACGGCCACATGGATTCCTATTCCACCTAAATCCCGCTGTTCTGGGTGTTGCTCTTGCTATCTTTCTCCACCGTTGAGAAACTAAATCCATTCAAGTAAAAGGCCTTGTATCTTTTCACTGTGTAGTTGGGTTTCCTTGTAAATGCACGAACCATAGCAGGCATTCCACCCACATTGCAACGTTTTAACCAGTTGAAAAACGTTGAAGAATGCTCAATTTGTATCTTATTCAACGGCAATTCCGGATGGAGTTTCTCTAAAAATAAAATGTAATCCTCAACATATATTTCAGTCTCACTACTGTTTTGCAAAACATAAAGGTGTACTTTCATCAACTCAGCATCGTAAGGAATGTAAAGTTTGCCTTTGGACCATAGGACTCCATTCTTCCTGCCACTGTTCACATGCCGCGGAACTCCATGTGTTGTATTCCTAATCAAATTTGAAGTGCAATACTCAATTATCTCCTCCGTGACATACCTCTACACAATGCTGGCATCGGGTCGACTACGATTGTGTACTTAGGCCTTAAAGATCCCCATGTGATGCTCGAACAGGTACATCCAATGCACCCTCACTGGACCGCTTATTCTGATTTTCCTAACCACATGAACAAAAAGATATACCATAATGTTGAAGAATTTCGGGGGGAAAGTACTTCTCAAATAAACAAAACACTACAATCCCCTCACGTCTAAATCTTCAAGCTGTTTCCTGCTAATATTCTTACGACAAATGGAGTTGAAGAATAAATACATGCGCAATATGCAAAATATCACCTCCTCCTCCATGACACCCCGGATAGGAACGGGAAAGATCTGTTGCATCAAGACATGACAATCATATGATTTCAAAGCATTCATACCCAATTCATCATTCACAAACTGACTAATACTGGAACAGTGTCCAGATGGTTCCTTGACCCCCTTAACACACTCACAAACCGATTTCCTCTCAATTGTTGAAAGATTGTAAAAGGATGGTGGCAAGTACATCCACTTACCTTTCTCCTTCGGATCTAAATTGAATCTTATACCCAGTTCAACAAAGTCCTTCCGTGCGTTCAAGCTATCCTTGGTCTTGCAAGGAATGTTAAGGAGAGTTCCAATTAAATTCTCGCACACATTCTTCTCTATATGCATCACATCAAGACAGTGGCGAACCTCTAAATTCACCCAGTATGGAAAATCAAAGAAAATCGATCTTTTCTTCCACGGTCCATCGTTAGGGGAAACCACTTTCGATATCTTTTTTCCATGGACAACATTTAATTTTTTCACCTTGTTGTGGATGGAAAAACCACTCAATATTCTATGCACCTTCCCCCTCTCCCTTCTGCTAACAAAATGAATTACATCATCTCGTAACTTGTGCTTCGTAGGGAGAAGTTTTCTATAGCCAAGAAACACGGTATTCTTCCCATTCTTTAGCTGCTAGAAACCAATACCTTCCTCGCACATGACATGCCTTGTGACCCTTAACCATATATCCAGAAAGATTACCATAAGCTAGAAAATCATTTACCGTGCAAAAAAGTACTACCTTCATATTGAACTTTGTCCCACGATAACCGTCAAAAGCATAAACATCGTTGGACCACAAAATCTTCAAATCTTCAATGAAAGGGGATAGATAGGTGTCGATGTTTTTTCCATGTTGTCTTGGACCAGAAATCATCATAGGCATTAATATATATATATATATATATATATCTGCTTCATGCAAATGTAAGGAGAAAAATTGCAAATTGAAAGCAGAACTAGCCATGAAATATGTTTCAAAGACATATTATTGAAGGAATTCATACCATTAGTGCACAAAGTCATCCTTAAATTCCTAGGTTCGGCTGCAAACGCCGGGTACATCGTGTCAAAATTCTTCCACCAATCTGCAGCTGCGGGGTGACTGATATTGCCATTATCAAGGTAACCCCTGTCCCTGTACCATGTCATGCTCTTCGTATTCTCAGCGTTCTTAAACAACCTCCATAACTTCGGGATAATCGAAAGGCACCACACACATTTAGTGGGGACACGTTTCCTTACCTTCACCTCAACCTCATCATCGAGTGCCTCAATCCTCCGTTCTTTAAAATGAGGAACATGTTATACAGGGAAGGATGCCTCTTTCTCCAAGTGACCCCTATACAAAACAAAATCATTGGGGCATGCATGTATTTTTTTATACTCCACCCCAATGGGGAAAAAATTATCTTCGCATCATATATGTTATCCGGTAAACCATTTCTGGAGGAAAGCTTATATTTCAAAAACTTGAGAAACTTATCCATGCTAGTATCATTCCAAGAACCAACGCCTTTCATGTTAAACAACTCCATCAAACAAAATATGACAATGTCGTTCTTCTTGCAACTGGGAAACAACGGTTTATCCTTCTCATAAAAAAAATTGACAGTACATCAGGCCTCCCCCTGAATTCATCCACCACCTCCTCTCACATATCATCCAAATACACATCCCCCAAAAATTCACCCTTGCTACCTACAACCACCTCTGGCGGTATTTTCTCAATGTGAAAGGTCCAAGCCAAATAATATTTTGCAAGCCCTCTCTTGTACAAATGGAGTTGCAACAAGTCCCGATCGTCAGTACAATTACGATTCTTACAATCACAACAAGGACATAAGATGCGCTTTTCACGACTGAATGCATGCTCCATAAACTCCCCAACAAAAGCAATAAATTCATCACTGACCAAACTAACGTTCTCATACATATGCTTTCGTCTCTCGATGACACGGTACACATCTACGATCAAATCCATGTGCATCAACTTCACTTCCACAAAAGTATATACACTTCTACCCAAAAACTCCACTGTACTCATGAAACATCAATTTATAATCCACAACATGCAACATCACAATAGCACCACAACTTACCAAACCACATGCTTGAAAAATGCATCAAATACATCAAATACATCAACAATACTACCTAGCAAACTCATTCCATGCAAAGTGTGAACCAACATTACAATCATCAAATATACCCCCATGTAAAAATAAATGTCAACCTATCATTTCCCACGTACATTAAAATCCAAGGGAAATTAAAGCAAAGTATAAAATACCTTCAAGAGTATTCATTAATGAGCATTCAATGTTTTCTTCATCCAAAAATTGCCATTAATGAACACAAAAACTAGCTTCTTCCACTGTTTACCAGTCACAAAAAAGGTGGTAGGTATGCATTTAATACACTGTTAGCACCGGTATCAGTAGCTCATACCAGTGCAATTGTTTAGTTTGACACAATAGAACCGGTAAAAGCATTTGTGCTAACATTATAATACAAAAATGGTGCTCACATTTTACGATTTCCTGCATGTTTTTGGCATCAACACCGGTATAAATATAACACCGGTGCTGATATTATTCTCCCAGTATAACCACCAATATGTAGCACCGGTATGGAAGCCGGTGCTAGTTATAAAACCTTATTGCGGGGATAGTTTATATCATTTCCCGCAATATTTTTCTATCAGAACCGGTACAATATATTATACCCGTGCAAAAATATCATTTTTCCTGCGTTATTTTAGTACTAGCACCGGAACCCATTGCCAGTGCTAAATTTACTAATGCTAAGAAAAATCATTTTTGTTTCCTCCATAGGCACCGGTATTTGGCACTGGTTTGTACATATCAGTTCATTTGGTAACAAAGGCACTGATTTAAAAATATTTCTATGTTCCTGCTGGTGCTATTGACAAATCTAGCATCGGTTTCCTGACACCGGTAGATTTATACCGGTACCTAGGGGGGTTTTCTAGTAGTGCTAATTCACAAACACCATTAACCAATACCTTAATTTGCAATATTCATCACAAAATGAGATCGATAAAAAATATAATTTATGTTGTCGGAGCCTCGCTCATTGAAAACGCTGATATCCATCGTTTGGTCCGGCATATCTGCTCATCCTCCACTGTGAATACCAGTTTCTCGTGTCACACAAGGTGCATATCTCTGTTTTTCACGATGATTCTCTGCCTCGCGCTGTCGAACTTAGGCTCCATAAATGGCATTGCCTAGCCTACTTCGTCTTTCGGTATCAATTAAACCTTAGGAGTGCTGTAAGTATAAATTGTATTTATTTAGGTTGAGGGTTTTGCAGCGGAAGAGGTGGATGGAATTGCAGTTGCAGTGATTTTAGGGTTTTGAGAAGGTGTTTGGGAGGGATTGAAGAGGTGGCCGAAATTGCATCAGTGGGGAAATCAAAGAAGTGGCGGAAGGTGTGTTCGGGAGAGATTGGAAGGGAACAAAGTACATAGTTGTAGTTGTAGTTTTGGTTTATGATTTTGTTTATTTGGGTCAAAAGCTAAAAGAGCAGAAAAATTAATGAGAATTTGTGTGTACGTTTTAATTTCTGGTAAAGGTGATATTGTCATTTTACAGTTAATATTTTTTGTAATGTTTATAAATTTGGAAAGTGTGCAGTTTAAGGTAGGACATACCAAAAATGAAAGTGTACAGTTTAAATTGAAACAAAAGAAGTATTTAAATTTTAAAAAATATAAAATAATTATTTTATAAGTGATTTTTTAAAAACTTTTTTGGGACCGTATGTATCTGATCATGTACGTATGTATGCAGACAAAAATAAATTTATGATTGATTTGGATAGAAACAAATGAACAGTATACATTTTGTTCTACCCAACCAGGTCTCCCCGTTACAGGAGCATATAATGGCCCATTTAGAGAATATTTTCCAAAAAGTAACATAAACGGGAAGCGTTGAAAGAAGGCACATATCTAATCAGGTATCCAATGGATCAGAATCAAAGAAATGCCGCAAAATTATCTCTTGGCAATTGGCATACTTCGGCGCAAGCCCCACACTACAAAGGAGATGTTGATTGCCTTCTGCATATTAGCCTCCCACAAGACGCAAATGATCTTGTAATGCTTGAGGTGTTTGGGAGAAAGAAGCAACGCATAGCCCCTCGCCCCCTCCCTTCCACCGGTCTCAATTAAAAGTTCATGTTATCTTTTTTACATGAGTATTTCTGTATGATTGTTGGGCATATATTGATTATATCATGCGAAAATTAAACAATAAAAATTGAACGAGCAATTTACATATGAAAGAATAATAAATTTTTATTAATTATTCAGGCATGCAGTTGAAAAACTTAAATTACGAATAATTAAAACATGCATGCGATATATTAACAATAAATTAATCATGTTTCAAGCAAACAAAAGTGATGGAGTCACGAGTTAAACTCGCTGCCCTTGAAATGAATGAGTCTCGTCGTGGACATCATTTCCTAGAATAAAACCATCGAAGGTAACAATTAACACATAAGAGTTACCTTGGATTCACGCAAGGCCCGGAGGATTATCACCGACAGATCCGCGGACAGAAACTTCAAGAAAGACAGAAAGAAGGCTCAAGTTTAGAACATGGAGAGACTTGAGAAATGGTTCGAGTTTTCTGATTGACTTAAAGGCTCTATTTATCCTGCTTTAAGAGACCCTAATCATGGAAACGTGATATTATGATTTTCTGTAATTAGAGACAAATATTCTCCAATAACCAATTCATCAAATCTGAGAACATTCCAAGAATACTCGAATTAAATTTGCTAGAAATGAAAGAAATTTTCACACAATATTCTCCAGCGTATTAAACATGGTAAACCGCATATTCATTTACGACAAGATATCTCACAAATTATGGAAGCATTTTGTTCTTATATCTTAAGAATTACACACAAACAATTCTATATATATAACGCGGTTGGGCTTTCTAGAAACTTCCACGCGGTCCACACGCATTTTAGGCAGTCCAAAGAAAAATAACCTGGGCCAATTTCTGCCCATTTTTCTCTTTCAAGTGTGACATTTTGAGCATCTATATCTCATTCACCATTGATCCGTTTTGATAATTTAAATAGTCAATTTCATAGTACTCGCGGAGGAAAACCCAAAAATGATATCCACCAACCCTATTTCCATCTGAGTCCCACTCAAAATAATGCCCAAAAGTTGACAAATTTCAACCTTTTAACAATCATTTTCCAACAATTTTGATGTGACATAAGAAGTTAGAGAGTGAATTAAACTGATCAAATTTTATTCACAAATTTCAGTCCATATAAAATAATAGTTAAAATGTAAAAATTTTAATTAAAACAAATCAAAATATAAAGTATGAACTTTTGGTTGAACCGCAGTAAATCGTAGATATTTTAGTATTTTTCAGCAAACACCCTGTATCCATTAAAATTACTGCTACTAGATAAGCATGATGATTTATAAAATTCTAAATATTACTCATTAAACAAATTTATTAAAATAAATTTAAAATGGGCATTCACAATAATGAAAAATTCTCAATTAAAGGCGATTATATTGGACTTCAAGTGCCTTCTTTGGCCCCGACTTTGATCGAAACCGATCAAAGGTGGTTCAAAAATCTCCTTTAACTAGGGTCTGAAATAGGTTATGAAATTGGAACCTATTTTTGAAATTCCAAAAATATAGTTGAGGTTTCCTACGGCGAAACAAAGCTAGATCTAGAGCAACAACATCAAAACAATTTAAAATAGCAACACAACAACACAAGATCACCAGCGGAGGCAAGCGACGGTGGGCTTCAGCGACGAAGGCAAGTTTTGATGCGGCGGAGGTGAGCGACGGAGGACTTCAGTGGAGGAGGTGAGCTTCAATGGCACATGCAAGCGGAGGTGGGTTCCAGCGATGAAGGTGAGGGTGGAGCTTAGGCGGAGGGTGGACGGTGGGGTGAGGGTGGGCGGCGGTGAAGCTTAGGCGGAGGGTGGGTAGCATTTTTGGGAAGAAGAGAGGTCGTAGGAGAAGGGAGGTTGGGAAGGAGAGAATATGCGGCTCAACAAAGAAGAAATACTTAGAAAAATGTGAGTGCACATATTTGAAACCCTAACCCTTTTATAGTTGGGCTAAACAATCCAAGGAAGTTAGTCCATTAAAGGCGGTTCAACAACAGAACCACTATTAATCGATTTTCATTAAGGGAGGAACCGCCTTTAAAGTTAAATGTGTGACTTGGGAGGGAAATCCGAATTTGGGACATCATTCGAGTCCTAATTAAAGGCGGTTCCTAAAAAATTGCCTTTAATTGTATTCCTTTAATCAAATGCGTTCCACTAGTGTCAGTAAAATTACCTTCAACTACATAGTAGGAGCCTTGGAGAAGAAAAGAGTTATTAAAATTGAGAGTAAAATTTATCGATATTATATCTTTGAAGTTTAATTTTTAATGGGGAAGGTTTTAAAACGTTTAGGGGGCACTTATGTAAGTTTCACTAATAAGTATTCAAGTATTATTTCAGTGTAAATGTATTTATCCCATGTCAAATGTTATAATTGCACATTATGTAAAATTGAGTTTAATAGAAAAGAGATGGGAACCTTGTGTAAACAAGGTAGTCAGCGATCCTTATGCCTAAGAATCATGGTGTAGCTTGATTATAGGGATTGGTTTATTATAGCTAATTGTATAGAATTAGATTGTATATGATCTGTTGTAATCTTTATCGTGTATGTTTTGTTATATAAAGAGAATTACCTCACAGGGGAACTTGCAGCAAATCATTTAGTTTAGTTTGGTATCAGAGCCTGATCCTTTCACCACCATGAAGGACTCCAGTTCCAGCGTCGATCTCACCACACAATCCTCCGACGCTTCATTTTTTTCTTTGAGTGTCTCCCTCATCAATTCCTCCACCATTGTCACCGCTATCACCTGTAAGCTAAACCACACCAATTTTCTTCTATGGAAGGCTAAATTAGTTCTCATCCTTTGGGGTTTCCAATCTTTGGATATCTCTACAATACCAGTGCCGCCAGCCATGGTGACCGAGGGAACCGACACAGCGGCAAGGGTGGTACCAAATCCTACCCTTGCTAACTGGACCATCAAGGATCAAGCCAATCTTGTTGGTCTCTTGTCCTCCATGACTAGGGATGTTTTTCCTCAACTTACCTGCATCGACACGTATGGCGCACTGTGGACATCATTCCATACTATGTTTTCTGCTCAACACCGTAGAAACTCCATCAAGATCTGCACACACCTTTCAACCACAAGAAAATGTGATATGGGTGCAGCAGAGTTCTATCAAAAGATGATAATACTTGCTGATACTATGGCGAATATTGGACACCCCGTGTCCGATGAAAAGTGATCGGACACATGCTTTCTGGTCTAGGGCTAGGCCATAGTGATCCTTTCACCGTCGTTACAGTACTGAGTAACCAACATGCAGTGACTCTTTCGTAGCTCTAATCTTACTTGCTCACCCATGAGGCTAAAGCTGCCATGATAAGCAGCACGACGGTGTTCACCACTTCCGCCAACAATGTTATGTGCCAGGACTCCAACATTCCTCGTTGTAACAACAATAATAATGGGTACAGCAACTCCAACAGTAATTCCTGGGGCAACTATCGCACTGGAGGTGGTGGTAGCAGTTGCGACCAAGGTCGTGCAAGAAGCAATGACCCTTGCTGTCAAGTGTGTGGTATCCATGGCCACGTTGTGTTGCACTGTCGTAATCGGTTCAATCATGCATATCAGCTAGAGGATTGCCGTGGAGGAAACAACACGACCAGAAGAGGCTAAAATGTCGACACAAACTGGTATATTGATATTGGTGCAAGTAATCATCTCAAAGTGATCTTGATCGAGTATCTATTTAGGATCGCTACAGCGACAAAGATCAGGTGCAAGTGGCTAGCAGAGCAGGTTCACATATTTTACACATTGGTCATTCCATAATTCCCGGTTTAAATTGTCAACTTCCCCTAAAAAATATTCTACATGTTCCCAATATAAATAAGAATATTCTTTCTGTCCATAAACTTGTTTTGATAACAATGTATTCATTGTCTTTCATGCTGATGCTTTCTTTGTTAAGGACAAGGTCACGAAAAAAACTCTTCTGCTTGGTAGAAGTAAAGGGGGTCTTTATCTAGTGTCGTTCAACCACTCCTCACCAAGCGTCATCCAGTGTTAAGGTGTCGCCATCACAATGGCATCCGCGTCTTGATTACCCTAATCCTACCATCGTTAAGTTTGTCTTAAAGCTAAATAAATTATATTGTTGCTTAGATCACGAGCATGTCAATGGGCAAAGAGTCATCAGTTACCTTATAATAATTTTGTTCGTTTTATCACTTTTTTGCTAGAACTTATTTACACTAATGTTTGGGGGCCAACTCAAAAATCCGTTGGAGGTTTTAAATATTAAGTAAGTTTTTTGGATGATTATAGTTGTTATACTTGGATCTACAGTAATTAATCACACATTTGATGTTGAGCAAGTTTTTTACAATTTTCAAAATCATGTTGAGTGTATTTTGAATTATAAAATTCGCACGGTTCAATCTGACCGAGGAGGTGAATACCAACATCTCCACATCTATTATGTAAGTTTTTTGGATGATTATAGTTGTTGTACTTGGATCTGCCTTACTAAGCATAAATCTGATGCTGAGCAGGACTTTTACAATTTTCAAAATCATGTTGAGGATCTTTTGAATTCTAAAATCCGCACGATTCAATCTGACTGGGGAGGTGAATATCACCATCTCTACAACTATTATGTAAGTTTTTTGGAAGATTATAATTGTTATACTTGGATCTACCTTATTAAGCATAAATCTAATGTTGAACAGGCCTTTTACAATTTTCAAAATTATGTTGAGCATCTTTTGAATTCTAAAATACGCAGGGTTCAATCTGACTAGAGAGGTGAATACCACCATCTCCACAACTATTTTCACTGTTCTGGCATCTCTCACTATGTTTTCTGTCCTCATACATCGCATCAAAATGGCATGGCCGAAAGAAAACACCGTCATATTGATGAAACTTGTTTGGCTCTCCTAGCTCATTCTTCTCTTTTTCTTAGATTTTAGGATAAGGCCTTCATGACCACATGTTATCCCATTAACCACGTGCCCATCCGTAGCATAGATACTTTTACACCCATCACACAACTTCTCAAGGTTAACCCTGATTACTCTTTCCATTGCACCTTTGGTTGTGTATGCTGGCCTAGTATCCAAAATTATAACTTCCGTAAACTTAATTTTTGATCCAAAATGTGCGTATTTTTAGGGTACAGTTATATGTACAAGGGGCATAATGTTTGGAAGAGTACCGGCCGGGTTAAAATTTCTCGTGATGTTGTGTTTGATGGGTCATGTTTTTCTTTTTGCTACCTTGTCTTGTTCAGTCACATCATCATCTATGTCTGGTCTCGTGCCTTTCCTTCAATCTGAACTGGTAATGGTAAATGATCTTGTGTGAAATTCTGATTTATGGCCCTCGTTATCTAATTCTTCCGATGTAGCTGCAATATGTCATCCACATATGCCTCTACAAATGCCTATGATTGTTGCTCCGGAGCCATGCATGACCCACATCCCAGCTGCATACACGACTGGGTCTTCTACACCTCCTCCTAACCCAGGATATCCATTGCATGTAGCCGTTTCAAATCGATACTTCATTGGTTTATGCTTCTGAACCGCAACCAGCTACACCTGATGTAGCTTTGAGTTGCATGTTCCTCCATCCGATGATCTTGTATCCACACCTGGAGCTGCGCAGAACATTGTTGCCCCGACCACTAGTGCTCGGTTTTTTCCCGGTGTGACCACTCGTCTTCACACTGGGATTTCATTCCCCAAGCAGTTCATTGATGTTACTATTTGGTATAATCCAAACAGATGAATGTTCTTTGCCGAGTTAACTTCGCATCGCTTTTCTCTTTTTGACCTGCTTTGGCGCAGCTCCATGGAAGTCAAGTCTGATGCACTTCAAAAAAAAATAATGCATGGACCCTTGTTCCCCGACTAGCTGGTGTTAACGTTGTTGGATGAAAATGAGCATTCAAAATTAAACAACATCTCGTCAACTCTATCAACAAACACAAGGCCAAATTGGTTGCACAAGGATTCAAACAGCAATATGGTGTAGACTAACAGGACATTTTCAGTCTGATTGTGAAGCCTGCAAAAGTTTGGACAGTGCTTGCTTTATAAGTACCGCGAGGATGGAAACTTTAGCAAGTTGATGTCAGCAATGCTTTTCTTGATGGCTTCTTGGATGAGGAAGTCTATATGTAGCAACCCCTTTTTTTGAGGATTCTCATCGGCCTCATTATGTGTGCAAACTTCAACAGCCTCTATATGGTCTTAAACAATCACCTCATGCTTTGTTTTCTCGTCTCAGTGACTGATTACATCAACTCGGTTTTCAATCCTCCAAGGATGATACTTCTATTTTCCCGTTCATCATGGGGCCATCACTATATATATATATGTTTATTTACGTGAACGATATTGTTATTTATTATTCTTCTTTGTAGGTTGTTGATCAGTAACTGAGTGTCCTGTCTTCTTCTTTTTTTGTAAAATACCTTGGTCAGATGCACTATTTTCTGAGGATTGAGGTCGTCTACAATTCAGGGGGAATCACCTTGATGCAACACAAGTATTCTTTTGACCTCCTTCACGGGGCACACATGGAGAATTGTAAGAGCGTTCCAAACCCTGTGTCCGTTATGGACAAGCTTGCTCGCAATTGTGGTACAGCTCTTTGTGAGGATGATGTTTTCAAATACCATAGGATGTTCGGAGGCTTGCACTATCTTACATTAACAAGGCCAAAAGTCCCTTCACTGTTAATAAGGTGTGTCAGTATCTTTCTAAACCTACTGTTGTGCATTAGGAGGCAGCCAAACTTATCTTAAGGTGAAATAAGGGCACAACTGCTACGGGACTTCATTTTCAGCTCTCCAACTCCACTCTTTTAAGTGTACTTACATACACAGATTGGGCTGGTTGTATGGATTATCATGGGTGTGCTAGAGGCTTTGCAGTATTTTTAGATCAAAACATGATTTCATTGAGCTCTCGTAAACAACCCACAGTTTCCTGGGCTAGCACAAAAGATAAATACAAGGCTTACTGCTGTAGCAACATGGGTGCACTCTTTACTTTCATAACTTGGTGTATGTCAGCCGCGACCACCTGTAATATGGTGCTACCTATTTTACCTCTAATTTTGTATTTCATGCACGAACGAAGCACATAGAGGTGGATTTTCACTTCGTTGGGGAGAAGGTTGCATTAGGAATAACACATGGACCTTTGTTCCCCGGATAGCTGGTGTTAAAATTGTTGGATATAAATGAGTATTCAAAATTAAACAACATTTCGTCGGCTCTATCGACAAACACAAGGCCGGATTGGTTGCACTAGGATTTAAACAACAATATGGTGTGGACTATTAGGAAACTTCCGGTCCCGTTGTGAAGCCTACAAAAGTTTGGTTGGTGCTTGCTTTAGAAGTATCACAAGGATGGCATTTTCAGCGAGTTGATGTCAGCAACGCTTTTCTTGACGGCTTCTTGGATAAGGAAGTATATATGTAGCAACCCCCTTGTTTTGAGGATTCTCATTGGCCTCATTATGTATGCAAACTTCAGCAACCTCTATATGGTCTTAAACAATCACTTCGTGCTTGGTTTTCTCATCTATGTAACTGATTACATCAACTCGATTTTCAATCCTTCAAGGACGATACTTCTCTTATCCCGTTTCATCATGGGGCATCACTATATACATGTTTATTTATGTGGACGATATTGTTATTGCTTGTTCTTCTTAGTAGGCTGTTGATCAGTAACTGAATGCATTGTCTTCTTCTTTTTTAGTGGAAGATCTCGGCCGAATGCACTATTTTCTGAGGATTGAGGTCATCTACAATTCAGGGGAAATCACCTTGATGCAACAAAAGTATGCTTTTGACCTCCTTCACGGAGCACACATAGATAATTGTAAGAGCGTCCCAAACCCCGTGTCCGTTATAGATAAGCTTGCTTGCAATTGTGGTACATTTCTTAGTGAAGATGGTGTTTTCAAATACCGTAGCATGGCTGGAGGCTTGCAATATCTTACATTAACAAGGCCAAACATCTCCTTCAGTAATAAGGTGTGTTAATATCTTTATAAACCTACTCTTGTGCATTGGGAGACAGTCAAACTTATCTTAAGATGCAATAAGGGCACAGCTGCTACGAGACTTCTTTTCAGCTCTCCAACTCCACTCTTTTAAGTGTACTTACATACACAGATTGGAACGGTTGTATGGATGATAGCAGGTGTACTAGAGGTTTTGCAATATTTTTAGATCCAAACATGATTTCATGGAACTCTCGCAAACAACCCACAGTTTCCCGGGCTAGCACAAAAGCTAAATACAAGGCTTACTACTGAAGCAACATGGGTGCAATATTTACTTTAAGAACTTGGTGTAGGTCAGCCGCGACCACCTGTATTATGGTGCTACCTATTTAACAGCTAATTATGTATCTCATGCACGAACGAAGCACATAGAGATGGATTTTCACTTCGTTAGGGAGAAGGTTGTATTAGGCGCTCTCGACGTCCTCTTTGTATCCTACAATTATCACGTAGCCGATGGATTCACCAAACCAGCTACCTGCTATATGCTTGATTGCCTACAACACAATCTAAACCTTATCACAGTTAAGATTGAGGGGGAATGTAAACAAGGTATTTAGCAATCCTAATGCCTAAGTATCATGGTGTAGCTTGATTAATTATAGGGATTGGTTTGTTATGGCCCACTGTATAGAATCAGATTGTGTAGGATTCGTAATAATCCTTATCATCTATGTTTTATTA
Source organism: Rubia balearica (assembly GCA_032355405.1). Classification (NCBI taxonomy): domain Eukaryota; kingdom Viridiplantae; phylum Streptophyta; class Magnoliopsida; order Gentianales; family Rubiaceae; genus Rubia; species Rubia balearica. The sequence goes on from JAULKJ010000008.1 coordinate 12,854,378, forward strand.
CTTAAAGAGAATCATCCCACAGGGGAACTTGTGGCAAACCATTTAGTTTAAATCCCTATAAACCATCATTCAAGAGACGATTCATCCAAAAATAAAAAGTAATCATCAATAAACTATATATCTTTTTGTATCTGTTTCATAAGTTTTGTTTTTGATGTAAAATCTTAGCAAATATAGTTGTATCTTTTGATAATGCGTGATATTTTTTATACTGCAATTTATGATTTCGATTTTCGTTCTTTTTATATATTGAACAATTGTGTGTGGTTAGAGTATCTGCGCTAACACTTAACAAAAGTTTTAAAAAAAATTCATTTTGAGAAATGCATGAAATTAAATCTATATTCTTATTTAAACATATTAAAACAATCCCGAATTCTTTGAAAATATCAAAATGGCCCCCGACCCATGAAAAAGTCAGAATAACCCAGTGATTTTAGTGTTATACATACTTTTGGAATCAAATAGATATAGTGACAATTACTTAGAGTTGTTTTTTAACATTCGAAAATTATTTATAGTTGTAATTACGACACTTTAAAAGAACTTGAAATTATTTCAACGCTCACTACTGAAGTTATGATTATATTTTAATTTATCCCTTGTATTATCTTATCATACAGGGAATTAACTTTATGAATAATCAAATTCCAACACCTAGTGACGTATATAATCAAACAAAGCAAAATCAAAATGTCTTATAAATATATTTGACTCTTCGATAAGAAATATATTTGACTTAAATTCAAGATTTGGAGAGAATACTTGTTATTATCTTAAATTTCAATATAATTAACTTTTAATTCCTATACTATTGCAATCAACAAAAGATGCAGGTTAAACAAAAGAAAAGAAAACGAAGGAGAAAATGACATCATATTAACAAGTTGTGCGGCCACTTAGATATGATCATCATCTCCTAGGCCACTTACCATATCACCAAGAATAGAATTCTTACGTACTCCCGGCCAATTTTACACATTTGCTTTTTTTTTCTCTCACTATTTTCTATTAAAGTTTAATCATATATTTAAATAGATATATGAGCAAAAATATTATTACATGTGATATTGTTCAATTCGTCGTAACAAGTAGTTTCTAAATATCAACTTTTTATTCACCGTTATTACACGTAGGTAAAGATATTAACGGTCAAACATATTTTTTGAACAGCGTAATAATGATTACTGTGAAATTTAGGCTGGGCTTTTTTTGAGAACCAAATTCTCCAGCCTTCGAATTTCCAATCTGATCGAAGTAATATGCTCATATTCAAACTATTGATCCTTTTTTACCAGAAATATTCTTAAGTGATTTTTAAAAAAAGAAGGAAATCTTCTTAATAGATTAAGTTAACTAATATCAATTCAAAAACCAACTACACTCAACTCAACTAAACCAAATTAAATTTAGATGAAGATAAAATATATTTAAAAAAAATGTTAGAACATGATTAGAAAAACATTCACAAGAAAATATTAAAAATACATATTGGTAGTTTCAAGAATTACATCTCATACATTGCGTTGCAAATGCAGAAATTACAAAGACAGGTGGAACTTGCAAATTTACTAGGGGTTGACAAACATAGTAAATAAAACATAGACTTTAATTTTCCCAAGAATCAATATAAGAGAAATTATTAATTAATTATACTTATCATCTACCAATCTCTCCACTTCAGACAAGATGATCCTCAGCGGCCAATTCCTCCATCATGTTCATCTTCCCAAAGTGATTGAAACCTTGAATGTCTGAGCATTTGCATGGCAGAAACTTAACATGTCCCATTTCACACTGACTATTCTTAGGCATTCCAACAATGTTGGGGCCAAGCTTCCGAGCTATAACAACAGAATTAACAACCTCGTTGGTCGGATGAAACACTGAAAGTACCTCAAACCCCTTAAGATCGCAAGGATCAACAATCGGATACAGAAAACCCCGAGCACCATGAGCACTCCTCAGCATCAAAATCGCTCCGGCCGCCATGTTCTTCTCCAAATGCTCGATCACCCGCGCCTTCTCCTCCTTGTCCATCCCGACAAGCGCCGCCAGGAAAACAACCTCGTACTCCTTGAACTCGCTCCCGACATCCATGACATCGGTCGTGTGGAACACCATCCTCTCCGACAGGTCGGGGTCGGATGCAACCAGCTTCGAAGCCGCAGTGTTGGCAGAACGGTCGACGTCGTAGTTATGGAAGACAGAGGAGGTGAGGTGGTACGTAGCTAAAACAATCGAGGTCAGCGGCAGGGGACCCGACCCGAGGAAGGCCACCCTCGAAGGGGATTTCTTGGGACCATATTGGGAGAGGATATCGAATTCGAGCAAGCTGAGTTTGAGGTAGTTGTCCAAGTAAGGGAAGATCGAGAGATGATTAAGAGGGTTGTCTTCAAAAGAACCTAGGATCGTCGAAAAATGCATCTCCATCATCCCTTCGGCTTGGCCACAGAGCCTTATGAGGTTCGACCTCATTTCTTGAATTGTTTTGCATAGTTTTGTTACATCGATGGGATTCGGGGGGAGACACGTGAGAACCAATTCAGTGAAGATCGTGTCGACATCTTTGGAGGGGTTGAGGGACTCGAGTGTGGAGATTTTCGAGTACAATTCCGAGACTTTTTGGACCAAGATGTCTTTCTGACAAACCATGTCGACACTATGAGGATAGATTGGAGAAGACAAATGAGTGAGGAAAAAATATGTTAGTTGAAAGGTACAAGTTTGGAAATGGTAGTGGTGGATTGTTAAACAAGGTCTCTATTTATTGACATTTGTTGGGACCTTTCAAGTCTTGGAAGGGATGGAACATGCTGCTGCACTATAACTAACGACCCTAGTCTCAAGCTGTGTCTTGTGGAGGTCTTTTCTCTTCCTTTTCTAATCTAGTTTTACTACTCCCTCCGATTCGTTGAATGTCATACACATTTTCTTTTTTCGATTGTTTTAGTGAATTTGGTACATTTTTCTTTTATGGCAAGATTTTTTTAATTTTATCCACTCATTCAATTTTTTCCTTTCTAAATTCAATTTCAGTCGCTCATTTCATTCATTTAAATCCAAGCATCCAAAACTATGGTACCACATCCAACGATACCGAGATAGTACTAGTTAATTATGGTTATTATTATTATATTGTTCTGAATTGTGAAGTTGATAAGAAAAAGATGTTTTTTCCCCTCAAAATGTCAATATATTAAAGTTAAATTTATTGGTATGATTAAACTGAAGTTAAACAACTTAAGACTTCTATTATTTCAGGGGTCAAGAGTGTTTAAAAATAAAACTAAAGATCAAATGTGAACGATGACAATAATTTAGGCTACCACCTCCATTTCTTTATTACTTAAAAATAAAATATCTATCTATATTTCTTTATTATATAATATTAAAATTTTAAATCAACTTACTTAATATATGTTACTCATAATTTTAATTATATATAATAATTTATAAAAAATAAGCCTGTCTCTTGAAAGATAGTCTTTTCATTAGTTATGAAAACACCAAATTTTAAACTGCAAATTAGAAGAAATCAAGATAAAATTTTCAGGTTGCATTAATCGGGTCATAAACTATAAGTACTGCATGTTGCATAATAAATTTTAATATTGCAACTAGTATCTTTTACTTTTCTATAATTCTAATTCAACCCCGCATATACTTTTGAAAAAAATGGTTTTTCCCAAATCTTTGCTATAAAAAATATTTTTAAATAATTAATTATTATAAAATTGTTAATATTGTTAATATTGTCTCACATGATAACATATCACTTGTTTACTGTTTAAAATTTATTATCAAATACTCTCTATGTCCCACTCTAAATTAGTTATTTACTTTTTGAGAGTTAAAATTGGTAAACTTTCTAAGTATAAATTATTATATAAATAACAAATATATCATGTGAGATATTGTTAGATTTGTCTTAACATCTATTTTCTAAATGTCACTTTTTTATGCGACATTATTATATGTAACTAGACATATTTACGGTCAAACATACTCATTAAAGACCATGAAAAAGTAAATAAGCAATTTAAAGTGGGATGGAGGGAGTATGATTTAAAATAGTTAATTGAAATATTGCGCTTCTAATCAAGAATTTGAGGAGGGTTTCGTTTACTCACTAATTATTATTTTTTAAAAGAAAATCAATCATTCAAAGGTGATGGGAAAAATACTCAGTAATAATCACAGTAAGGGAAATTGACATGGAATCTAATTACACTCTAGCAATAATAAATAAACTACAAGGACATCCAAATTACATGTCAACTAAATTGATCGTCTGTATTATTACAAATTAGAGATTTAATAAAAAAAATATAACATCTCTCTCAGGGATATTAACTCGCTTGGATAAAAATTGTGAACACTAGGTAGAGACGAGCGTTTCACGCATCAATATCACTACACCATACAGGGATCTTCAATAACTGTCACACCATTTGATCCAAAACACTATATATGTTGTCCAAATTGTAAACACCTTGAAAAAACACAGATTGGAACAATACTCGAAAAGAGAAACACAAATAAAATTACATATACACAATCTATACAATATCAGATCGGACAAAATATATTGACATAATCTATTAAATTGAATGATCATGACGAACACAAAAATCAAATATATCAAGTCGAAGAACAAAACTTATGTATAGAGACAATTCATACTTATTTGATCTGTAATGCAGAACAGGTACATAGGCACCTGCATTTTTCTGCATAAGCACCGATATTTGGCCAAATATCGGTGCCTATTGTCCTGCAGTAGTGAATAATATAAAATTTAAACAATTTCAATTGAAAATTTTACCATCATTCTATCTCTACATGAAATTTAAACAATTTCAATTGAAAATTTTACTATAATTCTATCTCTGCATGATAGAAAGATGGGAAAAAAAGATGGAAAAAAATTGAAAAGAGGGGCAGAAGGTAGGGCGTAGGCCGTTTTTTTTTTCCTCTCAAGTTTATTCACTAATTAAAAATGGAAGGAATGACAAATCTGGGTTTGTTGAAGATATTTAAAAAGGCTAAAACTTTCTTGAATTTGTGATTAAAGTGAGCATCCCAAGGCACAAAACTCATCACCAACTTTTAGAAATTATACTCCCTCCATTTCAATAAAAGTGGCACACCAATTTTAGCCTCTTAAATTTAGGTGAAAAAAATAAGTCAATGAAATTCAACGTAGAAAGTAAAAAGTAGTATGAGTAAATGAGATCAAAAGAATCTTAGCAAAAATGAAAACTATGTCATTTAAAAAAAAGTGTACCACAAATAGAGAAACGGAAGGAATACTATATTCATGTTGTTAAACATAAGATAAAAGATAAAAAAAATTATCAGACTTATAATTAGTGAATATTATTTTTCGTTCTAATTTTCCATGTTGATAAATGTTAGGCAAAGTTTTGGAGAAGATCGTCTTTCCATAAGGTTATGGAAAGACGAGGTTTAATTGAAATAATATAAAGTAAAAAGTCGTAGTTGCAATATTAAAATTTTATTGTACAACGTATAGTAGTTATAAAGTTTATAACCCGATTCATGCAACCCGAAAATTTTATTTTAATTTACACTTTAAACCTTGATGTTTCCATGATTTATGAAAAGACCGTCTTTCAAAAGACGAACTCATCAAAGAAAGCCAGAGATTAGAGAGGAAAAAATGTCTTGTAACCGACACTAATAATTACAATTAAGCCGGAGGTCCAGGTAATTAAAATATTAATAATCACAATTTAGCCGGAGAACCAGGTAGTTACTAAGAACTGAGATTTATTAATAAAAGATTAACTTTAGTCAGAAAACCAACCAATTAGCCTATTCTTCCAAATAAAAAATGGGACGTTCTGTTATCACATCCATGATTTTTTACTCTTTTAAAGTGCATTAATGCCCTGAATCAAAAATATATATTAAAAAGTGCACTAATGCCCAGTTTTTTTTAAATGTACATATACTTTCCCCCATATTTTTCGAAAGTGTACATATATGCTCTTAAGTTTTTCAAAAGTGTACATATAGTCTATAGCCGGAGATCATTGTTGAAAAATTGAGGAGTATATCTGCACTAAACAAGGAACCAGGGGCACTTCGCTCTTTCGTTTAAAAAAAGTAAAAAAATGGAAACAAATTGAAATTTAACCCTTTATATTAATGATGAGGAGGTCTCTTAACACGTGGCCTATCCAAGTTATGAACAGTTATGAACGTTGTATTTTTTCACTTATACGCTACATTTGTTAAATTACTTACTAAATTTAAAATTTTAAAAATGTATTTGCTATATTGTATTTTTATATACATATTTTCACATTCAAATACACATTATTACTTTTTTTTAACTTATAGAATATTTTTTAAATTAATATATTTAATGTGAAAATTTTGGGTCTATCCATAAGTTTAATGATATGCCAACACTTCCTCTATATTAATAATAACTAGCTAGATTGGTCAAAAGTCTAAATTTGAATGATATTTTACTCTGTGACATGGAATAGTCTCATTTTGAAAAAAACACCAAAGATTAAATTCTAACACTAGCCTCTATGTACTAAATGAAAGTATAAAAAATTAGATAAGTGTTAAAATAAGGGTGAATTCCCACTGTAGCAGCGATTTGGTCTAATATGACTATAAAGTCGGATATTTTTTTTAATTTCCTGGAGTAGGATAGTCGATATATGAAAAATCAACTTTAAAGTCGATATACCAAATATCGACTTCAAAGTCGATATATTAAATATCGATTTCAAAGTCGACATACCAAATATCGACTTCAAAGTCGGCATACCGAATATCAACTTCAAAGTCGATATATCAAATATCGATTTCACGGCTATATAAATAAAAACATATCCATTTTGCCCGGCACTGCTTCGACAGAAACGGCTGCGGGCTGACAAAAATTGACTTCGAACTCGACACTTGGGGGCTTCCGGCAAACGTCGTTAAGGTACATTGTCTTGGTAGTGGGCATTGGAGGT
>JAULKJ010000008.1:12918485-12937689 GCA_032355405.1 Rubia balearica
CTGATAGTATAGTTTCTTAGTAGATGTTGGTACTTGGTACAAATCAAACTAATATCAGTGTGTATAGGTAGAAGAAAGAAAGTTTGTATGGATGAACTTTCTGATTGAAATGCTCCATCTGTTTGGTAGAACTGTACTTATAAGCAAAACTGGTTTATTTTGAAAGCACGGGGAGACAAGCTTTTACTTTTCCTCCAAAAATAGTTTTTGCTTTAAAAAAAACTGTTTTTTTACACTTTACCAAAAAATGATTTACTTATAAGCACAACAGATAAAAAACTTTGCCAAACAGAACCTATATCTATCCATTCCTAAACAAAATCACTAAGTTTAACAAAAGGAAGATTCACCTATCTATAGCAGCAATTGAAGTGATACAATGATATAAATCTGGCTTACCTTCGTTTCCAAATAATGGCACGACAATTATATCTTATACATTTATTTTAATACTGAGAAATTGAACGTTATCCTCAATGCTTTTGACATTTTAAAATGCTCCTAGAATGCAATTGTAGTACATTATGCGTTCGTTGAGAAATCATGCACATGAACATTACTGCCGCCTGTTTTTTAATATTAAGATGTGAGACGCAAACTATATTGCATTAAAATGTTATTTTCTTAATTCTTTTTCTATTCACATTTTACATAACTTTGGACGATACATCCATACATTTTCTCTTTCCTAGTTAGATCAAATAGTGTCATCGAACCATGTAACAATGTACAACTATGAAAGAATAACATCTTTGAAAGTAACTAAATTAATATTTGGCAGATTTAAAAAGTAACCATCAATAATTTAAATTAATATAAATCATGTCACATTTAAAAAATTGAACTAAAACTAATTAAACTGAATGAAATTTAACTAAATTAAAAAGGAGTGCAAAGATGAAAAACCCGCCTGAGAAATAAGAATTTTGATAGCAGAACGAATTAGCTTTGACAAGCATGGGCCGCATATCAGCGAAGGATATTATCGTCCCACAAAATTCAACTGCTAAACTCTGAAACTGAAACTCCCTCCCCGCCACAAAACCAACCTCCAAATACACACACCAACACACACACACAAACACAAACACAAACAATGGCCTTGAGAGCACTGTCAACCCCGTTTTCAGCTTCATACTCACAATCCCATCTCGCAAACATCTCTTTCTGGAACTCAACGGCTAGATCGAGGCTGCCCCATAATCGACTGCCCCTTTTCTTTTCCAACCGAAAAATGATGGGATTTTCATGCGAAGCATGTGTGAAGCTAGAGGAAAAGAACACTTCGGACGATAGCGGCGGAGGTACCGGAGGCGGAGGCGCGTGGGGAAAGGTGTCAGCAGTGCTGTTTGATATGGATGGAGTGCTGTGTAACAGCGAGGAGCTGTCGAGATTGGCTGCTGTTGATGTGTTTGCTGAAATGGGCGTTCAAGTTACAACTCAAGATTTCGTGCCCTTTATGGGCACCGGTAAATACTGAATCTTTCCTTTGTTTCAAGGATATTTTTTCCACAATGAGAGATGATCATAGGGATTCTTAGAAAAGCATGATTTTTCAAGTTGTTTTAAGGTGTTTGATAATATGTATTCATTCTATCCCAGCATTATGTGCTCTTTTTTGTTAAATTTCCAAAAAATATTTATTTTGAAGATACATGTTAAGGAAAATTTAACAAGACCTCATGAGATGATAATCTTATTTGTATATGAATGAAATTTAATGGTCAAAGTTAGTTAATTTTGAGGAAATGGATAATAATTATGCACCTTATGATGGGAATGAGAGAGTACTAGTATCCTGGTTGCCGGAAGTAGAAAAACATTGGAGCACGTTCGATCTGGTTAAGTTTATGTTTATTTACATGTATATGGTTTGAAAATTAGTTACTTGTGGTATTGCACGTGGATCATGAGATGCCAGTATCACCAGCATTTGACTTATAACTTGATCAAACTATAGGCCTTAAATTTCTGGAGGAATTGTTGTGTAAGCATTTCCTATGCATGTTTTTGTAATACTTTGAGTGCTGTATAAAATGGATGGTTTATGTAACTAAATGTTTTATAAAACACTGGTAGCATTTTTCATCATCTGCTGACCGTATGCCTTTTTTTCCCATCTTCTAAGTAGAGAATGAGATCTGGCTTTTTTATTGAATGTGCTCTAGGTGAAGCAAAGTTTCTAGGGGGTGTTGCTGCAGTTAAGGGCGTCAAGGAATTTAATCCCGAGGCTGCAAAGAAAAGGTTCTTTGAGATATACTTAGATAAGGTTGATGGAGTTGTCTTTTAGATGCATGGATTCGATGTATTTGATTATTGTCTCAAAGAAGTTTTCTTTCTCTTTTTCCCCCTATTTAAACATGTTTCTAATTGCTAGACTAGTTGTATAATTCTTCTTATCTGCTACTGCACAGTATGCTAAACCAGAATCTGGGATAGGATTCCCTGGAGCCTATGAACTCATTAATCTGGTAATTATATTATAGCAGTAAATAGGGTTACATTCCTGTGCTTATGGATTTTTTTGCAATTTAATACTCTAAAATAACAGTGTAAAAGCAAAGGCCTCAAAGTCGCTGTGGCATCCAGTGCTGATCGCATTAAGGTTGATGCAAATTTAGCAGCAGCTGGTCTACCTCTGTCAATGTAAGCTACTGTAGCATCTGCAATAAGATTCTCATGTTATAGAAGTTTCCATTTGTACAAATTCTGCTAACTATGCTTGCACCTGTTCTATAAAAAGTTATAGGATAGCTCTGATGGATTTTCTTTTCTAAAAATTGTGAGTATTTCAGTCCCAATTCTGGGTTCTCCTTTAAAGAAACATTATTTAGAGTGTTATCTCAGCTGGACAATTTATTGGTTATAAGCAAGTACTGTGGTTTGAATGATAAGGATGATAAAAAAAATAAATGTATTCAATATGGGGCCTTTGGTCTGTGAATATACCTCGAAGGAGCGAGTACAATATGCGGTTCTTTATGCTACAATAGCTAAATTAAGGGGGGAAATCTGAAGAGCTCAGTTTAAGCCATTTTATCCCTGTGGGTTTAACATTATACTTTTCACTGATAGAACCATGGAAACACATTCCTATTGACTGAATGCATCAGTATTTTGATAAATTTCTTGATATTTGATTCTCTCCTGTTTCTAATAGGTTTGATGCGATTGTATCTGCTGATGCTTTTGAAAATCTGAAACCTGCTCCTGATATATTTTTATCCGCTTCTAACATACTGAATGTGCCAGCCAGTGAGGTATGTATATTTTTTAAAGTTAATAACCTGTACTGGGTCACTTCCTGATGATAAATAATCTAGGCGTCCCATTTATTGCTGTTCACGTTACCAGATATATGAAGGATTATCCTAACAATCTATTTGTGTTCAGTGCCTTGTGATTGAAGATGCATTAGCTGGTGTGCAAGCTGCAAAAGCAGCAGAAATGAGGTAAATGTTTTATGTAAAGAGATATTCTCCTGAAGTCTACTGACGTTCTCTGTTTTCTAGTTATTTCTCAAAACCTCTCTTGATTTTCTCTATTTTGATTATTTTTCTAACAGGTGTATAGCAGTAACCACTACACTATCAGAGGATTCACTGAAAGCAGCTGGTCCATCACTTATCAGAAAGGATATAAGCACCATTTCTCTTGATGACATACTCAGTGGTGGCTCCCGTTATGATAGTATGTAGTTTTGAGAACTTATTGGTGTTTTTGTAGCAATTGTCATTGCAAATTTATGAGGCTAGCTTTACCCATTATAATAATTTGCAACTTCAACATTGCGCTGAATTCTCAATGTATATTGACTCTTTCTTTTGTAATTCATGAATTGTAATTGTCTTGGGAGCAGTACAATTTTTACTTTTTTCCCTATCTGTTAATTTATAGATTTCCTTGAGCATCGAGACAAATGCTTCTCTACTGTCATTTGTGTAAATCTGCGGAGGATGAGATCTGATGGGGGATAAACATTTACAGATGCCAAGGTGCAGGGGCTATCTCGATCTGTTGGAAGTGGAAGTTCTGCACAAGCCCCTCCCACGTCCAATAGAACTGAGAACAGTTCATTCCAGGATGAAGATTCTTCAAAACAGGCTGCTTCAGTAGCAGGGTAAGAAATATTCATCACTTCACTCCTCAATATCATACACAGTTAGTCCGTAATGCTTAGCTACAGTCACTAATTTTCTGTCTCGTTCTTATCACCGGAGTCTCATCCTAGTTATTATACTGATGAAGAAAAAAGATGGTTAAGGTGTGCATATATTATTGTAGGGTGAACTTATGTGAGAAGCCAGAGTTACTAATCACTTACAAATAAGAGTTTTGACGGCATTTAATTACTCAGACAGTTTTCAATGATATGAACATGCTTGAGCCTTTGAATCACATTGTTGTTGCTATTTATGGAGCTATTAACACAATTTTCATTTGCCATAACAAAGCTACACCAGATGTGGTATTTTTGTAGTTTAGTTCTGAAATTGGAAAATAAAGTGTGTTCTGTTTCTTTCTTGCACTTGTGGAATGATTAGGTCTTCTGATAGGTGGTATGTTCTTAAGGTATGGACATTCCACTGTATTTTTTAACTTATACACTGCATTTGTTAAATTTAACACTGAACTTTAAATTTAAATGAAGTATTTTTAAGTTAACTATTGTACTTTTTATGCAATATTTCTTATATTTTCACATTCAAGCACACCTTATTACAGTTTTAACTTATAAAGTTCAATATTTAAATTAAAAGATACAGTTTTTAAGTTAAAATATAAACTTTTTAATTAAAAGTTTATGAACAAGCCACCTTTCCTGAGACTTTCTCATGTGGAAATATAGTTGGCATATTTTCCCATGAATTTCAGATGCGTAAGATGTTAAGTTCATTCAGAAGAATCTACACAGGCAAAGTTGACCAATCCTTTTCTTAAGCTACAGAAGTAATTTGTGGACAGGTTGCAGGGTTCACGGCGGGATCTATTAAGATATGGCAGTCTAGGTGTTGCTCTTGGTTGTCTTTTTTTCACTATTAACAACTGGAAGGTGCATCTTTGTTCTGGAAGATTAATTTGCTTCTCAGCCTCAGTGTAGTTGATTCTCATATCTTTTATTCTATTGCTTCTCGGAAGCTTATGAATTTTGCAGGCAATGCAATATGCATCCCCTAAAGCCCTCTGGAACTCATTGTTTGGGATGAGTAGTCCTCAATTTCAATTGAGCACAGGTATTACAACCACAAGACTTGATCTTCATTATTTTTGTGATGCTAATGAGTTGATCTACCATTTTTTATGTTTTCAAATTTTCCTTTGTCTTGCTTTCTCAATTATGCTCTTTTCAATAACAATAGTCACATTAGAAATTTATCTGCTTTCTCTTAAAATGAATGCCTTTTATTGGTTTTCTCACGCTCAGTCTCCGGAGTAGGGTTTTCTTTAGGCTATACTACAGTGCAGGAATATGAACTTATATTACTATTTTCTATTTTATTTGGACATGCAGATAAATCTCGTTCAGGGAGGATACAACAATTTTTGGATTATATATCAGATCAAGAGATCAGGTAGACAGATATTCCCCGCTGCTAGACTGATTTTTTTTTCTGTTCCTACTTCTTACTGTAAAAACATTTAGCAACATGCGACTGATATGAAGATTGTTTACTTTATCTAGTTTCAATATTATTGCCACTGATTTGATTCATCCTTTTTACTTTTACAAGTTCTTAGATAACTTACTGAGTGTCTGTTGCTTTATATCATACTCATGCCAGAGGAACTGCAACAAATGTGCCAGAATTTTCTTCTAAGCTCGATTGGCTGAATTCTGCTCCACTGCAGTTTCGCAGGGTAAACTATTACTTCTTGTCTTGAGTTGTATCATTTTGTGCATGTAAGCATGCCATTGCACGTAGGACCACAAAGGCCTACAGTTTCATCTCTTGTTTCTTATTCCTCCTATATTATCTTAGCCTTTTGTGGTTGTTTGCAAGATCACTTATGTTTATACCCCTTGTTGGTTTCTCTTAATAGCAACTTCTCTTGAACTTTTCAGTTCTTGCATTGGCCTTTGTGGTTTTTGTAAGTCATGTGTACCATGGAAACAAGGATGGGGAAAAGCACTGACTTTTATGCTCACTTAAATGTTTTTCTATGTTATGACAACTAACCTTTTTTACTCATAGAACTATGATATAATTTTACTTTACTTTTTGGATATGGGAAACAAAAACTTAGTTGCACCCGTGGGAGCTTTATACATCTTTAAGAGCTGCCTTTTTCTTCATGGTGATAGTTGCTAAAATTTTACTGGTTTTGTGACCAAGTATTTATAGGATCTAAAGGGAAAGGTGGTTCTTCTTGATTTCTGGACATACTGCTGTATAAACTGTATGCATGTGTTGCCGGATCTGGAATATCTGGAGAAGAAATACAAAGACATGCCAGTAAGTTTCTACCCCTTTTGTAAGAAGATCCTTTTTGTTAGTTGGCTCTTTCGTCAAGTTTGGATGTTAGCATTATTCTTTGTGCTTCTGGTTTATTTAAACTGTTTTGGAGAGTAGCTAAGGCTCCAAGTCAGAGCTATCTCCATAGTATTACTCCCTCTGTCCGATTTTTAAGGTACACCCCCTTAATTGGACCTTCCACTTTTAGGTTCACTTTCCTTATTAGGAAAGGAAAATAGGCATGATGTACAAGTGGACCAAGTGGAGTTTAAATTTGATCCCTTTGTCCTAATTTCATGTGCCCATTTCTTGGATGAATCTTAAAAAGGGATGGAGGTAGTATAAATAATTGGAGATTGCTTTCAATTTTGTCAGAGCATGAAAGGCTTCATGAAAGAGATTACTTCTATAATCTTTTTTGGTTTGTTGGATGCATTGCATATCTTCCCTTATGCTCTATTTATACCTGCAGCTCATACATCAGAAATCATCTTCATGCAGTTTGTTGTAATAGGGGTGCATTCAGCCAAGTTTGATAATGAGAAAGATTCAGAGGCAATTCGAAATGCAGTTTTGCGCTATAACGTCACTCACCCTGTAAGTCGTTACAGATGTACTTCATTAATTGTGAGTCTTAGAAACAAACTAAAGTGAATCCACTCTAGATTCAATAGTGATTTTTGGTAGATGATAGTTGACACATGTTTAGGAGAACCAGTATATAACTTTCAGAATGAATGAGGCCCTTCAAGTGGTCCTTTTATTTTATTGCCGCACCTTATAAAAATGTCCTACTTTTAGTGATCTAATTTCACACCTTCTGTACGTAGGCGTTTCCAATATTCTAAGCTATGTGACATATGCGCTCTCTGCAGTGTCAGTGATGAATAGGACTACTGTTGGGAAATTTAAGTAGTTTAGGTTTCTTTCCTTAACAAAGTTATTGGGTGTCTTGGGAGAGAACTATTTTTATTTGTACATCCAATCTACCCTGTTGATCTCTTTATTATCTTCAAATGATGCACAAGTTCTTTTTTCGAGGTTGCTTAAGATATTATACTTGCTACAGTTCGGTTTGAATGTTGAAAAGGATCTAATTATCCCATCCCTTCTATTTTAATATACCCCTTATTAACTTAATAACTTTTTTTTCTTCTAAAAATTGTAATTACTATACATTCTTAGTCTTCATGTTAGGTCTATGACGGCATTCTATCACATTAAAGTGTCTCGCCAATCGTTCTAACAGGTAGTCAATGACGGTGATATGAATCTGTGGCGTGAACTAGGTGTCAATTCATGGCCTACCTTTGTACTTATTGGTCCAAGTGGAAAGGTTATTGCACAATTAGCTGGTGAAGGTCGCCGAAGGGTACTTTAGTCTTAATCTTTACCATTAATTTCCCTTTTTCCCTTTTCTTTTTTATACCGGTTATTAGTGTTCCCTATGTTTTTAAATATTCATGAACCACATTGTATTTTACTAAATGCATCTTATGCATAGGATTGGGCATCCCTGATGATTTTTTGAAACTTCTGCATCGTGGTGTTTTTGATAAATGAGTCAATAATTGAGGGACGTGTTGATAGATATATCCTTCACTGGTCTATGTTTCTTTCTAATTATCTTCTTTCGGTGTTTTCATCTATAATTATGGTAGCTCTTTTTAATAAATAATGCTTACATTAACAAAGTGAGCATTTAAGCTACATGCTCAAAATAGACTCTAGATGAGTCCTATGGTTGTTTTTATATGGTGTGTTGAGACTATAAGCTTAGATGATGAATTTTAAGCTTAAAGTAACAGATGCCTTCAACAGTTATTTCTTTAGCTCTAAGTTACTTTTGCTGAGATGTGTACTTACTTGACTGCAACTCCCTTTGGACTTCATACTTCTGCCCTTAAAAAAAGGATTTAGTGAGCTGTTTATCTCAGTTAGTTCAGTTCAACAGATCTTAAGAGTCTTGACTATTATTTTTTCACAAGGATCTTGATGATCTGGTGGAGGCAGCTCTCCTGTACTATGGTCAAAAGAATATACTGGATAGCTCGTCCATTCCTTTGAGGCTGGAGAAAGATAATGATCCTCGCTTGTCGACATCACCTTTAAAATTTCCTGGAAAGCTGGAAATTGATGAGCTCAACAACCGGCTGTTCATTTCAGACAGCAACCATAACCGCATAGTATGTTTCCTTTCTCAGTCACTTTGTACGCATATTCATCAGCGCAGGTGGTCAGCTTCCCTTGCTTGACTCAAGAAATGATTGACAAATACAAAGATCCCAGAACGACCTATCTTCATCATAATTTTCAGTTCAGTTGAAACAAATTGGTTCTATGAGTTGGAAGAACTTCAATTTTTTAGCAATTCAACTGTTGCTTATGATCTTGAAATGATCAGCTGATAATAATTACTAAGACGTGTCATGAAAACTGACAGTAGTTTGGAGC
Source organism: Rubia balearica (assembly GCA_032355405.1). Taxonomy (NCBI): domain Eukaryota; kingdom Viridiplantae; phylum Streptophyta; class Magnoliopsida; order Gentianales; family Rubiaceae; genus Rubia; species Rubia balearica. The sequence goes on from JAULKJ010000008.1 coordinate 12,927,395, forward strand.
TCGTGCCTTTTATTAGTATTGTTCTGATGTAAAAATCTTGCTTTACATTTTAACTGGTGTTCTACGCTCACAGATTTCCTGATACAGAAGTAGATCTCAAGTCAAATTTTTTTTTCCCATAAAAAGGTTACACCAATTTATCATATACATGATTTTTTTCATGGTTCAACATAAGTATATTCACTAGCCAGTTATTCTTAATTAGTATTTGAATAACATAATCGTGCTTTCTTTATTGGGTTCCGTAAACCAACTTTGCATCTGATACTTAGAAATTTTCTTTACATCTTCTTTCCCTTCATGGCACATGCGTTCATTTTTTATTTTGGTATGTTCAACTTGTTCATGATCATGCTTGGTTGCAGCTTATCCTGGGCTAATTTTTCCCAACATATTTGAAACGTTACTTGGGTATGTTTAGGTGGTAACTGATCTAGATGGGAGCTTCATAGTTCAAATTGGGAGCACCGGGGAAGAGGGATTAAAAAATGGTAACTTTGATGAAGCCACCTTTAATCTTCCACAGGCAAGTATTTGTTCTTTTTCACTTGGTACATATTATCAGGTTCTGAAGTTCTATTCTGCCTCATTATATTAGTTTTAACTCATCAGACATCTCGATAGGCTGACTTCCTATAATTTCTTGAATATTGTCGTAGGGTCTGGCTTATAATGCGAAGAAGAAACTCTTATATGTAGAAGATACTGAAAATCATGCTTTAAGGTGAGCCTGGATTTATATTTATGTGAATTTCTAATCTTGAATTTTGTACATTCTTGCATGCCTTTTTATTTTCACGTTCTTCATGCTTAAGGAGAATGCTCCAACAAGAGGTTTCTGGTTTTAGGTTATTAAGCGGGCTTGTTTTTATCTAGAATGAACTCTACATTTTGGATCTTTCTTTCATCATCTAATAATATCCTTTGACTGCGTAATGAATTATCATTCAGTACCGGAGAACTTTCATTTACTGAAACAATAAATGCCAACGTTTTTGGCAGTATTGGCAAGCTACCTTATCTGCAGAATAAACTAGTGCATGTACAACTCTGTTAATTCTGACGCATTTGTAATCTTTGCCTGATATTGATATACGGGACTTTCACATTTACTGTTTCACTTCTTCCTTTCTCTTTTCACAATTTGTCTTGTAGAAGTTGGGGTACCAGCATTAACAATTTCATCTTTTTGTCATGTTATGTACGATTGACTATCTTCTGATTTTCTGCAAATGGCTATATCGATAAACCAGCCTAACTGATAAAGAAACCCATCACGAGATATCTAAACTTTCTGTCATAGGATGATTGATTTTGTGAATGAGACTGTGCAAACACTTGCTGGAAATGGCACCAAAGGATCTGACTACCAAGGGGGAAAAACTGGATCTGAGCAGGCAAGATATGAAGAAATTCAATTTCACCAAATTCATTTGAAGTTCATAAAATCATAGATTCTTGTCCTGGAATCATTCAGGCACCTGGTAAACTATAACAATGTACTCTACATCTCGAAATTGTAAATGAGCTTCTTGTTCATGAATTTCAGCTTCTCAATTCTCCTTGGGATGTCTGCTTTGATCCCCTGAATGAGATTGTCTACATTGCGATGGCTGGGCAACATCAGATTTGGGAACATAACACATCAAATGGTGTTACTAGAGCATTTAGTGGTGATGGATACGAGAGAAATTTGAACGGTTCCAGGTAAAGCATCTGCAATTCATGCCATCAAATTTTGCTTGAAGCCATTGTTAGTTTCCATTTTTCCGACATACTTTGGAATTTTGATGTATAACTCTCCTTTTTCTAGGATTCACTTGTCAATTAGGTTCATCTGTGTTTTTCATTCTATATTGGCACCACTTTCCTTGTATTAAATTTATTCTATCCTTTTGGGTCATGTATCCAAAGTCATCTGTCAGATATGATGAAATACTTTATTTGGCCATTTTCTGATAAAAATGTGACTGGAGAAGAAAGAGAGTCTCCAACTTATGGGCTCTAGTCACAACTTATGAACTACAGTTTTTTAACGGTTTCCATTTGACAGCTCTACGATTACATCATACGCACAACCTTCAGGAATTTCCCTGTCTCCTGGTTAGTTAGAAAGTTTCACACATAACCTTTTTCAGGAAAATCCTGTAGCAAATCCACCTTTGTAACACTTTTAGAGTTATGAACTTCAGATTTGAATGAAGCTTATGTAGCCGATAGTGAGAGTAGCTCAATCCGAGCACTTAACCTGAAAACAGGAGGATCAAAACTGCTGGCTGGTGGTGATCCAGTTTTTGCTGAAAATTTGTTCAAGGTAATTCTCTGTTTTGATTGTGGATACATATGTAGCATATTGTTTTGGTTACATCATTTGGTAACAGAAGTCCAAGAGGCTTGGCCATACACTGCAGTTCGGAGACCATGATGGAGTAGGCTCTGAAGTACTTCTTCAACATCCACTGGGCATTTTTTGTAGAAAAGATGGTCAGATGTATGTAGCAGATTCATATAATCATAAGGTCTGGTCGATTTTCGTTTAACTTACTTTTTTCTAGTTATATACCCCACAAGCATGTTACATAGTATATAAGTCGTGACCATCTATTTAAAAGTTCTTCTGAAAAGTAGGCTAATTATATTTCCACTCACCTCATCAATTCTTGATCAATTAATGACAAATACAAAATCACAAAGCTTATGCAGAACTAGAAAGGCTAATTTATTAGAGTAATGATAAAGAGAGTGAAAATTTATAGTGAATCCACACAGTGACTGATGTGACAATAATGAAAAAACATGCATCCTTAATTAGTTGAAATTTTAAGGAAAGTGATTAGTGATTTAGTCTTTTACTAGCATCCACGTCATTCACTATTGAGTTTCACTATGAATTTTCACTCGCCCTATACTTGCTACATCATGGCATTGCATATCCTGTACAATAATATATAAAAGATTCTTGTCTTGAACTATGAATTCTATTCAATTTCAAAGTGCGCTAATTTTTAAGGATCCCAAATGACTATCTGTTTCATGGATTTTGGACCCAACATTACTGAAGCATTTATTCAAATTAGATTGCAGATGGTACAAGTGTGTACATGTTTGTAGGAAGATTGTTTATCTAATTTGCTTTCCTTTCTGTCATTTTCAACTGTGGTACAGAAAATTTTCTTTCAAATTATTATAAGACTCGTATTATTTTCTCTATTAGTGTCATGTTTAACTATCAATGATGTACGCTACTACTCTTGCACATGTATGAATAGTATCTATCCCAATCACATAGGTTGTAACTCGAAGTGGAGCAAATTTTGTGTTAGGACTAAATGAAAGATGCCAGGAAGGTTCCAGCTCATGTTATTGTATGCAACAAGGCTAAAGATTAGGGAAAAATACTTCGTAAAAATGAAAATTGTCAAGACTGAAAGACTTATATACTTAGTTGTTGCCACTCTCTTGGAAGACACTAAGCTAAATATTTTCTTGAATTGCAGCTCGAACTTATGCATCTCCATAGACATTTTAGGTGCCCTCTTCAGCTACTTTTGATGTACATCTATTTGTCTAGGATTTTGTATAGTTTTGAAGTTTCCTTGACATCATTTATCAAGGAGTTGAATCCTGGAATTTTAGTTTTATCTCGGATTTCAAAGAAGTTTTGAAGTTTGGTTCATATCATAGATCAAGAAGCTCAATCCTGCCACGGGAAGAGTCAGCACCTTAGCAGGAAATGGACAAGCTGGTTTCAAGGATGGAGAAGCCCTAGCAGCTCAGGTTAGTAGGTATATTTTTTGCAGGTGCATACATCTAGATTAATATGATGTATGACTTGGCATGCATTCGGCATTGCATTTATTTTGAATGTTAGTCCTTAGATTTTTCATACATCAGTTGGAATTTATTCATGCGTGAATCAACTGTAATTCCCTTAATGATTTCTATATATGTCATTGTTCTCTGAGCTCTTGTTCATGCTGAAAACTGACATAACTACATGCGGATTCAGAACATACTAAAAAACTGGTTCCCTTAGATACTATGGTATGATGAACTATCCAATATTCGCAATCTTTCAACAGAAAGGTTCTGTAACAAAATGGCATGCCGTAGATAAAGTTATAGCTGTATCGGTAACATAGTTTAAGGAAAACCCCTGTCTAGAACTGGCTCATTGGTGGGAACATGTAATTTATTGCTCATTGTTGCTTTCCTCTTTATGTTCATTGTATTGCCAAAATTTTAGTTTAATTGTTTTTTCTTCCCTTTGCTATCAGCTTTCAGAGCCATCAGGAATTGTGGAAACAACAGATGGTGAGTCTGCCTTCCATCATGAATATCTTGTACTGATTCTGTTTTAAGAGTGAGGATAAAAATACCTCACTAAACTGTGATTATCTTTTAAGGAGTATAGGTGACTTGATCATGGTATACTGGGAAAAAGAAAAGTATGCTTTCCCACTAACATGTTAAATTGAAAATTTTGCCTTCTCTGGTCAATATCTTTGATCGCCAACGAATTTGATCAGTTTGAAGGTGTTCCAATTTTAAACAACTGAGAAGTAATTCTACTGATCTGTTAATACTGTTGTATTCTCATCAAACTTTGATTGTCTGGGAGGATTATGAAACAAATTATTCAGTTTTGGGGAAAGCTGTATAGCAGAAAAATTAACGACTGGAACAAGTCAAATGAAATTGTTTTAGCGATCTATTCAAAGTCCATAAATTTTGAATTCTGAGATGTACCGAAGTTTTGAGGTCCAGGGTGTATTTACCCTAAATTTGGTATGATTGTGCCCCCCCAGTTTGAAAGTTTACTTTACGTATAGCATTGAAATCCTTTTTAGTTGCATGTCTCTTCATGTGGATTAAAAACACGTGGTCGATAGATTCATGTATACTGGATGCCTCAGCTTTCTTTTGACTGGTAGCATCTATCATCACTTCACTTCACATCATTTCATTTTATCAAATGAAGATTTGAAGAACCCAGTGCACTTGTTTTTTATCTCTCATCTATACTCACATATGGATTGAACTGAGGCCTTTTTGTCTCCCTGCTTGGAGGTTTTAGAAATTAGTAATGCTATATGTAACTGATGACGGTGATTCTTGTAGGACAACTATTCATAGCAGATACGAACAATAGTTTAATAAGGTACTTAGACTTGAAAGGGGAACAAGCCGAGCTTCTTACTTTGGAATTGAAGGGTGTTCAGCCTCCCATGCCAAAATCTAGGCCCTTAAGGCGCCTTAGAAGGCGATCTGGAGCTGATACAGAAACCATAGTTTTGGACGGAGGTTCATCCAACGAGGGTAATCTTATCTTCCAGATATCAGTACCTGAAGGATACCATTTTTCAAAGGTTCCCTTTCTTTTCAGGTTCTATTTTGCCCCTCTCTAGTTTGTGCACATTCATTTTTTAGTGATAGTGTGGTTCCAAATGCAGGAAGCACGAAGCAAATATATTATTGATACAGAACCAGAGAATGCTGCTGTAATTGACCCTCTAGAGGGGGATATCAGCTCAGAAGGATCTGCTGTGATACATTACAAACGAGCCTCTCCTTCACCTTTCCGTGGGAGAATAAATTGCAAGGTAAGCCCTCAGAAAGATCTCTTCGCGGAACTGCACCAATAACTGCAGTTCTGTGCTGTTTGATAACTTTTTATATTTTTATCACTTGTTGACCTGAGCTCGATAGTGATGGAGTGATTCAAATAACTGACCCCACATAATGGTTTAGGCTTAGTAGGGACTTTGCTAGACATGACAGCATGTCGATTTCTTTTTTCTGTTTATCGCGACTTTCGTAGACTTAAAAGCTTGCCATGATTTACAGGTATACTATTGCAAGGAAGATGAAGTCTGCTTGTATCAGTCCTTGAACATTGAAGTTTCGTTCCAAGAGTTGAATCCCGAGGCCACTCAGGCAGATATCAGACTTCCTTACACCGTGAAGCCAAAAACAACTAAAAGTAGCTTACAGGTACCAGTCGACCATTACTGAAATCCATTTTTTTTTCAAGATCTCACAGAACTTCACTGACGGATATTAAAACCATGTCCAAAACGATGCTGGCAAGATAGGATCCATATAGCCAAAGCCAACTCCACACAAATAAATAGAGGCTTAATTTTTGCTTAGGACAAGAAACATAAACTACATTCTGTTGATAACGTGAAATAAATCACAACTCCATCCCTTCTTTGTCCTTGTCATTTTATAGCCAGCCAAGCCTTTCCTCTTGTTCTTTACAAACTCATATGGCATACATCTTTCTCTTACTAGGCCGTGGCTAGAGGTTCGTAGAGGTTCTTTCTCAGGACGGCGAAGAACTCAGGTGAACTGCACACTCATTCATGCAACTATTATTTCTAAAGAGAGTTTTCTGCTCCTGGTCATGTGCACACAAATAGGTTTTCTTTAGAGACAACACAAAGTTGAGGAAGGAAAAGAAAGGTTCTCTTTACCATAGGGTTTTGATTTCCACTTCTTGTTCATGTAATAATGTCATACTATCCATTTATTTGTCCTTTAAGTGGTTTTGATTTCCATTTCTTGTTCATGTAATAATGTCACATTATCCATTCATTTGTCCTTCAAGCATATCATATGTTATGTATAGTTGAAGAGGAAAGTACATTTGTTCATAATTATTGTGTTTCCATTTCTTGTGGCCTCATAATTTGGTGGAGTATTTGTTAATCTTTACTGCCATCATTGTGTTTTGAGGGATAAAGTACTGGAGACTGCGCTAATTAATCATTTTTGGTACTTCTTGTTCCAAGTACAAATCACAAGGTGACACCACAAACTCAATCTCTTTGTTTACTCTTGATTCTGAAGTAAGGAATTAATTAAATAATTCAGTATTGGCAATTATGGCTTTAATTACTTCACTTTCAAGTTATCCTAGGATCATAAGAAAAGTTAACCCTCCAATAATAATACTAGAATGTGACATGACACACTTGTTTTTTATTTTATAAATTTTATTCTCTCAGTGTTGCATTTTAATTTATGATGATCTCGTGAAATAAAAATGAATCTGGCAGCTGGAGAGTTAATACGGTCTTGAAAATGCTCTCGACAATAATTATAATTCAAGGCTGGCCTACACGTTGACAATGTGGAGCACTTGTACCACCATTATTTTTTAGAATAAAATATTAATATAATTTACTTTTGATTTCTCCACAATTTTATTATATATAATTGATTAGCACGTGTATAATCAAACTATTTATAATAAGGGATAAACTCATTCATGTCCCCCTGTTCTTGTGCTTGTGCAGATATACCCTTAAGTTTTTTTAAAGTGCATGCGTATCCCTGTCGTCTAAAAAATTGATCAATTTTGGTCATTCCCGCAGTCAATAGAAATGACCGTTTTCTCCGAATCCGGGAATGACAGGAATTAAACGGTCATTTCTATTAATCCGGGAATGACCGAAATTGACCAATTTTTCAGACCACGACAGGGGTATGAATGCACTTTAAAAAAACTCGAGGGTATATCTGCACAAACACAAGAATTGGGGGTATAAATGCACTTTTCCTTATAATAATGAAAAGAATCTTAGTAATATTTAGCTTACTATTTTATTTTTTTGAAACCAATTTACTTTCATAACCAAAATTGCAAAAATAACTTTACAAGATTAGTTCATACTCCCTTGCTTCCCTACCATAAACTATACATATTTTGTTTTTAACTTGGGTTTCATCCAACCCCTATAGACTATACAATCTATAATGCTTTTCTCTGAGTCCCGTTCTTTATCTTTCGTGCCAAAAATCTGCTCATTTCTGCACTTCTATATGGCACGTACTGTCTCTGCCGCTACAAGTTTAATAAGTTGCGATCTCCAACCTTTTGATTTACTTTTTTGCACAATCCATTTTGTTTCTTCCTCTCATCTCCCCGGTTCCCTCATAATCTGCATCCATCCTAGTACACCATTCCACATTTCCTTTGATTTCACACACTCGAAAAACAAGTGTTGGACAGTTTGTTCTTCATCACAGCAATATCTCAATTCAAGAAATGCTCGAGCTCTTGTTTCCACATGAACGATCTTGGTCCCCTTGAGTATTTCTTGGGTATAGAGATTGCTAGAAAACCGGATGGGATGTTTCTTTCACAAAGGAAATATGCCCCTGACATTCTATCTGATACTGGTTTATTGACTGCTAAACCAACTGATTTTCCTATGGAGCAACAACATGATCTTGCGCGTGTAGAAGGATCATTCTATAATGATCCTGAGCAATATAGGTGCTTGGTTGGTCGTCTCATTTATCTTACTAAGAAGCAACATAGAGTTTCTCGTTCTTCTACTGAAGCGGAGTACCGTGCAATGCACTCACTTGTTATGAGTTGTTATGACTTAAGTCTTTGCTTTGGGACTTAGGTGTTGTAAATTATGCCCCATGCGACTGTTTTGCGACAGTCAATCTACTCTTCATGTTGCGGAAAATCTGGGTTTGCATGAACGTACAAAGTACATCGAGGTTGATTGTCATTTCGTCCACTATCTTGATAGTTTGGTACTATTGTTACTCATCACACCCACACTCTTGATCAACCTGCGGATTTGTTTACCAAAACTCTCGGACATACTCAGTTTCATTCACTGCTAGCAAGTTGGGCGTTGATCCCCATACTTCAACTTGAGGAGGAGTATTAAGGAATGGAGTCTTATGTGAATACTAATTGTATTTAGATTAGATTTCTTTTTTCCTTTTCTGTATAGGTTTTTTGTACCTCTATATATTGTAACCCCAAATCATGAATACAAACATAAAATTATACCCTTATTTTTTACACCGTCCTTGTATTCGCAGGCAAAACTCTTAATGATTCCAAGTTAATAGACTTCTTGCTGGGCGGCGGATGACCCACCACCCGATGACGCAGATCTAAAGGCTGGCCTAGTGTGAGCAGCTACCTTTGCCCGGGAGCAGATTGTACTCACAGTCTGAATTGAACAGTTGAGCCGAGTGGCTGCCTCAACCCTCTTTGTGTGCTTGATCTTTCCATGATTATTCTCCAACAAGATTTCTCCCAAGTGTTGCCTCTCTTCGTTAGTGAAATTCTTGACCCGCATTGACCCGAAAATGAACCAAAACTCGATGATGAATGGGAAGATGCAACCTTCAAGAGAGAAACCAGCACCTTAGAGAGCTCAGATGGCCTGTTGATGCCGTCCATCGACCTAAGAGTAAGATTTTTACTTTACTCCCCTACAAATTGAATTCTTAATTTTTTCCAGTTGTATAGACCATGGAGCGGTAGATTTGGAACTAGAGTGATGTTAGATTCTGGTTTTTGGACTTGTAAATTTAAACATGAGGAAGAAGACAACAAAAATTTATGTGGGGAAAGTGAATATGTTGGGGTAAGGACCCAATTACATGTGTCAAGTGAGTGGGGTCAAAAGTTAATTTTCTGCATTTTTTATTTTTTAAATTCACACACTTGCCACATGTCATATTTTAACTGGACCCTCACCCCCACATACTCAATTTCCCCACATAAATTTTTTTTGAGGAAGAAGATAGATTTATAGTGTTGTAGTTTTTTGGTTTTTTGGTTTTTGGTTACTGGTCATAATTTTTGTGGATGAACAGTTGAAATTTTTGGTGGATGGTCAATCATTCCGCCCAAAATAGAGGGAATATTCGGGTGTGGCTATATCACGCCCTGTATTTTACTAAGTTACGCCCTAATACGTATAATGTACGTATTATTATTTTCTATTTTTTATATGTTTATTATGGTAAAATTTGTATTTATAAGATGAATGGGTAAAAATTTTAACTTAGAAAAGTTTATCCATCCCCTTCCTTCTCACCATTCCCGACTCCTCACCACCTCCATGCGCCGCCGCCTACTGCTTGCCGCCGCCCACCGCCAATCCCTGCCCGCTGGGTGTCATCGGAATTTCACCGAAAATATTAGTTTTACTTTTTTTTAGCCTTTTGCTATTGCAGGAAACGTTCATATTGCTAGAAATCTTGCCGAGATTGTTTGTTTTGCTGTGTTTGTAGCCGAATTTTGAGTTGGATTTTGTTTTTTGGGTTTGAGTTTGGGGAGATTAAGTCGGATTTTGTTTTTAGGTTTGGGTCCGGCGTTGGTCTCACACTGAAGGAAATTTTGCGGTGAGGAAAACGGGAAAGGGAGGAGGATGGGCGGGGCTGCCGGGTGCAGAGGACATTAAGGGGCTTGTTAGGGGGACTGAAAAATGTTGGGGGGGGAACGAGGACGTGACGGCGGCGCAAGG
>JAULKJ010000008.1:12946555-12957842 GCA_032355405.1 Rubia balearica
CCCACATACTCTGATTCTCCCGGGTCTTTTGTTCATAAGCCTTGACACGTGAGTCACCAACATATTATGTGAGATGGTCATCTACACCTCGTGATCCAAACAATGGCATCATGATGTCGATCCCCACAGTCAGTTCTATAATAACTTCTATATCCTTTGACATCTCTGGTAGAATTCCTGCCTGTGATCCTTCAATCACAGGAATCGACAGGTCAGGATCCAACGATGCTTCAATTAGAGCCATGTCCATGCTCCATGTTGCTGAGGCAGCAACCATCCTCTTCGTCTGCTTGGGGTCTATATGAAGACCTGATTTCACCACTGACGCTAGTCCCCTTGATCCTCAACCTCTCAATTCATCGAGTAGAAGTTGTGGATGCAGACATACACTAAGGGATTTAGATCTGACTTAATTGGGTCCTACTAGGTGTGCCAATTGATGCGTCTCGAACATGATCCAAGCCCAATCCCAATCACCTCCAGTGAATTTGTAATCTGCAAAGGAAACCAACCTCAAAGTAATCCAGGGGGAGATTTTTCGACGATCAATTTAGTTCCAGGAGGCAGGGCAGCTAAGACTAAAAATAGGCAATAGAGAATATAAATAGAAGACATGCCTTTGTATTTATACCTTCCTAAAACCCTAATATCTTTGGTCCATGACCTAACTCCATTCTTCTCTTAGTGAGGAGGCCCAATTATGCTTTCATCATCATGTGGCTCCCCACGAGCCCATTACCAACCCTATCCCAATCTAAGGTTCATTTGGTTAATTTAGACGGGAAAGTGTTGTCACTGTATAAGCATGAGTGTTTAGCGCGGAATGCTATTATATACTCCTCTCTGTACCAGCTCAAGTTTTGTCGTTATTTGACTTCTAAGGTGTTTGACTATTTGCCTCAGTATTTTTTGGATGTCAGGAAGGTAAAGTTTCATTTTTTTTAATCCAAGTTCATAGATTTGCATTGACTTTTAGACGATTTTGCTTCTTTGTCTAATACAAGTTATATAGTATTGCTACTAATGATTTTAAATCCATTTTGCAGTTGATTATTTAAAATTTATGGATGATAGTTGATACTTTTCCATTCCACGATTTATTACTTTTTCTTTAGCTTATCCTTTTTTCAGATACGGCCAATTTACAAGAATTGCCACCATTTAGATAAAAAAGTACAAAAAGAATAGTATGTTACAAGAGACAACAAGGGAGAACTAGAAATGTAAAGGCTGTCAAAGGAGTGTACATGTAAGCTGTTTTCTCCACTACCAACCCTTGCATATGAAGCCAATGGAATGATGTTCCATAAAACTATTTCGTTATGTGACATGCCAAAATCCCTCCAGGTCACGCCTTGACGTGTTCAATTCATTTACTATGTGTTTGTGCCTCTTTTTAGTTCTCATTTATTGAAATATACACATTATGTTCTTTTTGAGTCATCTTCTTTGGATGTTTGTATCTTCTAATTTTTCGTTAAACCAAAAGATTGCTTGGTCTACTTATTAATACTTCATCTTGTTTATGATATCATTGCCAGAATGCTTTGGGCCCAAATGACATACTTACAACCACAAAACTGGTGATTGTGAGCTTCTTTGGATATTAATGAATGAAGTTATGTCCCTACAAAAGAGACTCATCAGATGTTGAATTCTCTATATGTTATCCACCAATTCCATATACCTTCTTCATCGGCGGTTTTTCCTTCCGTTTAGGAACATTTTCCTCTTGCTATTTGAATTTTACCATCTGGTAATACAGAAATTTAGGTTTGTTTGGGATGAATTTTGTTTTGTTCCATGATTTCATAAGACAAGATGTGTTATGTATATTAAGGTATTTAACATTAATATTTGAATGATAACTGTGCAGCTTCAATGTGTGAAGCTTTGTTCAAATTTGTGTTATGAACTACTGAATTTCATATCTTATTAGTTTTCAAACAATCGTCAATTTTTAGATAGTAGTTATTGCCAATTTTTTAAATTGCATTTAGGCTTCCCTTTTTAGTCAAGGGGCTATCTGTTTATTCTTTTTTTCTTTTTTATGAATTACACCATTTTTTCATGTTGCTTACATCCTTTTCCATTTTCTTTCTGCCTAAAAATGTACTGTTTTCTTTCTTCTTGAAAATGTACTCCAAACCATGCTCTCCGTTTATGAACGTTGAATTTGTATGTGAATATTCTACTTCAGAATTTCTAGTTATGAGAATTTATATGGCTTTGTATTATGGTGTGATGTTGAGGGAATATATACACCATCAGAGTGTTGCAAGGGCACAAATAGCTCCTTTATCGTTAACAACAACCTTGTTGTGAGAAAGAGAAAGCTGAAGAAGGAGAAGAAAGCTAAGGGGTTTCTGTTTTTTCATTTGCTCTTTGAAATTTTTTGGTTTGTTTTTATTTTGTATTGACATTCATAAGCCATTTTTTCCCATGATTAGTTCTTTATTCGAGGTACTAAAATCATGAAATGTTTGTAGTCATGAGGGATAGGAGGTTCCTACTTTGAATTAGTGTGTTCATGCACTTGTAGCATGGTATGCATTCTTTAGGTGAGTGGAGCTTTGTAGCTATCCCAGCTTTCTAAAATGGACAAATGATAAAATAAGTTCATGGGTAAAGTGCCAATATAACCCTACAACATAAGTGTCAATATAACTCTCAGATAATTTTTTGTGCAAAAATAACCCTAACTAGTTAATGTAAGTGTCAATATAACCCTCAGACCCCATTTCCAACATTGACTTCCATATTTCGGCGTTGACTGTATGTAAAATGTCCAAAATACCCTTAGTGTTAAAATATGAATTTGAGTTCACCGGACCACCACAGACTGCCACCGGACCACCACCAGACCGTTGATAGGGTTATATTAGTATATTCTTAAAACTTATAGGGTTATATCAGCACATTCTTAAAACTTATAGGGTTATATCAGCACATTCTTAAAACTTATAGAGTTATATAAGCATATTCGTAAATGGGTAAAATTGACTTTCCATCGAATCCGACCTTCAGATGTTGGAAAAGGTTATATTGGCAATTACATCAACTATGTAGGATTATATCTGCACTTTCAGTTATCAAAAGGTTATATTGGCACTTATATCAACTAGGTAGGGTTATACACGCACTTTTCTCTATATATAAAGGGTAAATGATTTCAGTGGCCCTAAACTAATGCGATAGTTCACCTCCGGCCCCTTGTTTTTTTTGTAACACTTTTGGCCCATCAACTAACAAAATGTTGAGTCGCGGCCATTCCGTTAGATCAAATCGTTAATTTTAAAATTATACCGTTAATTGATGAATTTCTGATAAAATTGAGGATAGACATGACTTTCATAGTATTTTTTTATTTAAAAAATTCAACCCTCTATATCTTTTATTAACCAAAAAACCCAGCCCCCTACGTCTTCTTCTTCTTCTCCGACCAACCTCCTGCGTCTTCTTCTTCTCCGACAACCCCAATTCACCCGCTGACAACCCCAATTTTTTCAAATCCAAATGGGCGTCTGTTTTAAGGTCTCGCCCCTTCACCAATGGCGTCTACGAGCTCTTGGCGCACAACACGATATCCCATTCTCTCACTACTTCTTCCAGAGACCCTTTAATCTCTTCGAAACTAATGCCTTGAACCCGCCTTCTTTGCTGAGAAAGAGGACCAGATTCTGGAATTTTTTGGCACTGTGGTTCAAACTTATACACTTGCGATTCATTCTCCTGCACACAAATATCTACACAGAAAGCTACAATTCTTCTCGCTATATTTAACGATAAAAAGCGAGAAATATACAAAACGGGTAAATTCGAACCCTCCTCTGCCTGCTTAAACCTCTCAAAAAGTGCCACCGCCTTACCTGATTTGAAATTGCACACCACCAGTGCCGCGGCAAAAAATTCCTAGCCTGATCATAGATGTGTGACTGTGTGTGAGAGAGAGATGAGAATTGGGGGAGAAACTCATAGATTTGTGACTCTGTGTGTGTGAGAGAGAGATGGGAATTGGAGTAATCGATAGCGAGATAGGGTAAGGGTAAGGGAAAACGGAAAATAGAAAAATGAAAAATGACTATTTTGCCCTTAAAATTGACACTTTGACCAAAATTGACGGTTTGGCCTAACGGAATGACCGCTACTTAACATTTTTGTTAGTTGAAAGGCCAAGAGTGTTCAAAAAAAAAGATGAGGGTAAAAAATTGAACGATTGTGTTAGTTCATGGGCCACTGAAGTCGTTTGCCCTATAATAAAAGTATCGTATGAGATATTGCTAGATTCATCTTAATATCTATTTTCTAAATATTAAATTTTTATCCCAATTTTTTTATGTAGTTAGAGATATTGATGGTCAAACATGATCATTGAAAATCGAGAAAAAAGTAAATGCGCTATTTTTACTGGGACGGATAGTATTTTATTTACAAATAAATAAAAATATATCAATTTAAAAAAAATTGTATGTAACAAAATGTTTTTATATTTATATGAAAATATATATGCAAAGTCTTATTTTAGACCGACTAACCGTTATACGGGGCTATTTCATAAATGATGTAACTAATGAAGTGATTTGATGTTTGTTTTTGTTTTTGTTTATTGCCAATGTGCAATGAGGTTCCTTTAACTTTGAAAAAAATTATAAAATGTATTGAAATGTATAAATAGTTATAATTTAATCATAGAAGTTATGGAAATGAGATTTTTCATAATTAGTCTAACCGCTAGTCGGTATAATAGGAGACTTTATCAAATATATAGATAAAATATGATTTTTAATAAAAAATACTCTAAATTATAAACAATATATTGATTAAAATATTATATATAAATAAATATATATTTAATTAATCAAATAATTATATAATTGTATTTTTCTTTACTAATTGAATAATTTTTTAATAAAATAAGATATTAAAATTTTATTTTAAATTACATGGAAATAAATTGCAATTTTATTTATTATTTAAATATTAGTACGACTTAAAATAAATTATTTAATTTAATTAATTGATATTTTTTTACTATTTTCTAAACAATAGAGAATTCATTTAACTTAGACTGATATAAGTCAATATAGGCCAGAGACAGGCCAAGTCAAGAAAACTGTACCTTTGAAAGGCTATGATTTGGGTCGGTATGAGAGTGTTGTAACCTGACACAACCCGACCAATCCAACCCGATCAAAACTAAAAAAATGTTATCCCAATCTATCTCGATCCATTCAACACAAAACTTTAAATTAATTTGAATCAAGACAAGTGATCCATCCTATTTCGCGGGTCATGACCAGCCCTACATGCCATGGGCCTAATAGTAGTCCCTGCTAATGGTGATAAATAATCACCATTGAATTAAATTCACTAAATTATGCGTAGTCCGTACTCGTACTACAAGCGACAAAGATCATTTTAGTTTTATTTTAATGCATGACAAAAAAAAAGTTTATACTCCCTCCGTTTTATTGGATGTGACACATTTTTTAATTATTTTTTTGGATTTGACACATTTTATTTTATGGCTAGATTTCTTTCATTTTCTCCACTCATTCTACTGTTCATTTTCTAAATTCAAATTTACCCACTAATTTCATTCACATAAATCGAAACACCTAAAACTATGTTGTCAAATCTAACAAAACTGAGAAACAATACACTCCAACCACTATGATGTCAATATAGCAGAAACTGTTAGGATTAGCATCGTCTAATTATATACAGAAAAAGTTTCAGAAAAAATAATCTTTCTATAAATTTATAAACATTATACTATGATTTTTACCTTAAATATTGTAATTTATTTTTTTATAAAATTGAATATTGTACTTTAAAATTTAAACAAGTAATAATATGTATTTGAATGTGAAAATATAAAAATATGAGTCCGTCTCTTGAAAGACGGTCTTTCCAAAAGTTATGGAAAAATCAAGGTTTAAAGTACAAATTAGAAGAAATGAGGATGAAATTTTCGGGTTGCATGAATCAGATCATAAACTTTATAACTGCTACATGTTGCACAATAAATTTTGAATATTACAATTAAAATATTTACCTTTTTATTATTCTAATAACCCGTCTTTTTATAAATCTAGGGAAAGACGGTATTGTCTAAGAATTTGCCTCAAGTAATTGATCATCAGTTATTATAAAAAAAGTAATTTTTTTGAAGTAATTATAAAAATAAATAAAAAAGGAAAAAAATAATTGATCACGAGTCAAACGAAGAAAAGTTGCACTTCGAAACTAGTGCCCTTGCTTAACACGCCGGTCCTTTTTGTCAAAAGCTGAGAAGGGTGGTCTCGTCCCCCCTGCGTGCCAAAGGCCAGTGAGAAGCGGCCACGTCTAGGGGATCTGGGAAGGGTCCTTCCTTAACTCTACTATAAATGGCACCGATCACTTACAAAATTCTTGCACCAGATAACCATGTCCGCCATAACCTACAACTCCTCCACTTCAAAGTACCATGTCACCTACGACGGGAAGACCATCGAGACCACCCTCACCGACACGGCAGCTGTAACCGACGGTTGGGTTCGAGAGATCCTTTCGCTGTACGCCCACAACCCTATGGTAGTGGGGCTCGATATCGAGTGGAAGCCTCATCGCATCAGTTACATGAGCAACAAATCAGCAACTCTGCAACTATGCATCAATGACAAGTGTTTGATCCTTCAACTCTTCTACATGGACTACATACCTCAATCTCTCAAGGATTTTCTGGCCGATCCCAACTTCACTTTCGTGGGAATTGAGGTTGAGGGCGATGTGTCCAAGCTGAGAGATGAGTACGGGCTGAACTGCCGCAAGAGTGCGGATATTAGGGAGCTTGCCAAAAAGAGGTGGCCGGGGCGGTTCCGGCGACCGGGGCTGAAGGACCTTGCGTCGGAGGTGGCGGGGATTTATATGAGCAAGCCGAAGCACATTTCGATGAGCAATTGGGAGGAAAGGGTTCTCAGTGAGAAGCAGATTGAGTATGCATGCATTGACGCTTATGCTTCCTATAAGATTGGGCATAAGTTGATCATCGGAAAGTAATTGCTAATTTGCATGGTTTGCTATTTGGGAAATCGGCGTATGTTTGGAGTAATATTAAATAAATAAGTAGAAGTGTTTTGCTTAATCATATGGCTATATGGATTAAGCTTTCGATGTTTTAGCTATTATTTAGTTTAATTAATTAAGCTTTTACTTGTGTATTTTTATTCTGTTCTTCTAGTGAGCACTTCTATATTTTTAATTTATCGGTAATCCTACCGCTCGCAGATTGGTACTCTATTATATTTCTCTCTCCTATTTCAAACTACAATTTAACTTTTTATTTAGTCAAAACTTTCTAATTTTAACCCTAAAACTAAAGAGTTCGTCTCTTGAAAGAGAGTCTTTCCATAAAACATTGAAAAATCAAGGTTTAAAGTGCAAATTAGAAAAAATGAAAATAAAATTTTTGGGTAGCGTGAATCAGATTATAATTTTTATAACTATTACACGTTCCGTGATAAATTTTTAATATTGCAACTAAGATCTTTTACTTTTTATTATTCTAATTAAATCTCATTTTTTCATAATCATATGAATAACTGTTTTTCCCAATATTTTGCCAAGTAAGAATCCAATCAATGCGTGAACAAGCCAACTTACCTTTTTCACAATTCCTTAATTTGCTCGGATCCCAGCTTCCAAACTCTTTTTTTTACCGTATAATAAGAGAATAATCCAACCCTTAATTTGATTCGGAAAACTAACAAACTCATCACAAAATTCTATACTATATTATTCGGACTCATCAATCGTCTTAAGAAATCTTCAATCAGGCAAGCAAAGAAAACATACCATGTCAAATCTTCACACATTCCATGTGCAAACCCGCACAGGCGTCATCGAGTCGACGATCTCCGATCAGGCCGCCACCGTCAACGAATGGATTTACGGCATCCGCCGCTGTAACAGACCGATGGTCGTCTGACTAAAACAAAGTGCACCCGACAAACCATCTCGATCACATCAACATTAATTCTCTCTCAAATCTTCACACATTCCATGTGCAAATCCCCACATTAATTATGTAACTTGTAAGTAGCATGAATGAAATGAATTCTCTCTCAATTCTACAGTTACTTCTGTCTCCTAATTCTCTCAATTCTAATCAACTACAGTACTTACTGATAATGTTAACCTGCAACTATTCGCCCACCACATGCTCGCCGGAAACAACCACTATCCACCGAAGCCTAAGCTTAACCTCCATGGCGGCTCCGTCTCTAGGTGCAAGCCCGCCCTCGTATGCTGCTATGGTGAACTTCAACACTAATCGTCAATCAATAAATCAACAAGAGAAGTTGCAGCTAACTCCGACAACGGAGTTCAAAAGTGAAATCGCAGTGCTATTCAAAGAGGAAGAAATTGATTTGCTTGCTCATTCATTCCAAAAACACATGATAGGAGAGTTTCCCAGAGGCCGCCTAACTTTGGACTTCATACAGCGGCAATTCAAAAAGATTGGGTTCAAGGGCGAATCAACCATCACGGCGCTTGACCACCGACACATCTTTATCAAGTTCCACCATGATGAAGATACCCAAAGGTGTTGGATTAGGAGAAACTGGAACTTCGCCGAAAACCTAAAGATGGTTCTGAAATGGACAAAGGATTTTGATGTCAATGAGGAGCCTCCAATCGCTCCAATTTGGGTAAACATCAAATTCCCTCCTGTTTACTTCTTGCATCCTGAATCAATCCCTCACTTTGCAAATAGGTTAGGAAAGTTGAGTTTTGTTGATCCCCCCAACACAGAACCTTACCCGTCCTTCCATCATTAGACTATGCATAGAGATTAACCTTACCTTTGCTTTCCCAAATCAAATTAGACTTAGACACAACACTGAAAGCAAATGGTATAACATAACATATGAAGACCACCCAACGTACTGTCCTAAGTGTGCGAAAATAGGTCATTCTATTCAGGAATGTAAACTGGGAAAAACAAATAAACCACAGGACCAAGAGGGACAGAACACAACTGTGAATCCAATTAAGCAAAAAGGCAATCCTGCCTCTAGCTCTAAACCTTCACAGATGTTGACCCAAGTCTGGTATCCTATCCAACAGAAAGACCAATCTCAGACAGAGATACGCAATGACTCTGATGATGAGATAAAGGTCTATGAAGATGCTCACAATCTGTTTAAGGATGCAAAGGTTCAATACGAGGACCCGTTAATCAGTTCACAACAAGTTACTACGAAAAAACCCCAGCCCAGTAATTCCTCTCACCAGAAAAGGCAAGATCAAGATCCCCGGTTTGGAGAGTTAAGGTAACACATTCTGCCAATCAGCCACTGAATCATGCTCAAGGGAGAAATAGAGGCTGGAGATCATCAGATGATATAGTCAGGAGAAGCAATATAAGCCCCTCTCACATACAAGACAAACTGGCAACTGTTCAGGAGCTCAAGAGTTTCAGTAATCGCTTCTCAATATTACTCAATAGGACTGAAGAAAATCAAGAAGCACAACCACATCAACCAAACACATTTATGATGGAGGTGGAACCCTCTAATAAATCTGCCGAGGAGGGCAGTGGGGTTACACAAACAAAGGATGATGGAGGAAACACCTTATTGGAGCAATATCTGGAAAATAAAGATGGGAATATACAGATTCAGGTCAACAAGGTGAAGCAATGTCACGAATCAGGTAACACTGAACCCCATTCTGATAGAAGGTTCTTTAATTCTTCTAATTTAATCGTGACTCGTGCAAAAAAGAAATCCATAGTTTCCCTATGAATTACAATATAATAACATGGAACATTAGGGGATTAATGAAAGTAATAGTCATACTGAAAAAGTTAGTTCACACACATAGGTTGGAAGTTCTAATATTGATAGAACCAAAGCAGGATTTAAACAAAATAGAGGACTTTGAAATCTTTGCTCTTGATGATAGTCACATATGGATTCTAGTAAAGAACACTTTCAATGACCAACTGGTTAACAAACATGAAAGTTTTTTGCACCTAGCAGTCACACATATTAACACTGGAACTGAATTTCATGTCATTGTTGTTTATGGTCAACATACCAGATTAACAAGGCTGATAATGTACACAGATCTAGAAAGGATAGTGACCAATGTAGATTATCCTTCTTTAATGACTGTAGACTTTAATGCAATCTGCAGCATAAATGAATATAGGGGTATAGGATCTCCTAGTGCAAACTCCATCAATGATTTTAACTCTTTCCTAACTGCTAATAACTTTAATGAAATATCTACAGTAGGAAACCCTTTTACATGAACTAATGGTAGAAGAGGAGTTAACAGAGTAGCTGAAAGATTAGATAGATCACTTGGAAATAAGGCCTGGTTTGAAATTTTTATTAATTCTTCAGTCCAGACCTTAGCTATGGGAAACTCAGATCATAATCCATTGTTCTTAACATCCTTACCTCTGAGAAATAGTACCCTATGCCATTTAGATTTCAGTCTATGTGGCCCAATAGAGAAAATTTTGTAGACTTGATGAGAGACAACTGGGAACAACCTAAAACAACTCAGGGAATATTAGGTATGGCCTTGAAACTGGGAATATTAAAAAAATTCTAAAAACCTGGAACAAAAATCAATTTGGAAATGTTTTTGATAATGTATTGGATGCTGAAAAGGCTGAGGCTATCCTGGAAATGAAATTTGATAATGACTATAGCCTAAAGAACCTAATCCAGTTAAATGAAGCAAATGCTAAACTGACAAAAAAATCAAAAGAAGAGCTAGACTATTAGAAACAAAGGACAAGAATGAAATGGCTAAAAAATGGTGATCTAAATACTGCCTTATTCCATAATAGTGTCAAAGATAAGCCTTCCAGGCTTAGAATAAACAAGATCCAAAAGGAAGATGGAAATTGGATAGAGGAACATGACTCCATAGGTGAACATGCAGTGTCTTACTTTCAAAACGTTCTCACTGATGTATGCACAGATCACTCAGGCTACCATATGGATTATCTTCTAAAATTCATACCTCAGGTTATCACCGAAACAAAGAATATCCAATTTTTGAAACCTGCTGACTTAGAAGAACTACATAAAATCGTGTTTAGCCTTAGCAAAGATAGTGCACCAGGTCCGGATGGATATAATGGTTTTTTATACAGGAAATGCTGGCCTTTCATTAAGCAATATCTTCTACAAGCTATGAATGAATTTATGTGTGGGGTTAGGGTCCCTAAATCATTTGGCAGTACATTAATAACCCTAATTCCAAAAACACAAACTCCCGG
>JAULKJ010000008.1:12967725-12981050 GCA_032355405.1 Rubia balearica
CATGGAAAAATTCATAGAGAAATAAAGAAATAAAAGATGAAGAGAAATGAAGAACTAGGGTTTGAGACAGGTGATTTTCGGCCAAGAGAAAGGTTGGGAATGAAGATAAGATGAGGGATATTTATAGTACAAGTTGTGGTCAACAAAGAGTCAAAAGGGGTGTGTGGGACGTGTGGGCTGAAATGCCCGGCCGGGAGGGCTCAATCAGGGGCTGGCCATGCATTATGGTGTTGAAGGGTGTTTTCCCCTTGTGTCTTGGCTGCGCGCCCGCCGGTCTCTCTTTTCTTCAACTTCTTTGCGTTGCTATGGGTGAACCGTTGATCCAATTTTGGAGTTTTTGTAGTAAATTTTATAGCGCTAGAGAAGAAAAATCCAATGATACCACCCTTAGAGGCTTAATATTCTTAGATCATTCTAAAAATTATGTCCAAACTTCCGGGTCACAATTCGTCCACTTCTTTGTCTTCCTTCTTCGTCCCTTCTATCCTCTACCACATTTTCACTCGTTTCCTTCAATCTTCTACCATCTTTGTGAACGGCCTTCACTAAAACACTCCAAAGTTCTTACGAGCAATCTACAAATTAAGCTCACAAAAAGGAATTTAGATGCTCATGAGGACCCAAAATCAGTTAGACTTAAAATAGGATACAAAGTGAAGGATTTAGATATGAAAATCAAAAAGGCCATCTAAACCTCTTATGATGTAAATCTAGCTATATCTAGCAATCTTCCAATAAAAGATAACAAAGGAGATGTTAAACGTTTTGGAAAATACATGCATTTGACGTCTCATCATTGCTTGTGAAAATATTTTTCAATTTAGTATTAATATGATCTAAAATGAATGAAACCATACTTTGTCCAAATATCTTCTTGTTAAATTATGGTAATCCTTCATGTTGTAAAGAATATCACTTGAGTTTATTCATGACTTGCACCATGAAAGGATAAAACTAAAAGACAAACAAAATAGGTTTTCCTTAAAGTCCTTAAGTCGAAGAGTCATAGAAAACTCGTTCAAATGGTATTGAGTACCTCATCCATATTTCTAAACTTTTAAAATTTGAAGCACGTAGTGGTGCTGAATCATTTTTTTATATATTTTTTGTAAATTATCTCAATCCTTTGCCTTGTGACCATTCATAATTCACTCATTCTATCACTTATTGGTTAATGATAGTTTTTTTTGTTGAAAAAAAACTAAACTTCATGTAATACTATTAGTAGCTGAACTGAAATTAAATCTAAAATACCAGAGCCTAAAGTAGTAAACATGTTGTGAAAGCTAGGATTATGACTTGAGATTATACAAGCATGTTTTTATGTTTAGTTGATGAACTTTGATCTGATATGAAAATGAACTTTGATCTGATATGAAAATGAACTTTGGTAGAATAAATTATCTATTAATCAAGCCATGAACAAGAGCTAGATGAATCAACTGAGGTACTTTCAGGAATATCTGGTTGGTTTGGAGTTTTTTTGTGATTTTGCTTTTGATGCTTCTAGAAGAAATGGGGTCATTTTATGTCCGTGCCAGGAATGTTAATAGATTATATCCGTGGAAATAGAAGTTTCAATGGAACACTTAAAAGTTATAGGGTTTATCAATGGCTACAACTAACAAATAATTCACAGAGAGATCCTAGCGGATAGCACAAATGTTCATGTCCAGCCTACAAGTAACACTATAAATATTGTGGACGACGTGCATAGCTTACTTCATGATGCTTTTGGGGTTCATGGCGAGGATGTTGATTAAAATACTACAATGGAATGTCCTTGAGATGTAAACGTTCCTTCTAGGGATGTTGAGAAAATTTTAAAGTTGCTTAAAGGTGCTAAGAAGACTTTGTATGAAGGATGTGAGAATTTTTCTAAACATCACTTGTTTTTAATGCTAATGCACATAAAATGTCTTAGAAGCTGGAGTAACAAAAAATATGACATGTTGGAATTATGGGTACAAGCATTTCCCCAAGCGATGGAAGATCTTCCGAAATCATATTACGAGAGTAAAAACTTGTTGAAGGATTTGGGACTAGGTTATGAGAAGATAGATGCTTGTGCTAAAGATTGCACCTTATATTGGGGGGAGAATTCAAAAAGAATTTCTTGTGAGACATGTCTAGAGCCAAGATGGCAGACTTTGGAAAAAGATCTAACGGGTACAAAAAGGAAAATTGTCCACAAGGTGTTATGGACTTTCCAGTAAAGCCTAGATTGCAAATGTTATTTATTTCATCAAAAATGCTTCCCACTTGCGTTGGCATGCTGAATGTCGCACAAAAGATGGGAACATGAGGCATCCAACTGATTCCTTCTTGGCAGACATTTGACTATAGGTATCCAAACTTTGCTAAAGAATCTCACAATATTAGTTTGGGTTTAGCATCGGATGGGTTTAATCCGTATGGAAATATGAATGTTTCTCATAGTACATGGCCTCTTATCTTAGTTCCATACAATCTTCCTCCGTGGATGAGTATGGAGGAGCAATATACCATGTTGCCTCTGTTAATACCAGGCTCATCTGCTCCAGGTAATAATATTGATATCTATTTACAGCTCCTGGTCAAGGATTTAAAAGAATTGTAGGAAGACGGAATTGATACTTATGAGCATCTCTGAAGAGAAATTTTGAGATCTATGGAAGTTTGTTGTGGATGGTAAGTGATTTTACAGGTTATGCTAATTTGTTTGGATGGAGTACAAAGGGTAAATTTGCATGTCCTATTTTTCATGAATACACATATTCTAAATGGTTAAAAAATGGTGGAATTTTTTGTTACATGGGACATCGTAGATTTTTGGGTCAGAGTCATCATTTTTGAAAAAATGCTAGACACTTTGACGGTGAAAAGGAAATGGACAGTCACCTCCATGATTGTCTGGGAAGAATGTGTTGGATTGTTTGTCAAGTATAAACTTCATGTTTGGGGGAAAATTTAGTGATAATGTGGAACTTTCTTTTAATTGAAAGGAGAAAAGCATTTTTTATTTGCCGTACTGGAAAAACATTATTTTGAGGCACAGTCAAAATTTTATGCATATTGGAAAAAAAAGTTTGTGAGAGCATTCTGATGACACTGATGAACACGAATAAGTCAAAAGATAATGAGAATTCCCAACTTAACTTACACAATATGGGATTAGTCCGAAGCTGCATCTCGCTGTAGATGAATTTGGTAACTCTTCTCTACCTAAGCCTGCCTATAGCTTTAACGCTAAAGAGAAGGGAATGTTTGGTCGTATTATATGTTGAGATTCATTTTATAAGGTTTCATAAATATAGGTAGCTCATTACAACAAATAAAAATAAATATCAAATCACCCTATTAGTCATACAAATTATAAAATAACCATGTCCAATGGTTAGTCGATCTAAATGTTCTTTAGACCTTATTTGAACTGATTTGATTTGATCTATTGAACTGAATTCATTTGAATTGAACTAAAAATAAGAGTTTCGAAAAATAATAATGTATGACTAAATTAAATTAAATTTTGCCAAATTAAATTTACACTGAACTGAACTAAAATGAACTTAACTAAAATGGAAAAAAAAAGGCAGAACGGGATAGCTCTCTCACATACATATGAAGTTTCTCATTAAATATTAAATAATTCTTAATTACACTTACCTTAAATACTTCATGATTAGTCGATTTTACAATTATTGATTAGTTATAAAAAACCATCACTAAAATTTCTTACTATAAGATTTGATACTTATTAATATAAAATTTTAGTTTAATATTCGTTACATATATGTACAAAATATCTCATTAAAAATGAAAAAAAATATTAATGACTTTTACCTTATATATCTCATGATTAATAAATTTCACAGTTAAGAGTTGATTCCGTTTCCTGAAAAAAAAGTTTTTCCACAAGTTATAAAAACACCAAGGTTAAAACTGCAAATTAGAAGAAATCAAGGTAAAAATTTTGGATCGTATTAATCGGGTCATAAACTTATAACTACTACACGTTGCATAATAAATTTTTAATGTTGCAACTAAAACCTTTTACCCTTTTATAATTCTAATTCCACAACGTCTTTACATATACTTATGAAAAGACCGTCTTTCCAAAAAATTTACCTTAATATTTAGTTATAAAATTTGCTCGTTAAACTTTCTTACTATAATATCAATTTAATGTCTGGGAATCTACTATACTATAAAAAGGAGAATCCCAGTTCTACAGTGAACTTTCGCTTGCAAAAGCCTTCGCTAAAAATGCAATGTTTTGACAACCTCTTCTTTTACAGCTTTTGGTTTCCACGTTTTCTCTCCTCCTTCTCACCTTCACCAAAACGTGGCGTCGTGCATGTGTTCAATTCCTCTGTGAATTACACGCATCCTACACTTTCTTTTGTTTATCGATATTAGGTTTGGTGAGCTTCGATTACACGACCGAACATTTGGGCAAGGCATATTTTTCTATTTTCCTCTAACAATTCTGGTTCCAACGAATTCATCATGTCATTCTTCTTGTGATGAATTCGGTTTTTTTGTGGTGGAATAGGATTTATTTTTTCTCTTTCCGATGAATTCATCTTGTTTGATATCGAATTTGAACTTTTTTCTATGTTTTGACTGATTGATTTTATACTTTTGTTGGTTCTTTTTCAATTTCAAAAGCAGCACACAAAATGCTCGATGATTCACCTAAGTAATAAAATAATAGGATTGATTACATTTGGTGGATAGTCTCATGTTGTCTGCATACCTTTGTGGCCTGTTTCAGTTTGTCTCTATTTTGATGTGGGTAAATAACTTTGTGAGTTGTCGTTCATTTTTTCTTATTTTTTTGTTGATGTATAGCCTTTGGTTAGCCCACTACACTTTATGTGACGTCACACAAGAAGTGTCCTCAATCATGAAGGAGTTTCTTATGATGGACACATCTTCCAGGAGTTAAACTAGGTGAGATTATATGCGTTGCTTTTGAGTTTTCATAGCTATGATTTCTTTGTGCTCATCACTACTTATCAAATTGCATAAATGCAGGCATCGTCATATTTGAAACATAACTGCAAATTTACACTCTTTCATTTGAATATGTATTGCAAAATTGATTTATTCAACTTTTTTTCTTTATAATTTTTGAGATGGCATATACAATATTATGTTTGATATTTCTAGTGACCTGAATCATTTCCATGTTAGTTAGTATTCTTCCACTGTTTCCACCGAAGAATTGATTTTTTTTATTGTTATAAAAAAAGTCTGCATAAATTAGCACTTCATCTCAGGAACTTGAAGGATATTTTCAATGCTAAGATAGTGAGATGGATTTATTAATCTAAATATGACTGAAACTATGAGGTGAGAAAGACATGACAAGTTGAGAACTACTGATTTGTTAATGTTAATAGAACTTTTAGTGCCCATTCTACGGTTTCTACCAAACACAATGTGCAGAGGAAGATAAATAGATGGAACCATTTAGGATGTAGGCAGTTATATGTATGAAATATATAAGGCCTGTATTGAAATTTTAATATGATTCACATTAATAGTGTAAAACATTGGATGCCAACTTATCTTTTGAATGTGTGCTGGAGAAGAACAACTAAGTAGGGTGTATGCATGAATTCATATGCATATGGCTGAAGGCTAGACTTATAAGGTTATGTCAGAAAGATTAGTGCTTACTTCCTGGTAGGCTCTTTTTTCCCTTCTTTGCTTCAGAACTTCGCACCTGATGCAAGCAATCCTTTTTGAGATGTCTTTCACAATTAGGTGACGAGACAAATGAAATTCTTTAACTAGAATGATGAGCAATAAAGCTTAGCATCATGCATGACTGGAGAACAGACAAATGATGCATGTTAATTTTATTTGAGGTGAATAAAAAAAGATGAAAACTACACGGGGAAATTGATAGGCTTTTAAAGTAGGTATGCTAGCAACACTATACGAGACTGACCCTTTAGCACCGATTTTTCGGTCCAAAAAACCGGTGCCTAAGTAGCAGGTGAAACATTTTCACCGGTTTTTGAAAAATCGGTGCTAGATTTAGCACAAGTTTTTTTTGGTTAACACCGATTTTATAAAACCAGAGCTAAAATGACACCGATTTTCATGTTAGCACTGGTCCAAAAAAACCGGTGCTAAATTTAGCACTAACTTTTTTGGGTAGCACCGATTTTGTAAAACCGTTGCAATATTGGCACCGATTTTCATATATGAGCAACGGTCTAAAAAAACCGGTGTTAAATTTTCACCGGTTTCATATAGCACTAGTTTTATATGGCATCAGTTTTTTATTTGCGGCAGTTTTTTGAAAACCGGTGTTAGAATGTCACCAATTTTTTATTTGGAATTGCGTTTGGGCAATAACCGCAGCTCCGTGCAGCTGTTCTATTAGTTCCATTTGGAAAAAACAGATTTGGAATTGGGAGCTGAACGCAGCTACTCGCAGCTGCTCTATTACTTTGAGTTGGGATAAAAAAAGTAGAATAGGGTGCTGACTGCAGCTGCGCGCAGTTTCTCTCTAATACTTCACTACAAACAGTAAAAAAGATTGGCAACATATATATGGCCACATCTAGAAACATAAAAAAAAATTGCACTAAATGTATGATACAAAATTAATAATCTATGAGACTAAACATAACTATCCCAAATATAATAATCTATGGGACTAAACATAACTTTAGTTTAAACTAGAAATTTAATCATGTGGCATATACACTTCAAATCACAAGGCTAATTCACACATCTATGGTCCTTAGAAATGCTCAGATGTATCCTATCATACCATATGAAAAATGTGTCATGCTTTGATCCTTAACATCATCCCTCCAACCCTTCGATCCCGCTCCGCTAGTTAAGAACTATACTGGGCTGCATCAAGATGGAAAAATATTTTTGTATTTCTCCTCATTATTTTCTTTACATTCAAGAAATTTGGAATCAAGTTTTGTTGCACCTTTTGTCAATAAAATTTCTTATTCTGAGCATCGATCTTTACGCATTCAGCTTCATTATAGTGAATATTCACCTCTTTTTTTTGCATGAGAAGCAGAGGGACTATTCATCATTGGTTTTATAAGGCAGCGATATTATAAAGAAAATTGTGAAGGAAATCAGGCACAGTATTCAAGCAAAGGAAAAATCAGGCAGTGCTCTAAAATAGTACCTCTGAATTCTGATCTTATCTTATCTTAGCACAGTATTCAAGCAAAGGCAAAATCAGGCAGTGCTCTAAAATAGTACCTTTGATCTGTTAGAAGAAGTTCTGTTACATTTTAGAGAAAAGTGCTAAAATAATCCCGATTTTAAGCTGAAAGTGTCAATATAACTCTGTAATCTAAGAAAGTACCAATATAACCCTTGACCACGTTGACCATTTGGTCAACCTTTCACTGTCGGAATAAAGTAAAGTTACCATTTTGCCCTTATAATTTAAAAAGAAAAAACCCAGAAAATATATTCTCTCCTTCCTCTTTTGTTCCTTCAACTCCAGATCCAATCAGATTGTACGAAGAACACAATCTCGTCCCTCAAGCTGTTAATTAATGAGCACAGGGAGATTTTGTTAGAGATAAGTTATGGGATTTCGAATTCTTAGAACTGGTTTTGGGAACTATGGTGGCAATTCCTCTAAAACGCCGGACCTTCTCATCGCCATCGCCGTCGGCCTTCTCCCCATGTTTCTCCAATGTCAAGCAGGTATTCTTGTCTGACTGGTGGCTCATCAAACCTCATGCGATGATTGCAGAGGATTAAGAGTTGGAGGAATCAACTCTAACCAGTAAGTTTTCCCATTTGTGATTGATTTTGAATGATGATTTGGTTATTAGGTTATATGTTTTCATTACGTGCGTTTTTTATTTTCTCAAAAGTTCATATTTTTATTGCTCTGAACTTTGGAGAGTGTTTGCATTTGTTGACAAGGGACAAAAAAGGAATCATAAAGAATTAGGCGGGATTTGTTGACAAGGAACATAAAAGGATGTTATTTTGAGTTGAATCATCAAGAATTAGCTGGAATTGTACTGGAATTATACTAGAGTGTCAATTTTAAGTTTTAGGGCTGAGGTTTGTTTGGATTACTAGTCTATGATTTTAGAAGAAATCCCCTCTATGAGTTTTAGAGAATTTGAAATCAGGACTGGAGCTAACATACAACGATTGATTTGAGATCCTGTTTGTTTATACCATTGCTGTTGAATTTCTCTGTCGCAGAAGGATCGTGGTACGGGTTTTTCATTCTGCTACGATTCTGAAATGACGTGATTCTATTACTCTTGAGACTGCAAATGACATTGTTGTCAACATTTGCGGGACTATAAATAGGTCTCGAACATACGAAAATGGCTTCTCACAACAGGTACTATTAACTTTTTTGATTTGTTGTTCACTGATGTGGATGCTTTGTATTTGGCCTTTTCTCCACGGTTTTTCTGCACCATTGCCTGAAGCTTATTAGCTTACTGCTTAGTTCTTTTGCCAAGTGAACCTGGTACTTGCGTCTTCTTTTTGGATTTTGGAGTGATACATTCTTGTCACATTTGTTTTCCGCATTACAGTTTTCCCCATTAGCGTTTCTGTTCTATCGGCATTTTATCAAGTGTCATGTACGATGAAATTTTAATAGTTCTGTGACCATTTTGGATTCCCCTATGACTGGGATGAGTTTGTTGATGGATCGTTCACTGAAGACAGAGTTGTTTCTAAGTTTACTGGATCAATTGAGAACCTTCCTGCATGTTTGTTACGTGATTTTCACCCTTCGATTGAGCTTAGCAACAGCATGTTCCAAGATATATTACAGAAATTTGGCCACGAGGCAAAGAAGGTAGCGTTGCAGCCTTCTCAAACAAGCCAAACCCGGAATTTCACAGACAAAGACACTCCGACGATGTCTTCTTCGACGATCTGGAGGCATGGAAGAAGATGGAAAATATTCGCCGGAGAATATCTTATTTCGCACCGAGGAGGATCTGTTGAATATGTTCAAGGCTTGCGAAGATGATAAGGCTGCGGAAGTTTTTCGGTGAAGTTCTTGGTGAGGTTGCTGACACTTATTTATAAATTATAGGGTTAGATTAGCACTATTAGTTAATTAAAGGTTTAGATCAGCACTTATTAGTTAATTTTAGGGTTAGATCAACACTTATTAGTTAATAATGGGGTTAGATCAGCATTGGCACTCAAGGGGCATTTTGTGTTTTCTCTTCGCTGGAATTTATACGGCCAATACCGGAAATATAGACTCTGGGTATATTGGCACAATTTTCCAAAAGTCAGGGTTATATTAGCAAATACATTAAAAATTCAGGGTTATTTTGGCACTTTCTGAAGTTGTAGGGTCATATTTGCACTCTCGATCTAATTTCAGGGTTATAAATGTAAATAATCCTACATTTTATTACACCTCATACCCTGAGAAATGTTGACATGGATGCCCTAGGGGTAAAAATAGTGGCAAAGGCCTAAGTTACGTGTAGTGCTGAGTGATTCAAAACAGATTGTACGCTAATCAAAGAGGACTCCTCAAGTGGAGTGGAGGAGCATACAGTGGTATAGGAGCCCATCCATTCCCAAGGCTAAAAGGGTTTGACTATCCTTACAGGGCATTATATGAAAATATAAATACCATAGGGATAAATATAATAATTAAGAAACTCAGTAGCCTCTTCTGAGTAGCGATAACTCACAAGTATCACCAGCAAGCTACTAGGATAGCAGATACATGAAATGAATGTGGAACAAGTATCTGAGGGCATTCGTCATTTGACAGCTAGTGAGTGCGCTTTCAAAGCACAGGAAATGCTTCAAACTGGAGACATACGGGAATAACTGTTCCAAAAAATAAAAACACCCAACGGAAACACCAAAAGAAACATGATACAAACGAAAATATAAGTAGAGTCACTTCAGCAAGTATACTCACTTTCCCTTGAAAACGATCCGGATCCTCGATCCCCAATGACCCTGGGATGTCTTGGTCCAGCAGGAACATTTCGGCTCAACTGCATGCAAACAAGAACATGACATTAGAGTTGACATAGAAGAAAAATATTCAATGCTCAAAAGCAGGACAGAATTTCAAGCAAGAAGTTGTTAAGGAGGAGTGACATTTCTCGGTTTCGAAACAATTAGACTAAGGAGGGGATGGAGTTAACCCTTCATTATATGTTCAACCCACTTTTCTATCACTGTACAAAACTTTATTTACAAGGACCATGATGTAACCCCGTATACACGATAAAGCTGAATAATTTTAAAATTCCGATTAGGCTAGAAGCACAATGATCCCTACAGTATGTTACAGATGGAGTACATCAAGCAGCTGAAGATGATATTTGTGGCAATCAACACAATTTAGCTAAGATAATATATGTGAAATATATGAATGGATGTGAAAAATAACAAAGAAGGGGACAGCCTGATGAGATGATTAAACACGGAAAAAATGGACAGCAGCCAGAAAAGTGGGAAAACAAATACATATAGATATAAAGTGTTTTGAAGCAGGAAAGAGACCTTGGAAAGAGTGGTGGACATATCATCCGCATCAGATAGAGAGCCGAGAATGATCAACATGGGTAATATTAAGAGCATAACCATTACCGACAAAAACACGACGGTTACTAGAATAAGGAACCATGCGTTCAAGGGTGGACTGAGAAGAAGTCATGTGGTTGGTCGCACCAGAATCAGCTATCCAGTGAATATGCGGTGAAGCGGCAGGAGACGAAACCCGAGACACCAAATGAGGACATGTGGAGGCAAAGTGACCAAATTTTTTGCACCACTGACACTGCAACTGGTACCATTCATCACGTAATTTGGGACAAGAAGAAGCAATATGACCTGAGGAATAACACCATTGACACTAGAGTCGAACAAAAGAATTCATTTTTTGTCTCTTGAATTTTTTTTCCATTTTTTTTGAAAACCGCTGCCGCTACAGTAACCCCGTGAACAGTACCGTATTGATGAACAGTAGTGATTCAATGAACAGTGACGGGCCGATGAACAGTGACTGGCCGATGAACAGTGCCATCGATGAACAGTACCGTCGATGAACAGTACCTTCGATGAACAGTGTCTCCGATGAACAGTAATTTTTTTGACTTTTTTGCTTTTTTGGGTTTTTGGAAAAAGTGGAGAAGATTTTTGAAAAAGTTTGGGAAGAGATATAAAAGCTAGGAGTATTTGAAATCAAAGTTAGGGAAAAGATCCGAGCACAATTGAAAAATCAAATCGCACCAAACACACAGCAAGCTTGTGAATGGCAGTGGACGACTGATTTAACTCTTGTGCATGGACTGAGAATTTTTAGAGAAACCTGACTGATACCATGATAGAATGTAAAACCCACAAATAATTGTGGTTGTGTGTATTCATATATATAGTGCATACAAAGGGTAATCAGATATGGAAAATGATATATACAAAACCAATCAGAAAGGATATTCCTTTCTTAAGTTGATTCTAATTTATCTACAATTCTATTAGAGTAGATATAAGGTACTTTTGTTAATTTTTATTTAGTTTTGAGTATTTTATATTTGAGTATATAAATTCAAAAAAAAACCAAAAAATGGTGGCACAGTTGGACATGTTGGAAGTTGACGTTGAAGACATTATGGTGATTGATGTGATGGATATTTGGTGAAAAGGAGAATTTATGATTGACATGCTAGTAAGGACGATTATGTAGTGGTCAAGTTTGATCATGAGATGCATATGACGGTCAGGTCAGAGATATGTCTCCTTCTGGTATTTTGATGACGAGGAGTTGGAAAACAGTGACACTGGTCATATTCCAACACATAGTACAAATATAGGGGAGAAGCTGCAGATATGAAGATTGATAAACCTGAGTTTTTTTAGGCTGAGGACTTCATGTTCCAACACAGCAACAAGAGCCGAAGACTGGATATGGCCATGTTCCAACACAGCAGCAGAAATATGAAACTGAAAGTTGTTATATTCCAACATCAAGGATTGATGTTCCAACACAAGATAAGAAGTTTATTGAAGGCACCACTGATCAGACTGCAGAATCAGTAAGAGAAGAAGATTAAAGCAAAAGTATAACATCGTACACGTGTAGCTCCCTCAAGCGTGTGTCCATTAATGCGAAGTTGAAGAGCTCTAGTCATTCATATAGCAGCTTTGAAGGAATAAAAGACCAAATTAGTGGAGAAGGCTCAGTTAGAAGCACTGATATCTTCTCCAGAAGAGGTTTGAAGGTTCTGCTATGGTTATGTTCCAACATAGGCCAGATGTTTGCTTCAGGGGGAGTTGCATATATTGGATATGTTTCTCTAGTTTTCTTTGTCTACTGTGGTTGGCATGTTTATGGTCCCAAGGAGGCGATGTTTTGGATTTCTTGGATGACTTTATTGGCTCCGTTCGG
The DNA here is from genome assembly GCA_032355405.1 of Rubia balearica. Taxonomy (NCBI): domain Eukaryota; kingdom Viridiplantae; phylum Streptophyta; class Magnoliopsida; order Gentianales; family Rubiaceae; genus Rubia; species Rubia balearica. Next base: position 12,980,120 of record JAULKJ010000008.1, read on the forward strand.
TTGTTGAGGAAATTCTGGAATTCAGGGAGAGATGTTATGTTCTAACATCCAGAATGGTTTTCAAAGATGATGTCTGTATTTGCATAAGTTTGTATGATGAAATGTCAAAAGGTGGTTGGGTCCACACAATGTCAAAGGGGGATATTGTAAAGTTCAGATTTATTTAATTGGGAATTTGTGGAAATTATGCAAATATGAAATAGTTTATGTTGAAACATCATAGAAGGAAATTTCAATGGAATAAGGAATTCGTAGATGAATGCGAGAACTAATATTTTATCCAGATGGTTTTTGATTGGAGAATATATCAATTCCTATATTTATGGGATTGGATTAGATTTATGAAATTGGAATTGATTTGGAATATTTAGCTATGGAAAAAGATATGGACGAGATATTCTTCAAGTGATTATATTTGGTAATTCCTATCTCCAATGGAGATTAAAATCATAATTTGAAATGGAGAAGAAATTATATACGACTTCAGAATTTCTATGTTGGAACATACGGAAAGTTGAGGGTTTGATTGATGATAGAATATTGCGTGATATGGGTTTATCAAAATATGGAGATTATGCAATATTGATTCAGACGTGTATGAAGCATAATGGATTCATGGAAAATCCGTATAATTATGGAATTGGATATATGGAATATTATGGGATATTTGAGATAAGGAAAATCCATTTATTTATGGGATTTGGATATAGTTCAGAAGCAAATATGGAATTGGAATATTGTGGAGATAATTATGGAGAGTTTTGATATGCTCATGGACTATAAATAGAGGACATCATCGGCTGCATTATGCGTGAATTTAATTGCGAAAATCTGCACTCATATTTTCTATCTTTCCGAGAGAGACATATGTTCCAACATACCGTGACCTATTGATTAGTTCGGAATCGTATACCTTAATTTCTCAGGAGGA
>JAULKJ010000008.1:12981150-12994859 GCA_032355405.1 Rubia balearica
CCCGGAATTTGAGTGCGTCGTCGTCGAGGTGGAGCGGCAGGTTTGTCGATGGGTTCTTCGCCACTGCGAAGATTTTGCCTCTCCACTATGAAGGCCTGAGCGGTGGTGAAGCTCTCGGCGGCGCTGTGAAGATATTGCCTAGCCGTTGTGAAGCTCTCGGCGTTGATGAAGCTATCGACGATGCTATGAAGATCTTTCCTCGATGGGTTCTTTGATTTGATGGGTTCTTCGTTGCAGTAAAGATATTGCCTCGCCACTGTGAAGCCCTCAGCGGCGGTGAAGTTATCGGCGGCGGAATTGGGCTTCAAAGTGTTGGGGAAGCGGCTGGGCTGATTCGATGGTGGGTCTGACTGGGCTGAGCTGGTGGTTCGTCGCTGCTAGTGGCGTAAAAATCCGGCGGAAGGGTTCAGATCAATAGAACTCCGACGCAACTAGGGTTTCAGTTGGCTGTAGTGGTTCTGGGAGGAGGTGAGCGGCGCTGTTGGGCTATTTGGTGGTCGCCGGCGGGCAATGGTGGTCAGTGACGGCGTGGTGGTGGTGGTTAGTTGGCGGCGGCGGCGGTGCACGACGGTGGCGGGTTTAGGGTGTTTGTTGGAGAAGGAAAAGCTATGGTCATTAAATATTTAGTTTTAAGTTTAAGATATTTCTATCTTTTCATGAATGGTCAACAGCGTAATTGCATCGGTCAATGCCTAAATAGTGTAAAATGGGTAAAACTACACATTTTGACAAAAAAGATAGGGTTATTTATGCACTTTCTTAGTCTTCTAGGGTCATTTTTGCATTTTACCTAACTTTTAAGAGTTTGTCTTTTGAAAAACGGTTTTTCCAAAAGTTATGGAAAAACCAAGGTTTAAACTGCAAATTAGAAGAAATCAAGATAAAATTTTTGGGTTGCATTAATCGGTTCATAATATTATAACTAGTGCACATTGCATAATAAAATTTTAATATTAGTAAAAACTTTTACCTTTCTATAATTATAATTCAACCTCGTCTTTCCATATGCATATGAAACATGTTTTGTTCTGGTGTTGTGTTTACCGTTTGTGCTCATTTATCATCTGTAGAGTAGTGATACTATTCTAGTCCGATCCAATCGTTCTTAATAGAGGTAACATGTTTGAGCTAATCTGTTTCAGTTATTTTCCTGTTATCTGTGGTACATTGCTTATTAGTCTAACTTTATTTTAAGTTCCCATTGATATCTGTTAAACCTTTTAGGTGTTATTGGGAAGGATTAATAAGCCTCTAGATTGTGGGAAGCAAGAATGTCTTGCTCGCAACTCCATGACCCTGGTTCACAATAGGTGCAGGTAATGCATTGACAAAGTACATTTTACTTGTTTTCTTGATATGTAGTTGGCTTGTAAGTTTGGTAGTTGCTAGCTTGGCATTAACGATAGCTTCTCTCCGAGTTGTTTTCATCAAGTACTAATACTGTAGATTTTGGATCATTTTGATTTTTTGATCTTTTTTGCTGGGGGATTTGAAGTTCGATGGTTGTCCTTGACCTTTTCCAAGGCTACTTTTCTTGGAAATTTTCTTATTGCTATAATCCCTGAGCTATTAGGAAACCTGCTGGTTGACTCTTAATCTTGGTCTTGTATTGCCCTTTGATGCTCCCTTAATATTTCTTGCTATTGGTATGGCCATTATAATGTCATCATGGAGCAAAAACTTTGGTGATCCTTCAGAGAATAAGGACTTGTTCACTCAGTTCAAGGGTGCATCTGTAGCTATCGCTTCAGGTACATCCCATTACGCACTATTTGTATTAGGCTGAGTAAATACTCTTGATCATGTTGTAGATTTAATGTTTATTCTATTTGTGATGCTTAGTGAGCGTGATATGCTTTATGTGGTTCAAATGAGACGTTAGAAGATTGCTTTCTCTTTTGAACTTTTTAGCTTTGCATTTTCAATGAGATAATAGAAGAATATTTGGTTACAATTGACACATGATCTTGATTCGGCATTAAAAAATCAAATGTCAAGTGGAAAATTGTTGTGGGACATCATTCTATTAGAAGTGTTGGTCATCATAGTGATATAGATGAATTTGTGAAGCATCTTCTCCCTATTCTCCGGGTAATGTAAAACCATCTGAAATGTAGTTTTTTTACATTCCGTTCTTTAATTCTTACAAATAGCCTTTTCTTGTAAAAGTCAATAATGTGGAGCTTTATATGAATGGGCATGACCATTGCCTAGAACACATAAGTGATGACAAAAGGTGCAACATAACTTGATTCCAAATTTCTTGAATGTAAAGGAAATAACGAGGAGAAATACTAAATATTTTATCATTTTGATGCAGCCCAGTACAGATCTTAACTAGTGGAGCGAGATCCAAGGTTGGGATGGGTGATGTTAAAGATCAAAACATGACACATTTTTCATATGGTATGATAGGGTACATCTGAGCATTTCTAAGGACCCTAGGTGTGTAAATTAACCTTGTAATTTGATGTGTATATGCCACATGATTTAATTGCTAGTTTAAGCTAAAGTTATGTTTAGTCCCATAAATAGTTATATTTGGTATAGTTATGTTTAGTCCCATAGATTATTAACACATTTTGTGGAAATATTTTTTTATGTTGCTAGATGTGGCCATATCTATGTTGCTAGACTGTTTTACTGTTTGTAATGATGTAATTGAGTGGCTGCGCACAACTTCAGTTAGCGCCCAATTCTAGTGTTGTTTTTCCCAAATCGAACTAATAGGGCAGCTGCGGTCAGTGCCCAATTACAATTGCAAATAAATAACCGGTGATAATTTTAACACCGGTTTCTAAAAACCGGTGTAACTAAAACCGGTGTAAAACATTACCGGTGTAATATAAAACCGGTGCAAATTTAGCACCAATTTTTTTTAGACCGGTGCCAATATTTTAGCACCAGTTTTTTAGATCGATGCTAATATGAAAACCGGTGAAAATATAGTACTGGTTTTAGAAAACTGGTGCTAATCAAAAGTCGGTAATGAATCTAGCGCCGGTTTTTTAAAAACCGGTGAAAACTTTTCACCGTCTACTTAGACAATGGTTTTTTGGACCCCCAACAACTGGTGCTGGACTTCTGAAAAATTTGAGCTATTTTTTTTGTTGAGTTGTTGAACTTTGAGTTGACATGAAAATTGCATTTGGCAGAATAAATTATCTATTAACACGCTATGGACAAGAGCTGGATGAATCAACCAAGGTACTGTCAGGAATATTTAATTGGTCTAGAGAAATTTTGGAATTTTACTTTGTTGCTTCAAAATGAAATGGAGTCATTTTATGTCCGTGCAAGAATGTAAACTGATAATATATGTGGAAAGAGAAGTTGAAAAGGAACATTTGATGGTTATAGTATTTATTAAAGGTTACAATCAATGGATAGCTCATGGATAGGTGCCACCAGATAGCACAAATGTTTGTGCACCGCCCACAAGTTCTAACACTCCAAATATTGTGAACGACGTGCATAGCTTACTTCATGATGCTTTTGGGGTTCATGGAGAGGATGCTGTTGGAGAGGATTATTATGGCGATACTATAGTGGAATGTCCTAAAGATGTAAACATTCCCTTTGGGGATGGTGAGAAAATTTTCAAGTTGCTTGAGGGTGCCAAGAAGCCTCTGTACGAAGGATGTAAGAATTTTTCAAAACGTCACTTCTTTTTAAGGCTGCTACGCATAAAATGTCTTGGGAGCCGGAGTAAAAAAATTGACATGCTATTGAAATTATTGACTCAAGCATGTCCCCAGGCGATGACAGATCTCCCTAAATCATATTACGAGACTGAAAATTTGTTGAAGAATTTGGGAATCGGCTATAAGAAGATAGATGCTTGTGCTAATGATCGCACTTTATATTGGGGGATTATTAAAAAAGAACCTCATGTGAGACATGTCTAGAACCACGGTGACAGACTTCAGAAAATGATTCTACAGGTACGAAAAGGAAAATTTTGCACAAGGTGTTATGGTACTTTTCGATAAAGCCTAGACTGAAAAGATTATTTATGTTATCAAAAACAGCCTCCCACTTGCACTGGAATGCCGAAGGTTGCACGAAGGATAGGTACATGAGGCATCCAGCTGATTCTCCTTCTTGGAAGACATTTGATTGAAAGTATCCAGAGTTCCCTAAAGAATCTCGCAATATCAGGTTGTGATTAGCATCAGATAGGTTTAATCCGTACGGTAATATGAATGTTTCTCACAGTACATGACCCGTTATCTTAGTGATGTGCAATTTTCCTCCATGGATGTGTATGAAGGAGCTGTATACCATGTTTTCTTTGTTGATACCTGGCCCATCTGCTCTAGATAATAATATTGATATTTATTTACAACCCCTGATGAAGGATTTAAAAGAACTATGGGAAGAAGGAATTAATACTTATGATGCATCTCAGAAGAGAAATTTTTAGCTCTATGCGAACTTGTTGTGGATGAAAAGTGATTTTCTAGATTATGCTAATTTTTCTGGATGGAGTACAAATGGTAAATTTGCATGTCCTATGTGACACGAATACACACATTCTCAATGGTTAGAAAATGGTGGAAAGTTTTGTTACATGGGACATCGTAATTTTTGGGTCAGAGTCATCATTTCTGAAAGAATTCCAGACACTTTGACGGTAAAGAGGTAAATGGAAAACCTTTTCCACGACTATCCAGGAAAAATGTGTTGGATTGTTTGTCAGGAGTGAACGTCAAGTTTGGGAAAAATGTTAGAGATAATTCAGAACTTCCTTTCAATTGGAAGAAGAAGAGAATTTTCTTTGATTAGCCGTACTGGAAAGATAATATTTTGCAACACAATCTAGATTTTATACATATTGGAAAAAATATTTGTGAGAGCATTCTTGGGAAACTGATGAACACGGATAAGTCATAAGGTAATGAGAAATCTCAGCTTGACTTACAAAATATGGGGATTGGACCAGAGATGCATCCCGCTGTAGATGAATTTGGTAACTCTTCTCTACTAAGCCTACCGACAGATTCAATGCTAACGAGAAGCAAATCTTTAGTTGTGTTTTGAAGGTAATGGAAGTGCCTCATGTTTATGCTTCAAATATATCAAGGTTAATTCATGTGAAACCCCTCGAGATTCTTGGCCTAAAGAGTCATGATTATCATATTTTGATGCAACAGTTATTCCCCGTGGCGATTCGCAAAACATTACCCTAATCAGTTCGTGTTGTGCTTATAAAGTTAATTCGATACTTTAGGAAATTATGCTCTAAAGCTATTTGTCCTTCTGATGTGATTCGTATGGAGAAGGAAATTGCAGTCATTCTTTGTGACCTGGAGAAGATTTTTCCACCGTTATTTTTTTATGTAATGGTCCATGTGACAGTTCATTTGGCTTCAGAAGTGAGGTTTGGGGGGCCAGTTCATTATCGCTGGATGTATCCTATAGAGAGGTAATACAAAAAAATTGTCATCATAAATGTTTAAATATTACTCGATTGTAATTTGAATTATTTTCATGTATTTCATTTAGATATCTAGGGAATCTAAAATCATATGTTCGGAATAGAAGAAAACCAGAAGGCTCGATTGCTCAAGGATACATATCTGAAGAGTGTTTGACATTTTGCTCAATGCAATTACCAGAGTGCATTGATCCAAAAATCAATGTTGTGTCTAGAAATGATGAACCAATGGAAAGTACAACCCATGGACTGAAAATATTTACAATGGGAGGTTGTACACTCGGGAAAGGTACCCCAAAGATTTTTTTTATAATGAAACATTCAAAAAGGGCCACATGTATGTGTTATTCAATTGCAAGGAAGTGAAACCTTACATTGAGTAAGATTAACTTTTGATGGAAAAATTCTTATAGTTCTATTTATATCCCTCCCATGTGACCCTTTGTTTTCTTAAGTTATATTTTCTGATGTAGGAAACATCTTAGAATTGTGGAACAGACCCATCCTCGCTCATCAAATTGAAGTTATTCATAGTGAAGAATTTTCCAAGTGGTTCTCGAATCAGGTAAGGGTACTCCAAGTAATTAGGAGTTCATCGTACATATATTACCCTTGGATTCATAATTTGTTCAATGTTGTACAGGGTAAGCATTTGGATGTTTTTGATGATAATACTATGATGAAGGATCTGGAAACTCTTGCTAAAGGACCAAAAAATATAGTTCTTTGATATGACAAATATATTGTGAATGGATTCAGGTTCCATACGAGAGAGTTGACGAGGAAATGAAAAACTCCGAATAGTGGAATAGTTGTCATTGCAACAACATCTAAATTCTCTAGTATCAGGGATGAGAATCCTGAAATGGGAGAACTACATTACTATGGGGTTTTAAAATATATCACAGTAGTTGAATATATACACTGCAGTGTCGTTCTATTTGATTATGATTAGGTGTCTAGAGGTAGTAGACTAAAACAAGATGATGACGGTTTCACCCTAGCTAATTTCTCTAATGTTAGGCAACATAATCAACCTTTATTTTTGTCTTACCAAGCTGTACAAGTGTTCTACATAGAAGATCTTGTTAATGTTTATTGGAATGTCGTCATAGCCACATCTGCAAGAAATGACACTACAAAATAATCCAATTGTGATGCATTTTTGGATCATCTGTTACACATAAAAACATCGCTAAAATTATTAGTGACGCAATGTGAAGTGTCTTTATTCAGCGTGTCACTAAAACTTTGTGATGCGTTGAAGTATCGTTATATTTTTTGTGACGCTTTAAGATGCAGTTCAATTTAGAAGTGTCACTACATTTGTGACATGATTGATATAGTAATTCAGTTTAGTGACATGTGCTTGTATCACAAATATTGTAGTGACCCTTGAAAGTGGAGGGAATATTATGACATTTACTTACCTGTCACAAAATATGTGTCACTACTGGACTCTTTTTTTAGTGCGAGTACAACATGAAGGCACTAGCTGATGTTGAAACCTATTTACAAAGCAATTTAGGAAATCCAGCACTGGACACTGAAAATGATGAAGTCACGTGGGTTCGCTACAAGTGTGAAAGTGTCACAATACATATCCCTAGTACCATTTTATATTTTGCACTTCCATTTGTTTAAAATAAATTTATTTTTTTGAAACCAACAATTATATTTGAAGCAATTGAGTAGTGTGATTGTTGGAAATACTGGTACTCTTGGATTCAGTAGGTTGAAATTTAATTGGTGTTGTGTTACTGTGATTAGATGTGGGGATGTGGTGGTAAATGGTTTACTAGGGGTTTCCAGTAAGCTTATGGAGTATGAATCTGATGCTATTTGTTTCCCTGCTGCAGTTCTGTTTATGCAGTGTTTTGACTTTTGATCAATGGTTATAAGTTGATTTTTTTGTGTGATGTCACAGTAGAGTAGTGGTATTACTAACTGTGATGGAAATTTAATATGCTGGTTTTCATTTCAAGTTGGGAGCACATCAATTTTGATTTCAGTTCTAATTTGCTGGTTGTATTGTTTAAAGTACGACATGATCCTTATTTTTTTATTTAATAGTTCTCATTAGAACGTGGTTCTGAATTAAAGTATGAAATGATCCTTACGGTCTTTCTTTTGCTGCTTCTACTGGTATTATCTTCTGATTTGAAGCTGGGATTATTTATGTTTTGATTTGCTGGTTTGAATACGCTTTTGTTGTTTTTTGTTGTTCCTGGTCCTCAAATGCATCTGCTGAAAATGCATAGTTGATGTGCATCTCTATTGAATTTCATATGAATATTTTGCTTCTAAATATTCTGGTTATAAGATATCTCTCCATCACCTCCTATGCATTCCTTTAACCTTCAGATAATCAATGCAAATTCCAATAGCGGATAATATATGTCTTATGCAATGTTAGCAGAGTCTCATATGACCTATACAAGGCCCCTTTGAAGAAAGTGAAACCTGTTATTATTGATAATTGTTTACTTGTCTTCGCAATACTGATAGTCTGTTCATTGTGTGATTTCGGCTTCAATGTTCATAACATAAATGAAGTTGAGTCCTCTTTATTATTGTTTATATGATAACTTCATGGTTGTATTGAGTCAATTATGTAGTGCTTTCCTTCAAATTAATTGGTCAGCTGAGTTTTTTGTTCAAGCATTGAAATAGTGTCCCACTGATCTCATTTTTATAGTTTTTCTTTTGAGGGTGTGTTGGATTATGGTTGTATTAGTTGCATATCAAGTTTTGTCAAACGACGCCTAATTATTTGAAACCCCGCCTTAAGGATGTTAGTCTTGGACAGCTTGAGTGTGTGTGTGAATTAATAAACCGTGGATCCCTTGGGCTGGTCTTAACATTCATTTGGCAATGACAAGCTGAGTTTTCTCTGATACTTTGCTCTGGAATCCTAATGTTTCTTCTGATCCATCATCATCATATCAACACCCATTTTTGTCAGGGTTGATTCACCATCTTTCATGAGGTTCTTATAATGTGTCCAACCACTCGAATCATGTGTTTCCAGATTTGTTCAACAGTTCCTGAACATGTATCTTGTCATGATAAAAATATATGTTCAAACGGATCTTCTAGAGTTCAAATTTTTTTCTTTGAGCTCTTAGGTATTGATGTTTTCCTATTGTATTTCGAACGTATACATTTCCACTGTTTTGTATATGGATCGTTTAAAATCTGAGTTGTTCAATGAGCACTTAAGCAGTATAGTGTTTAAATCATTGTTTGCCTTCCGGGTTAATATGAATGGACATTGGAGACCTATTTCTTATGATTAAAACTTAGGAAATCTAGTTATGAACTAGGTTTTTTTAAAAGTTCTCCGTGAGCCTGTAGCAGAATAGCTGTGATAGATGAGTTTACACAGTTCAAAGAGGAAGAAACAAAAACCTAAAATTGCATGCTAAACATCTGCTTGATATGAGAATATTTGACCATATTATTCCATGCCATTCTCATTCCACTTTATTGCTTCTTGTCTAAATTCAAATGCAATTTGGACCAAATAGGTTCAATTTGGAACTAAAGGTACAAAAGTTTACACACACATATATACATATATACATATATATATATATATATATGTATATATATATGGGAAGGGTTATAGTAACACCCTAATTTGTACACCTATTTTAACACCAAATATCAACCATCCAACATTATCTCACTCATTCACTAAATCTATTTTTAGTAAATTAATCTCTACAATGAGATAATGTTAGATGGATGGTTAAAATTTGGTGTTAAAATAGGTGTACAAATAAGTGTGTTAATAGAAATCTTCCCTATACATACATATATGGAATGAAGAATGGAATTATTTATCTTTTTCTACAATTTCATGTAACTTTACTCGTGTCATAGTTTTCATTTCTGCATTTGTCATTAGTTTTCAATAAATGCATTTCAATTACTCAACAATTGTGAAGATTTTTTTTTTATCATTTTGTTTTTTATCACTTTGCCATCTGATGTTCAGGCTCTGTTTGGCTAACTTTTGAAAATTTATTAACTCTTGGAGCCTACAGTCTTCCAGGTATGAATGTTTTGTTGCTTGGTATTTTCTAAAATGACATATTAGACACTAGAAAGTAAGAATACATTCATTTACAGGTTTCGGTTGCCTAATTGCCCAAATATTAGAAGAGCAACTTTTCTACTGGCTTCCAGCACCTGAACACACTCGCGATCTTGCGTTTCTCCTAGCTTCCCAAGATCCTAAGGCAGAGAATATTGAAACCGTTTTGTTATTGTGTTGTTTGAGTTTAAATTGGAATGGATTTTTCTTTTTGGTATGGATCCTACAATAGTTAGTCGATCTAAATAGATACTTTGTCCATGTTCTTTATACATTATCTGAACTTATTTGATTTGATCTGATTTGTACTGAATTTTTTTAATTGAACTAAAAATAAGCGTGTTGAAAATTAAAAATGTATGATTAAATTAAATTAAATTTTGCCAAATTAAATTTATGCTAAAATGAAATGAACTCAACTAAAATGCTAAAAAAACTCAGATAAGGGCCTCTCTCACACATATGAAGTTTCTCATTAAATATAAAATAATTCATAATTACACTTACCTTAAATACTTCATGATTAGTCGATTTTCCAATTATTGATTAGTTATAAATAATTATCACTAAAATTACTTACTATATAATTTGATGCTATTAATATAGAAGTTTAATTTAATATTCATTACATATATGTCAAAATATATCATTAAAAATGAAAAATATTAATGACAGTTACCTTATATATTTCATGATTAATAAATTTCACAATTAATAATTGAGTCCATCAAGACTCATTTCCTGAAATACAATGTTTTCATAATTTATGAAAAAATTAAGGTTAAAACTGCAAATTAGAAGAAATCGGGGTAAAAATTTTGTTTTGTATTAATTGGGTCATAAACTTATAACTACTATTCGTTGCATAATAAATTTTTAATATTGTAACAAAAATCTTTTACATTTCTATAATTCTAATTCCACCACGTCTTTCCATATACTTATGGAAAACACTGTTTTTCCTAAAAAATGCCTGAATAATAAGTTATAAAATTTACTCATAAAACTTTCTTACTATAATATCAATTTAATGTTCGGTAGAATATTACAATAAATGGAGAAAGATAGTGAATATCACCCAATAATTTCAAGTGATATATATATATATATTATGATTAATAAATTTCTCAATCAATGATTAGTTATAAAAATGGTAAAGTTTTGAGAAAGTTCGTTTTTCCATATGCGTTGGAATGGTAGTGGGGGCGGGTTTTGGTGGAAATCTACCCCGCATCCGCCCCAATGGGGTGGGTATGGATGTAGTATTCGTGGGGGTGAGGCGGGTATGGGTATGAAAATTGATACCCACCATGGGTAGTGGGTCGGGCAAAAATATTATTTCACCCCCGCCCCGCCCCACTATACCCACAATGTACACACTAATTTATTATATAATAAACTATTACTTATCCATAATGAACATGTTTACTTGTAATATTTTCATGTAAACATTATTAAACTTTTAATATTAAAATTATTAACTTTAAAGTAAATTAAGTTTAGGTGTTTTTTGGAGATATAAATGTGGTGAGTAAAATGAATTTGAAGTGGGTATGAAAATCCAAGTGAGTGATGGGGCGGGGGTGGTTTTAGATAATACTCGATGGAGCGGGTGGATTTTAATATTGTACTTACCATGTGTAAATGGGGGCGGGTATGGGTATATGATTTTTTTAGTGGACATGAATATGGAGGTAACAAAAACCATACCCGTCCCACCCCATTGTCATCCCTACATATGCCTATGGAAGACGGGCTGAATAAGAATTATGAAATAATAAAAGATTTTAGTTGAAATATTAAAATTTTATTATGCATCATTCATTAGTTATAAGTTTATGACCCTATTAAAGCAACCTAAAATTTTTATCTTGATTTCTTCTAGTTTGCAGTTTGAACCTTGGCCTTTCCATAACTTATGGACCGGTTGTTTTTGAAGAGATGGACTCTTATATATGTAAATGTATTTAATCCCGTTATATATAAACATAACTCTTAATTACAATTGCCTTATATAGAGAGAGAAAGTCTATTGTATAACGACTAACAGTTATATCTCAATCATAAAAAATCTCGTTTCAATAGTTTTTAGGGTTAAATCACAAATATTTATGTACTACTATACATTTTAAAAGTTTTTCGAACTTACAGGAATCTTTTTACAATAAATAAAAAGTAAACATCAAATTTCCCCATTAATCACATCAATTGTGAAATAACCCCGTCTAACGGTTAATTGGTCTAGAACAAGATATATATAAGATTAATATATTTCTCAATTAATGATTAATTATAAAAATTTACTCACTAAAATCATTAATAACTATGAATTTTGGTATGTGTACAAACTTTATATCATACTATTTTTTTATTAATGTGTATTAAAATTTAACTACATTTACCAAGGATTATTAGAATTTTATTATTTATATATTAAATAAATATTTTATTCATAATAATAAATATTTAATGCATATTTGCCAAACAGTATGGCTATTTAGCTTTATTCTCTGTTATGTTAGTCGAATTTCACCAATAATTGAGTTCGAACATTTACATTTAAAATCTACATCTTATTTTAATAAAAAAACAATGATTTTTTTTAAAAGGAGAAGTAAATAATAATTGGTTATGAAAAAATTTGGAAACTCCAAAATAATATTAGTAATATTAAAATTAGTGTGTAACAATTTTTTTTAAAGAATGGCTAAGAGAAAATATTAAAATATTTGATTAATTAATAAATAATTATAAGATAATAATTATAATTAATAAAATAACAAAAAATTGCATAAAAAAGGGTAAATGTAAATAACGAAATAATATTGATGCAGAGAAAACATATCGCTCGAACGTAAAGTTCACATCTCTCCTAACTTTATCTCTCGCTTCTCTCTGAATCATCGCCACCGCCAATTCCTTTTTTCCGATCACGTTTCACCACCACAGAAGCTCTGACTGACTACGTTGACACTACCGCAATGGCGGCCCAACCACCTAAAAGCTTCTCCCAAGTACTCCAAACCAGGAATCAATCGATTTCCACCTCCCTTCCATCCACCCAAATCAACCCAATTGCGAACTACAAAGGAGAGCCATCAGTCTTTTTCACATCGGAGGAGATAACCAAACTATCAGCCCACTACAAAAATGCTTTGATTGTAAATTTTCCAAGAGGCAGATCTCCGATGGAATGAATCGAACATGATTTCAAGACGATAGGGTTTACTGGAGGTTATCAATTGGGGGTTATAGACTTCAAAAATATCCTAATTCGGTTTTAGGCTAAAGAGGATTTCCAGCGCTGTTGGATGAAAGCCATTTGGTCCTTCAACGGAGTGAATATGAGAGTTTTGAGGTGGACTCCTGATTTCAAGCCCAACAATGAATCATCTATTGTACCGGTGTGCATCACAATTCGCAATGTACCATTGTATTACTATAATGTCGAGGCAATTCAGGAAATTGGCAATCGAATTGGAAAGTTCATAAAGATGGATTTGGAAACAGAACGACTCACAAGGCCATCAGCTCTGAAGCTCTGTGTTGAGGTTGATCTCCCGACACAATTATAAGGTTTCATCATGTTAGGTTCTACGGCTGAGAATGAGAAATACAATATCGAGTATGATAACCTGCCTTTGTATTGTTCTCATTGTAAGAAAATAGGTCATGATATGTCAAAGTGTAGAATCCTCAACCCTCTCCATGTCACAAAACCCAAGCCAAATCCAAAACATGTTCCTAAAGTCAACCAAGTCCCAACCTGGAAGAAAACAGAAACCAACAGAAACAATTCTGGCACCTCACCTAACCAGATACAAAGAGAATTTGAACAGCAAAACACTGAGTTAGGACTCAACCAGGTGCAAGTGATCAAAACGAAAGATGGAACCCCCTGGTTGATGGAACCAATGCCAAACATCCTCTTCAGCTAGATACTCCGGTTGAGACAATCACTAGGCCAACTACCCTGATCTCTGATGAAGGAAGTTAGACCCAAAATAAGGTGGAAAAGAATATTGACACATCACCGAGGTTAGCAACTGGCAGGCCTCAATTAGAGGAAATCATTGACCTAGATCAACCACAGCTGGATAACCTTTACAACAACAAATACAGCTAAATCCAAACACTAGTGTAGGCACAAAACGAGCCAAGGATGAC
>JAULKJ010000008.1:13005902-13016184 GCA_032355405.1 Rubia balearica
TATACCTTACTCATGTCTCTTGATCTAGTAATAAGGGTACCAGGAGCCTTCGGATTATATGAGTTTTTCACCCTGACAGGTATGTCAGCTTCCCTAGCAGGCCTCATCGACTGTGGATGAAGGACCTGTAGAAGGTAAACCCAAAATATATATTTTCAATTTCACATTTGGTTGTGTCCAAACTTCATCCCTTTCATTAACCATAGTTGCACAACAGATAAAAAGTATGGAATATATGATTTCACTCAAGATCAATAAAACAAACAATCAGAGTGGAAACTGGAAACGTAGTAGTGGAACCTCTGAGCTAGGAGCAAAAGCACTCAAGCAAGTACTATACATGGCATACAATTGTCCCCCTCGCTAACAAAAACAAGTTATGCTCAACAAAATTACAACATCAGTTAGAACTTAGGAGGTATAATGTAGTCATAAGGAGATCGGACTTTTGTAACACACTAGTAAAAAATAATTACTCAGTAGACATCAAATAGCTCGTTCTTATCAACTAAACAATTCTTCGCCACCACAGCACGGGAATCTCATCAAGCTACATGTCAGTCAACAGGAATTTCAAGCAGCAGAGTTTCTAATTCCTCTAGCAAAAAATACTTTGCATCGCCAATGAATTAATAATTGAACTCATTGCTTGAGGAAGTAACTTCAAGCCATAAGCCTTCAATAGGAATTCCCCTGCCCCACATTTAACAGCTAACAAAAATAAAATTCACGATACCTGAGCTCCAAAGTACGCAAGTTCCGCAGCCTCTTCAAATGTTAAGAATGGTACTGGTTCTGCTCCACGGTATATGTTAGGATCACATGTCAAGACACCATCAACATCTTTCCACACCTGAGATGCAGTTAAAAGCAGCCAGATGTCACCTCAAAGCATCATATAGCCTTCTTAAAACAGAGGAATGTCTTAGAGAATATACAGAGTAACATGTAGATTTGTATATGCTTTACAGAATTAATGAATATGGAAGAACAATGCCACGGATAAAGGCAGGACCAAGCTCACCTGAATTTCACGGAAATTCAATGCTTTGCCAATGGTTGTAGCGGTCAAATCACTACCGCCCCTGCCCAATGTAGTCACTGCACCAGTTTTTTGACCCTGCAGCTCAGAATAACAAAGAAAATGTCAATCCACAGGGATCAGATCAAACAAATACAAATGACCGAGTAAATTAATTATAAATAATTAAGGGAAGAACCTTTCCAAGAAAGCCAGTAACGATAGGGATTGCCGGCTCACAAAGCCAATCATCACGTAATCTCTTTGCAACTGCAGGATAAGTTTCTTCTAGAACATCCGCATTCGTAAAATCATCTGTTGTCATTAAACCAATATCAAATGCATCATACTGGCGAGCCTTCACGCCAATTTTGTTCAGATAAGCAGCAAAAATCCTTGTGGACATGCACTCTCCAAAAGAAACCAGGTTGTCTCGGGCACGAAGAGTTAACTCTTTCATCATGGAAATTCCTTTGAGGAGTTGCTCCAAGTCATCTAAGTGCTTGGAGATGATGATTGGCTCTACTCCCAGTTCTTCAACAGTCTTGAGATGCAAGTTCTTGACAAAATCCAACTCTTTGAGCCCTTTAACGTTCTCAAGACCACAAGTGACAGCCTTCTCTCCAGCTAGTAAGAGATTGTTAGTTGTCTTCCCCATGGCAGAGAGAACAATTACAGGCCTCTCTTCAGGGAAACTGCGTATAAGGTCAGCAATCTCTCTCATCCTCTCAGCAGAGGCCACCGAAGAGCCACCAAACTTCATGACACATGAGAGTTCATTGTCTTGAGAAGTAAACAGCTCAGTTGCTTCGCACTCAAGCACGTCAGCGTGTGCATTTGCAACACGAGATAGGGAAGAAACATCTTTCTGATGCTGCTGGCATGAAAACTTCAGCGAAGAAACACTCGTCATACCCGAGGGAAAAGAACCCGGAAGTTGGAGATTTTGTATATGTCCTCGTTGCAGCGAAAAAGGACGAAGGAAGGGATTTTTCGCTCCGACAGTCGGGGTGAGGATATGTTGCATTGAGGCAGCCATTAAATAGTATGAAAAAGTTTTTTCGACAGATGAAGCAAAATTTGCTGAGTTTTATGTGAATGAACAACTATACTATCAAATCAGCTCACTCTGTCTTGTGCAGCAGCATGCAAATAGGCGCTGAAAAATTACTCTACAAGAAAACACAAGAACCAAGAACTCAGTTAACACATTTGCATTATCAAGTTAGAGGGGAAATAATAATAACAAAAAGCATTACTCAATAAAGAACGCAGGAGAATCGTACAAGAAATCTAAGAGCAGTCTTTTTGAAATTTTAATCAAGGAAATAGCATCTCCGAATCACATGCAACCAAATTCTCAAATATTTACAGTTAAGGAAAGAATATTTAACTTGTAATCATTCCCACATCAAGTTTTGACCAATATCAAAAATTCCCAACACAAACTACGAATTCAAGAACAAATCTAGTTCTTCATCTAAAAACAATCTGAATTTCCCTCCAAAAAAAACGACCGACAGCAAAACAAATCCTAGACGGGGTCAGAAAGCATTCTAATCCGAAGGAAATGAAACCAAATCCCACGCCAAACATGGTTTGACACTTCCAAAAGCAAACCACTAATGATAAGATTAACAATAACAATTAAGCATCAAATCTCTCAAGGGGAAAAGAAATATGATATGTTTGCTTATGAAATGAACTGAACCTTGGAAAAAATGGCTGAATGAATGCGATGACCTAGTCAATGATTCACTGGTTTGGTTCTGGCGGCGGCTGCTACAGCAAGGGAGGAAATGGTGGTGGAGGTGCAGGTGTAGTAAGACAAACAATGAGACCGGCGGCGCCCCACCTACGAATCAAGGTGCTGTTAGCCTGTTTCCTGACGCCTCCTTGTTCCAAGAAATTACGCGGCGGCGGCGGCGGCGGGGCGCCAAGTCTCTTCTAAACCTTTAGAACTGTCGGGCACGAATAGCAACAAAATGATTTTTTTTCTGCATACAGTGAAATGTATTTCTCTGTCGGAGTGGGGCCACAATAAGCGTTGTGGTGAGATGCGGATTGGAAATAATTCCAATGACGTGAGTATTGGATTGGGTCGATGGATTTCACTATTTGGTGGGCTGGACCAGGTTTTCCCATTACTATTCTTTTGCTTTCCCAATTTGATCAAACTATAGCTGAATTTCCGTCTCATAAAAAATGACAGAATTATTTTTAACTCGCTCTTACATGAGTTGATGTGACAAGTCTGAAGTGAAAGATAATTCCGTCCACTAACGTCACGCATAGTACTACTGATGTCAGCATTTTTTAAAAGAATGCGGAAAATAAATGTTTAAATATGTTTACAGACCCCAAACTGTTCTCTCCAATCACATTAAAATGGCACGGATCCATACAAAATGTGAGGGAATACATCCCTCCAATTCTTAAAATTACACCTAATAGCCTAAAATCATACCCTACACTACCTACGAATTACTACTTCAATAAAGGGTGTTGTGCTCTTTCTTCCTCACTTTTCCACCAACTCAAAAGCTTCTTTTTCACTATCAGCTCACAGCAACTTCCGTCATTGAGCATGCAAAATTTCTAGAAATGAGATTGAAGAACTTGATTGATGAAGAATGCAACGTCGTTGCTTAGTTTCTTTTTCTCACTCTACACCAAGGTATAATGGGGTACGGTTGGGCAGGGGCTGGGGAGGCTGCAACTCGATGGGGTTTGCGCACTGTCAACAACCTTTGGTTTGTGGTGAAGGAGCAGGCTGCAGGCGGTAAAGCGGTACATTTAATGAACAAAACAACAAGGATGTGTAAACTAAGAAATGTACTAGACAAATAATCATTTAATGTAATTCCATAATCTCTAAGAAAAACATTTAGGAGGCAGCCTCACAATGCAATATGATGAGTAAGAGCACAATTCATCTACTAATTAAAGAAGATTCTTCACGCAAGCATTCAAGTGCAATAAAACCTCTTTTGATAGATGAAAACATGATTGATTTTATGCATGTTTAAAATTGAGGTATGAAAGACATTCATCAATTGTTAGACTCAAGAGCATGTGCAATGTTATCCATTTGAATGAGAAATGATTTTATCTTTCTGAAGATTCAGCAACTACATACTTTTACCAGAAGAAGGAAACCAGCTAAGAACCTGTCAATATAAATATTACATACCAAAATTATGTTTGTTTATGCGGTTTCTAGGCCTATTATTGCATAAGAGGGGTTGTGATTTTTAATGGAAAAATTGTCTTCTTTCTACTGATTGATAAAGTTCCAATAGTCAAGAACAACAATAATGGCCCTAAAGGCACAACGAAACGAAGGCAAAGGTGAAGGTAGGGCAGACTGAAATGAGGGAGTGTCTTATCAATCAAATAATGTCAGCTATGATGAATAAATGGCCAAGCAATGCAAGCAAGAATATTTTTCTACAACAAAATAATGCCAAGCCCCACACTTTGCATGGTGACTCTGATTTTAAGTACGTTGCTGATCCAAATGGTTTTCAAATCATTATCATCTTTTTGCCCTCAAACTCATCGGACCTCAACACATTAGACTTGAGTTTTTTCATGGATATTCTTAAGAAAAGGCTTGCAAAACAATAGTAAAGCTAGTTAATGTTATGGTGAATGCATATTCAGAATTATAGCCAAGACATTCAACAAAATATTCATTACTTTACAGGCAAACATGGTGGAGGTAATGAAAAATCGCGGTCACAACAATATTCCCCTCCCCCACAAAAAAAGGATGCTCTCGATTGCATGAGGTTGCTCCCTGACAACTTAGAGGTTAACATTAACTTGGTAAAATATGTCATTAAGTTTCTTACAACTCACAACGAGACAATCAGAATTCATATGTTGATGAAACTCATGATGGAGCATGAAAATGGAAGGGTTGCAGGTTAGTTTGAAAAAGGATGTACTTTTTTTTGTAAATGTTGGTGTTGCATACTTTTGGTTTATTGGTAAACATGTTAGAGACAATGCACATGTTCAAAATGACACATTCACCATTTTTATACATATATTTAACCAACACTTATAATTAAGGCTATCAACAAGAATATCCTACTAAAATGAAAATTCAAGTTTATCATGTTCAATTTACCAACCCCTTCACACAAGCTTACTAAATTGCATAATCTCCCAACATTCATAATAACAATACTATCCTCAATTATGCTATGCAACTTCTCCTAATCACCATTATTAACATTAGTGACTAAAGCAGTAACTACACCACATGCATCATTGTAAAATTGCACCTCCAGAAAATTCTCTTCAAAATTCAGAATATTTTCAAACACTTAAGAGGTTGTAGGATATTACCCGTGGAAGAAGTTAATGAACAAATTCCAATATTTTCTTTCTTGATCGACATCTGCAGCTGATCAATTTCATCCATTTCCTCATCGATCTGATTAACTTCAAATTTAACCTCTCCTGGTTCTTCCAGCTCTGGTGCAATCCATACCTTGACAAAATTGTACTTTTGTGAGAGTGAATAATTCTTTATTGGCCAGAAAGCATGTTAGGGCCCTTTCATCCCCAATCTCTATTATTATGTCTGATTTCTGCTGAAACTACTTCCTCAACTCATATTGCTACCTTTGATTCTCTACTTGAAAAGCTTTCATAGTTGATTACACTGCAATATTGATTTTTCCAGCTCTTGGTTTCGAAGCATCAACACATGTTAGATTTCTCTTACCCTATCTTCCATCTCTTTTCAATGTGCTTCCAATATTTTTGTCCGAGTGTTTTCAGCCATAGCCTAAATGGATTTCTAAGCTCCGATACCACTTTCTATGATCTACAGAGATCTAACCAAAAAAACCAAAAAAATTGAGAGAGAAATAAAGGTTGAAGATTAAATTTGTAGGCAAATCAAGCTAAGCTTTTAGATGAGAAAAGAAGAAAATTGAGAGGAAAATTGGAGTTTTTTCTACAACTTTTTCATGATCAAAATGATGATGACGACTCTGCCTAATCTACATTCTATTTATACAATTTATGACTAGCTTCAGACGGGATCAGTTCCAAATCAGTTAGGTAATTGGTTGAAGCTCAGCACTTCTGCACCTGTTTGACATGTATGGTAATTAGTTAAAGATTAACTGATTAAATCTTGCTCCAAATTTACTGAACAACCTTTGAGATCATAACATAAGTTTCAAAAAAGTAAATGGGTAAATTTTATCTTAGGTAAAGTGCATAAATAACCCTATTAAATTTCAAAAATACAGATAGAACTCTGTAAAATCTGAAAGTGTGAAATTAACACCAAGTTTTTGTAAAATTGTGCAGTTATACCCATTTTGCTCAATTCCAACGTTGACTCAATGAAGTCAGCGGTTTACCAAACACAAAAGACAAAATTACCCTTGAACTCAAACCTAAAAATGTAATGACAATTCTAACCCTAGACTTCTTTTTCTTCATCTTCAAACACACCCGTTGTCCACCACCTGCCGCTGCTCCAGCGCCGATCTGCCGCTACCGTCATTGTCGATCCACTGCTACGACTCTGTAACCCCTTCTCCTCACTCAGCCTTCAAACTTTCAGAACCCAAACCACCACCTGCTGCCGCTAAAGCGTCTTCGCCTCACCGTGCTCCCTGTACCCACCACTGCCGCCACACAACCGCCAGCAACCACCAGCGCTACTCCCACCTCCTCACCCACCACTGCCGCTTCTTGCACCCATCACCGATTCCCCCTCCCCCTCGCCCACCTCCGGGGAGACCCAACCTGTCATCATCTATCTCCGCTGCTCACCTCAACCCCATCCCCACCCAGAATTCCCAACCCGCCACCTCTCGACCATCGCCAGAGTTCTGCTCCACCACTCGCTCATCCCAGCCGCGACGAACCACCAAACGACCAACACCAACATTGGGCGAGCCACCAATTCAAGAGGGTGAGCACCACCGCAGCTCCACCCGCCCACGAGTGCCGCCACTTCGAGAGGAGGAAGAACATGAGGTATTTTTGGAGAAGAAATGCATTCGGCTGAACCCTAATCATATAGAAAGAAGGCGGAAAGAGAAAGGAAAGTGAGGGTTATTGATGTCTTTTCCTATTATTTATTTTTTTTTAAAAATCCGAGGTAGAATGGTCATTTCATCGATTTCCACCCAATTTGAATGTTGACATTTTGGTCAACAAATTCTAGGATTAGATTTGCATTTTCAGATTTTACAAGGTTATGTATGCACTTTCGAACAAAACATATGGTTAAAAACATACTTTACTCGTTAATCTATTAGGTAACCCAACTCATTTGAAACCCTTACCTTTCCTCCCAAGTCCAACGAGAATCAACATCTCATATGGCAAAAATAACTAAACTAAACCAATGGGAATTTTGTGAACATTGGCTTTTATTTTCCATTCAAGAAACATTCATTTTAGAAAGAAAAAAAAGAGGCAATATACCAATCTATATATACTTGCAAAAGTGCCAATATAACTCTCAAATAATTGAAAATGAACAAAAAAAATCTACCTAGTTGATGAAAGTGTCAATATAACCCTTTGGTGGACATTCCAGCATTGACCAAGTGTTTCCAACCGTTGACCAAAATGCCCTTTGTCCTAATAATAGAATGTGTGTGGACAATTATACCCTTACTTATTGCCGACGCTCCGCTCTGCCACTGGGAGACCAATTGGCCGTCACTACACCACCGTCAGCCACCATACCTACCACCACCCAATCCCAAACCCAAACCCATTAGCTACCCAATCCTAAACTCAGCCCCACCATGCATGTCATTCGCCACTCCCAGCTTTGCCACCACTATCCTCGCCCCAGCCCCACGGTCTCATCTTTACCACCACCACAAACCCATCAGCTCCATTACCAATCCCAAACCCAACCCCACCACGCACGGCGTTCGCCGCTACCCCATCTCTGCTCTCAGCCCCACGGTCCACTACCACTCCCATCACAAAACCACCACCACTGCCACTGTCGATTCACCACTCACCCACCATGACGGTCTTATCAAAATCCACCACTGCCTTTCCCTTCAAAGCCCTCCCATCCCCGTCTTTCCAGTCAGCCACGTCACTCAGCCCGATGCAAGCAGCAACAACGGCATCACCGAATGGTTAAGCTTCACGGTTTGGTTTCGGTGATGCTGTGAAGGAGAGACTCCAGCGATTTGGGTGACACCTTGGCTGAAGTGGGCGGGCATATTTGGGTTAGGGAAGAAGAGAAACGTTTAAAAAGAATAAGAAAAAGAAGATACTATTGTTAGAGAACTCCAAAATTATTCACATCAATTAGATTATAAGAGAGGTGAAGTAAGATCGCCGGAAAATGGTATAAGACTCCAGAAAATCGTTAAAGAAGAAGAAAAGAAGCTGCAGCGAGAGAAGAATAAAAAAGAAAAAGAGAAGAGAAAGAAGAAGATTATGATCATTCAGGGTATGATAGTAAATTCATCATTTTAACCTTTTTCTCTTAGGGGTAAAACTGACTTTTCACCCAATTCCGGCCTAAATATGTCGAAATGGGCACATTTTCACTTTTACTTAGTTTGTCAAATTATATTGACACTTTAAATTATCAAAATATTGTATTGGCATTTGTGTTAATTATATAGGGTTCTATAAGCACTTTTTCAAGATTTTTTTTGTTAAACCGTTTAACGGTTAGACGAATCATGAAAAACTTCGTTCCAGAAACTTTTATGCTCAAATTATATTTAGGGTTAAATATTTTTCTAACCTTGACTTTAGGCTGAAAGTGACAATATAACCCCGTAAAACTAGAAAGTGTCAAACTAACCCTAACTTTACATTGATTTGTGCCGACATAACCTTCAGGCCAATTCAGGCTTTGACCAATTTTTTTACCGTTGACCTAAAGCGAAATGACTAATTTGCCCTTGGGCTTTTGAGCTAAAATTGTTCCCCACTTTCTTTCTTCAGCGCCACTGCCGCCTATAGTGGTCACTTTCTCGAATTCCACCACCTTCAATGGGATGCAGATTTAAATGTACTTAATTAATTGCTTATATTATCAAGCAAAATCTTATACTTTGGCATGTTTGGAGATAACTCACTTTGACAAAGTCTACGATGGAACCATTAACTTAAGCAATGACATTTTTTATAGTAACTCAGCAACTAAGAAATTAGTATTGGTTAGGCCACCAACTCCAGCGGCGCCACCGACTTAGCCAAAGGGCAGCTCATTGGCACCAACTCTAACTCGTTTTTGTTGTGTTTTTATGGCAATTGGAGCGGGTGAAATCTTGACACCGGTTCGGAGATCATGCAGATCAATGTTTTCGCAGCAGAGCAGTTGCGGAAAGCCAATGTTTTCTCAACAGAGCAGTTGCGACTTGCGAACACAAACTGTTCGATGAAATGCCCAGTCCAAGAAGTTGAAGAAGATAAAAATCCTCCCCATTTTTGCCTTCACAATCATCTCGATGGCCAGAAACCCTAGCCGCCGCCACTCTCTCCCCTCCACCACCTCGAGTTCATCGTTGTCTCCTTCACATGCTCCATCATCTTCTTCCAATACTTCATCGTTGGAGAGCTAAGAAGACAGAAAATGATGTCAACTTAAAGCAAAAACATACTCCATCAATTTCATCGTCTTCTTCTTCACATACTCCGTCGCGATTTGGTCGGTGAGAAGATAGTGAACGGTGGTGAGAAGAATTAGGCGGCCGGAGGGAAGAAGAAAATGGTGAAGAAGAAGTTCCCTATTCGAACGCTGGCGGGAAGAATTAGACGGCCAAATGGAAGAAGAAAATGGGGAAGAAGAAGAACTGAAGAAGAAAATGGGCCGAGTATTTTTCATTTTTCCTTTTTAAAAAACTTTAGGGGCAAAATGGTCATTCATGTGATTTCTGGCCAAATTTTTTGTTGACCATCGAAGTCATTGCATTCCAGGGTTATATTGACACATACTTTATAAAGTTAGGTTTGTTTTGACACTTTTTGATTTTACAGGGTTATATTGACACTTTCTACCTAAAGTTTGTGTCATTTTGACACTTTACTCTTATAATTATTTTATTTATTTATAGTTCAAGATATATTTTAAAAACTTTTCAAAATTCTTATAAGAATCTTGTTATAAGAAATGAAAATAAATATTATATTATCTCATTAATTATGTTAATTATATAAGACAAAGTCTTGGGAAAGACCGTCTTTTCATAAGCTTATGGAAAGACGGGGTTTAATTAGAATAATAAAAGGTAA
>JAULKJ010000008.1:13051096-13077474 GCA_032355405.1 Rubia balearica
AGGCTTTGTTAATTGTAATTTTACCAACTTTTTAGTAACTTGTTGCATGATAGCATAATTAGCTCACTTTGATAGTTTTGTTGTTTTTACTTTCATAACTTAGGAAACCAACCAACTCAAACCCCCCTCTTTTACTTGCTTTATATATATATATATATATATATCTAGGTTTATATTCACCATTGCATGCTTAGACGCTTGGAAATATCCCTTTTCTCTGTGGACGACCCCGACTTGCCATACTATCTACTTAGTTGTATTTAGTAAGCAAAAAGGGCTTAAAATTACATCTTTGAGAGGTACGGCGACGACCTCCCAAGAGCCGCCTTTAATCAATGACCATTACATGCAGTTAACCGTCTTTAATCAATTTTGAACAGACTTTAAAATGATGGTAAGGTTTCAGAGAGTAGTTCCGAATTCGGAACCTTCTCATGGAAGCAATTCCTTAAAAAATTAAAGGAACCGCATTTGATTGTTGCTTTAATACCAACTGATATGAATCCCCTTTAGAAAATTCAGGATGCAGAATTTCAAAGAAGCAATCATAGCGAAAGTTTATCGTAGCACCCTTTTGAAATCAAGAAGACATAGACGACGTCTAGTCAAGAACACAGCTTTACGAACTTCACTAACACAAGGGACTAATTCACACAAACCCAACCACTTGTTGCACCACATTAACATAAAGAATCTAACGGTTCTAAGCACTAATTTATAATGGAACAAACCTAACGGTTTAATGCTCAATAAGCAAAAAGTGGGAACTCAAATTCTGAATATATGATGTATAAAGATGTAATTAAAATGTTGAAGACTATCCCCTATTTATAGTGATGGGTTCGACCAACATAAACAGAAAGAAAGACATGTTTTGATAATTCGTATCAGAAATTGGAATGACTTATGGCAGATTTAAGAAATTAAAATCGCGTCAAACTAAAATTCATAATTTAACCTAAATGATGACCAAATTCATCCAAGTAAATCAATTCAAATATTAGCTGAATTCTTGAAAGAATCTGCATTATCTAAAATTATCAAATCTAATCTAATCAGAACTAGTCTTACTAATTCTAATCCATTCAGAACTAAATCTCCTAAAATGACAATAATTTCAAAATTAACTCTAAATGTGAGCGCACTACTTCATTAAAAAACTCAGTGGGAAAAAGAGTATAATGTTAAGCTCATAAAAATCATGGACCAAAATAAAAATAAAACTAACTAAGAATACCATCATAATGATATTTTGACACTCGTATCAGAAGGGATTTCAAGAAGTTTGGGATCATGCACTTTGTCCGTAATTAATTGACTGAAAACTCTTATAGTTCGGAGGAACTTGTTTAGCCATTAATCTGACCATGTACCAATAGTTCTGAAAATAAAGAAAATGGGGTCACAAATGGATACAAGAGGTATGTACATTTTTTTAAATTTCATATTTTTGGATGCATTTCCCAAAATGTGAGCAACAGATTAAAGAAAGCTAGAGAGATGATGGTTCAGATCTACTAACAACAATAAAAAAAATGCAGCAATGAGCTTCAAGTATGGCCTTGGAAGGAATTTAAGAATCTTGAAAAGAAAATAGAGTTCATGTCCAAAGAAATTCAAAGCCTCCAATCTCGCGTCATCACAGAAACCACTCAAGTAAATAACAGCTTTGAAATTCAAACTGGAGAAAATCCTAGATATGGAGGAGGAAAGTGGAAACAACGTGCAAAACAGCATTGACTTCAAAAGGGAGATAGAAATACTGGCTTTTCCCCATTCTTTTGCAAATAAAAGAAAGCGGAGAAACACGATCCATAGGTTAAAAGATGAAGAAGGTAGATGGTGTACTGAAGGAAATGAAATGGAAGACATTATTCTAAAACACTATAAAAACTTGTTCACATCGGACAATCCTACTATGGAAGCAACCTCGGGGATACTTCCTATAGTAATAGAAGTGGCAAACATAATGCTATGTAGACAGTACTCCCCAGCAGAGGTATACCAAACACTTAAACAAATGGCTCCAAACTAAGCACTTGAGTCGGATGGTATGCCACCATCAATTTTTCAAAAATACCGGAACATAGTGGTGATAAAGTCTCCTCTGCAGCTCTAGAATTCCTTAATAAATGAAGAATAAAGGAATCCATCAATAGTACATCTGTGGTACTTATCCCAAAAGTTAAAAAACATACAGAGATTTCCCAATTCCGACCTATCAGTTTATGTAATGTCACATACTGTATCGTCTCCAAATGCATTTCAAACCGGTTAAGAAAAATTATGGGAGACATTATATCGGAATCACAAAGTGCTTTTGTACTAAACAGACTCATTTTGGATAATATACTGATCGTACATGAAGCACACCATTATATAAAGGGGCATAACAGTGGGGGAAAAAGGCACATGTTGATTAAACTAGATATGAGCAAAACTTTTGACAAAGTGGAATGGCCTTTCTTGCTGAGTGTCTTACAAAGTATGGGTTTCCAATTTGATTTCACCACACTTGTCCAACAGTGCATCTCTTTGATGGAATTCTTTTTTACGTTAAATGACACAATATTTGGGAATCTTAAACCAACCAGGGAAATCAAATAGGGTGATCCTTTGTCACTTTACTTGTTTACCATCTGTGGGGAAGTGTTATCAATTATGTTAAATGAAAAGATGAGGAGAAAACAAATCTCGGGTTTGAAAATAGCTTGTCCGGCACAAGCTATATCTCATCTACTTTTTGCAAATGGCACATTGACATTTTGGAAGAGCAACGATGGGAGAAACATCTCATTTGAAACAAACATTGAAAGAATATGAGAAGATATCGGGTTAGAGAATAAACTTTGATAAATCATCAATTACATTTACCCCCAATGTGGATAGTGAAGCACAAAGAAATATTCTAGGTATTATCGAAATGAGTGAATTAGAAGGACCAAACAAATTCCTGGATCTACCAACCACTTTTTGAAGATAAAAAATATCCTCACCTAAGAGTGTTAAGACCAAAATCTGGGCAATAGTCCAAAGTTGGGGGTACACACATCTATCAAAGGAAGGGAAAGAAGTGATGAAGAAGAAAGTTTTACAAGCAATGCCGATATATACAGTGTCTTGTTTCAAACTACCAGATACACTTATTGATGATATTCACAAGATGTATGCA
This sequence comes from Rubia balearica, assembly GCA_032355405.1. NCBI lineage: Eukaryota > Viridiplantae > Streptophyta > Magnoliopsida > Gentianales > Rubiaceae > Rubia > Rubia balearica. The sequence goes on from JAULKJ010000008.1 coordinate 13,054,269, forward strand.
AAGTATTGGTAGGAAAGCTCAGACAATAAAAGAATAATTCTCTGGAAAAAATGGTGTAGTCTGTGTTCCCCGAAAGGAATTGGGGGGGGGCTTGGTTTCATGGATCTACATCATTTTAATCTGGCAATGCTAAGGAAACAAGCCTAGAGACAAATAACACATCCAACATCATATGTAGCTAAATTCCTAAAAGCAAGGTACTAACCACGTACATCAGTGTTGGAAGCATCAACATGTTATTGCCCATCCTTTTCCTGGAGATCAATCACTGAAGGGAGATATATTTGCTTAAAGAAATAAGAAAGAGAATAGGAAATTGAAGGATAAAAACTGATATGTGGTTACCAAGGCAAAACTCGGCAGAGCCTACCTCACTACCAATTGACTACCCGAAAGAGACCACAGTAAATAATCTCTTGGAGGCAAATAGAAAGAGATGGAATACACAGTTAATTAGAAAAACTTTTATTGAAGAAGAAGCAAACCTCATCCTTTTGATGCCACGACCACGAAATTAATTTGATGACATTTGGACATAGCGACCAGCAGAAAATGGAAGGTACACAGTTAAATATGGTTAAAATGTCTCTATAACTCCATTTATTTGACTAATGCATGTCATATGGTGAATAGTAGTAATGATTCATCTACTCCATGGAAAAGGATCTGGAATCTAGCAGTGCCTTCAAAAAAAGTATTTTTCTATGGCGTTTATGTAAAGATGAATTGAGAAACCCATTCAGAGAAAATGCCCAACGAAGCAAAAAATGTCTTACTTGCACAACATAAGATAGATTGGCAGGGAATATATTTTTTTCACTGCCCTCTTGCCCACCCAATATGGTTAGGTGCATATTTGCATAATCGGATCCATAGATACCAACAAACGAGCATTATTTTGTGGGTTAAATAACTCATCATGGAATTAGCTATGGAATTGTTATCTTTGGTAGCCTTGTTACTCAGTTATGGTACTATAGAAATGAACTTCTTCATGAGAAGAACCATATCCTGGTACCCTCTCAAGCAATTCACCATTCACTAAAGCAACTAGAGGGAATCAAAGAAGGAAAGAAAAGCAACCAAGGCATGTCCAATGGTTTTCAATGGAATACACCGGAAACAACCACAGAGATAACTCCTTATAAAAGATTATTATTTTTATGCATCCACAATTTCTACCCACACTTACTTGGATTGGTATGTCCAAATAACAGGAGAAGAATGGTTATATGGAGAATCCTAGAAGCTGTAACAACCTTATTCTGCTAAAGTTACTGAAACAATGGCTCTAAAAGAAACCGTAGAAGGATGTGCTATGTAAAAATTATCCCCAAATATCATTATGGGGGATGCACAAATAGTAATTCATGTTATTGAAGGAGCATGCGATGATAGATCGGAGTTTGGTTTAATTATGGGATACTAAATCCGGTCTAGTAAATCTACATGAACCAATCCTGAAATAGATTACAAGACAAGAAAATAGGATAGCACATCAATTGGCACAATTCTTAAAAACAATTCCACAATACTACGTTTCTTGAGTACAACTCTAGACTTTGTAATCACTTTAAGATAATTAATGAAATTATTTATAAAAAAAAAATTGGACATAAATTATGTATATTTAAAGTTTTGGTATACATAACTATACTAACAAACATGCATTTATTAAAACGTTTTTTTTATAAAAATGTCCTTATACAATTGTCCCAATAACCCATTTATATTGTAGTGACCATTTGGAACTTGACCCAGAGGTACGTTCCCGGTCTCAGCCATATTGACATTCTGTCCAAGTAGCACATATATTTTTCCAATATTAATTGTCAGGGGGAATAAGGGAGGAAGTCTATCGTTTCCATCAATGATGATCAGATTTCGTTTTCCATTTCTACCAAAGAAACCAAACTACTACTAATTTATTTTTGTTTTTTAATAAAAATAAATAAACTTCTTGAATGCGCAACCTATTAAAACTTAAGAGTGAAATACACTTTAAAATTATTATGTGAAAATTGTAATAACAAATTGCGGAAATTGTAAAGCTTAAAATAAATATTAAAAATTGAAATATTCTGATTCAACCTTGTTTGCTTTATGCCAAATTAGAGAATAGTCGAGACATGTTGGGTACAGTTTCCTTAAAGTGTATTCGCTCTCACTCGGGTGTTGGAATCAATGAGCACACATTTCCTAGGGTACAACGACTTAAAAACTAGCACTGTACACCACTGGTCTAAGATCAAGTGAACTAAAATTTGAATATTTCTCTATCACCAAAACTTGGGAAAGATTTATAAAAAGAGAGGGAGATTTTGAATCAATATGTGGTAGGATGACTTTTTTATGTGTGAGTCAATGAAATGAGAGAATAAGACTTGTTTATATAGCTTCTCAATTTTATAACTCACCAATTAAACATAATTGTGAGAAATCAATTGATTTTCATAACTTACAAGCAATTATCTTTCTCTCATGAATTACAACTTATTTAACTAACAAATCATCCTAAGTCAGTGAAAGATAGTGAAAGATATTGAAAACTACCAAGAACAGAGCCCCAGTTGGTGAAAGATATTGATAATTCTTTTTTTTCTTCAAACGAGACATTTAATTTTTGTAGAAAAACCTGCTCATCCTCCCGTTTTCAACATTTACATATAAATTTAGGTGGAAGGAAAATTATGTTGAGAATCTAAAATTTAAAATAATTGAAACTGAAAAAATAAAATAAAAATTTATTAAGAAAACGTTTTAAATAGAAGGGTAAAATGCATTCATACCTCCCAGTTTCTTGGTTAGTGCACATATACCCCCCCATTTTTCAAAAGTACACATATACCCCTGGATTAACTGTGACTTAAAAATTCATACCTCTCATGCCTGAGTCCGACGTTGACCTATTATTTTCCGGTGTTGGCCAATATTAAAATTACCAAAATAACCTCCACTTCATTTTTAAAAGCTAAGAACCATTTTACCCTTCACTGAAGTGGGGTCCACCCTTCATCAACATCGATATAAAAATGTCTTGTCAAAATTTTGAGTTAAAAAACAATGTGATCTTGACTAGCATTCGAAACTTTTCATCCGCGATTTGGCTAGGTGAGATTTAGTTCCTCTTCCCAACCCTAACTCCAGCAGATTTCCCTCGTTTGAGTTTGATTACTCGAACGGATTCAAGATATGGGGTGAAAATCCAAAATTGGTTTCTAATTTTTGGTTTTTTAGGGGCAAACCAATCATTTCCTTTGAGTTCGATAATGACCAAAGTTGACCAATTTTCCAGATGTCACCTGAGGTACAAATGCACTTTCAAAATGTCACTAGGGGTACAAATGCACTTTCAAAAACTTGGAGGGTATATGTGCACAAAACAAGGAACTGAGGGGTATAAATGCACATTTTTCTATAAAATAATATCATTTTTATTTATAATATAAATTAATAATTTTATCAAAAAATAATATATATTTATATTAAAATATTCTAAGACTGAAAATATATATTTATATTATTTATATTAAAATGTGTATTTATATTACTAATTTTATAAGAAAATAATATACATTGAAAAAAATTAAAAATAGTGAAGACGCATTCGGCGAATGCGTCTTCAAAATTTCAGAAGAAAAAAATTCCCTAGATGAAAAGACGCATTCTGTGAATGTATCTTCAGAAATGGGCCGGAAAAAATGAAAAACATGAAGACGCATTTCATGAATGCGTCTTCTTCAACTGAAAATTCAAAAAAATAATAAAAATGTTCGTTGAATGTGTCCTCACCATTTGCATCCGAACTGCGGAACTGTAGCACCAAAGAAAGAAAAAATTCGATAAATTAATTGGTTTGTCATACACATGTCTCATCTCTTCAAATATGTTGAATTCATCTTTTAAAGATTGCGCTTGACAAAATTAATGTGGTTATCATAGACACGCATAATCTCTTCAGGTGGATTGAATTCATCTTTTAAAGATTTTGCTCGACAGAATTAATAGGGTTGGCATAGACACGTCTTATCTCTTCACGAGTTCACGTGGATTGAATTCATCTTTTAAAGATTTCGCTTCACAAAATTAATGGGGTTATCATAGACACGTCTCATCTCTTCACATGGGTTGAATTCATCTTTTAAAGATTCTTCTTGGTAAAATTAATGAAGTTGTTATCTTCCATAGTTTATATAAAGGCGACATTCGTTTACCTTCTATTTTAATTCTAAATTCCTATAAATAAGTTTTACTTTCTACAACACCTACAACACAATCATGTTTTTCTCTAATTCCCCAAGTAGTGATGATGATCTTTACTAAAGTACAAAGAACCATTAAACTAACCAACCTATCACATTCCAAGTTCTTTATAAGATACTCATCTTGAAACGATTAACTTATCTTGAATATGCTGGAAATGGCAAGACAATGGTACACGACCATTAAGGATAACCAATTCTCTAAAAGATACTCATCTTGAGGTGATTAAATTTGACCTGAATGGCCAGAAATGGCAAGACAATGGTACATAGTCTTCAGTGTATAGACAATGTATTTATCGAGATTTTAGTATTGTTGGTTATTTTAAAATTTCAAATCTTAAGATTGGGAATATTAACACTCTATTAAATCAAATAATTTTTGTTATATGTAATTTAGAAATCGGGAAAAAATACATAGCACAATTGAAGTAAAATGAACTGTCTCATTTCTCCAGCTTCCCTCAGAGTTAAAATATCAAATTACTGGAAGCCTTTTCAAAGCAAGTGCAATAGTAATTAGAAAGATAATGCATGATGAAGAATAACAGTAGTAAGAAGTATACGGTATTTATGCACTTGAGTTTATATTTATTCGGGTGCAACATTAATTATACAAACTACAGCAGCCAAATGAGCCCAAATCCAATCTTGAGGCCTGCATGTTGGTAATCTGAATCTGCCTAGGAGAGAATTTTGTAAGTTTTACAATGAATCTAGTTTGTGTGCTAAATGTTTGAGCTACAAAAATGCTCTTGCAAAATGCTAACAACCTATGTAGATCAATATTGGTTAACTGTACAAGGAAATCTTCCTTCTTTCAGAAAAGAATCTGGGACTTCAGACAAGAATCGGGCCAGTTGTCTGCTTGAAGCCTTTTTCTGCTAGATCAATTTCCCTCTAGGCTATATCCGTTCTTCCCATCTTCATGCATGCCAATGTGAACTGCAATAACAGACAAAACAGGATAAACACATTTGCATCAATGGCGAGATTGAATGGATTCATTCAAAACTTAGTATGGTTAAGAGTAATTTCAATTCATACAGCATATCAAATAATATACCTGCCAAAGAAGTGTTGGCCATGATTCGCCGTTAGGATAAGACCAGGGTCGGTAAAGATCAATGTTGCAACAATTAAGACTATACTCACCAAGAAGAAGAAAAATCAGCAACGAAATGTTCATGTAAATGAAAACTCACATATTCTTTGGGCCGCTACCCATGATAATACGCCACTACTCGTGCTCCAATGCAGGGTAAACGATCTTGAAGGGCATGCTTCCTACAATATCACCCCATTTATTCTCAATCAGATTCAGAATAGCCCCATTTTGCTTTGGAGTACCCAAAGAAGAAACAATGTACTAGATATTTCCTAACGTAAAGAACCTGAAGTCCATATGAGCTGGTTGTAGGTCGCCAATGAGATAACCACCATTTTCAGGTTACCAATCAATTAGCCAATGAGGAATTTGTTTAGGATAGATGTTAAACTTGTTAGTTGCATCTGTTGAGTACTCCTCAGTCTTATATCGATAAATTTCGTTTATTTTCTTCATATCCACCCAGTAATATACTCTAATATAGAATGACAGTGCACTGAGTCTAGTGGTGATAGCCCTAATCAGACATTTGGATGAATCATCCACCTGAAGCATCTCACGGGAGCACCGGAGGGCAAAGTAAAAACAAAACCTGCAATGTAAATTTTTTTATGCCATGCTTTGAATCAACTAAACAGATATGCAAGTGAAAAGGCACCTAAATAACCTTCGCAAATATAGAATGATATTATAAGGCAACAATGGCCTCATCATTTCCCGTGTAGTGTTGCACTGTAGGCATGCTAGATTGCAGGAGCAAAACTAAGAGATGTGAATGTACCTGAATCTCCAGAGGGTGGCCGTTAATACCCATTCGTCGATCAATCATACAGGATCCATCAGTGGCCAGCAACAAGGGGAACATATAAAAACCATCCGACAAACATAGATTGAGTATCATTTTTTTTCCTGTTTGAACATCCACTCGCTCTTGTAAAGCATAATCACCAGTGATCTTCCCATAAGCCCTCAGCAAAATAATCCACCACAATCCTTTAAAGAAGCCAACAAAATTTAAAAATTCAATAATAATTGAAAGCCTCACTGTGAGCAATATATTCACTCGAAGAATAAATCGAATTTTGGAATCACAACCAAAGGAGAAACAAAACCAAACCAGTGTGAACCAGAGTCAACAGGCGCAATAGGTCCAATAGTCGATTCTCCAAAATCTGGATCCAAAACTTCTTCAAACTTGTTATCATCAAGTGGAACAGTTCTTACTTTGAAACTTACCGGCATCAAACCCTGTCCAGGACTGTAACAGTCTACAGTTTTTTCCCAGCTCTGAAATTTAAAAAATGGATGCCAAGAATCAGTTAACCGAACAAGAACACTATCAACCATTAACAGCACAAGGCCACCACAGAAGTTATATCAAGCAAGTATTAAGTTATAACCAAAGTTTGTAATACATGTAACAGAAGTAGCAGAAGCTATATTATTTCATGCTCTTCAGCATTCAAGACTATGCAAGGAACACAAAGCATTATCAACCAAAGAACAAGCTCACTCTCCTTATCTAAGAAGATCTAACTTCACCTAAAATAAGGAGATTTCTGTAAAGATATTCTCTTTTCATATCACCCACCTAATCAATTTTTCAACTATTTCAAAAAAAAATCTCACCCAAATACATGTTGAAAGAAAATTAACACTATACGGACTTAAATGTCACACAAAATCTAATCTCAATTAAATACTGAATGCATAGATATATCTTTATGGTTACTCTCTGGAGTCTGGACATATTATGTACCTACCTAATATAGCTCCCGAGTACTCAAAACTACAAAAAGGTATACAAATAGTCTAATCAACAACAATCAGATATGTAAGAGGTTGGAGAAATCGTTCAGTGCATTTGTATCCACATTTACCATACATTCAATCAATCAAAACATAAATAGGCTCTGTTTGGTAGAGCTGTGCTTATAAGCAAAACTGATTTATTTTGAAAGTAGGGGGAGACCAGCTTCTGCTTTTCCCCAAAAAATAGCTTCTGCTTTCAAAATAAGCTACTTTTTAGCACTTTACCAAACACTAAAAAGTATTTTGCTTATAAGCACAACATGTTAAATGCTCTGCCAAACAGAGCCATAAACATCCCACACAATCCTACATGGTGCATCAGATGTATAGAACAATTTCTGTGAGGCCACTTACATGGACAAGAGATATAATCTGAACAATCAACACAAGCAAAACCTATACTACCAGATACATCCTTATATCGAAAAGATTCACAAACACAAAGCAGTAGGGACCATCAAATACATTCATAAACACTAAAACACATATGCAATGAGAGAATCATACATTTGCGTCACAACAATAGGAAAAAATTAAAACTTCATATTTTGTTTCAGACATGTAGATTAATATTTACCTACAACTGCAAGGTATAGAGGAGGAAGTTCCTCACAATATCAGTTTCACCCTTGAGCAAAAAAGCCAAAGCAGAGGGAACAAAATTGCTAATAAATACTTGATCATAATTCAGAGGCATCTTATCATTAGGATCAATGGCAGCAAGGGTCTCAACGGGGCTGCCACAGTAAAAAACGATGATGTTTTTTAGCAACCTCCAGGCCTTCTTCTCAATCGCATATTCCACCCTAGCAACCGTTTCCTCTGCGGGCTTTACAAAATCCACACCATCGGAAATTTTCTTATCAAGATCGATCTTCTCCACCACCATGGCTTCTTCACGTTGTGGAGCCCACCCTGCATGTAAATCCATTCGAAGTTGCTGTCATTCACCCGCGTCTCCCCCGTTGTCGGGGTGGAGTAGCATCTAACATCGGATGCGATGCTTCCCGGGACCTTGATGAATGTGGCAGCCTATGCTGAGGTGGGGCCTGGAAAGGGAAACCATGGTTGCTCGCAGTGGACTTGGGGGGAGTGCGAACTGCGGGAAATGATAGAAATCTGGTGGGAAAGAAGAATCCTGCAAAAGGGTTTGATCACCGCCATGGATTTGGCTAATTTCATTGCAAAAAAATTCAGATGATATATTTTGGGAAATGTACTGTGTGAGAAGCATTTTTTATAGTTTGAAGACTATGGCTACTGCTGCCATGAACGGTGGTGGTGGTGGTGGTGGTGGTGGTGGTGTAACTTGGCGCGGAAGTTGGGAATTTCGGCAGGGGCAATATGTCAGAATTGCCCTTGAATTTATTCCCATATTCTGAAGACCATAAAATTTATTCCCAAAATGTGTAGATTTTGACCCTATTTTATTTCTTATTTTTTTGGGATTTTAGTTTTTGGGTTGTGGATTTTGGCACTCTCTTCTTCTTATACGACAATGTATGATGTGGCTTTTGTGGCCGTTGAGCAAAGGGTTACAATTTGCGAAAATGTCTGCCCCCTCGAAAATTGGATTGCTTCTCAACCTAAAAAATTAATAACATTTCGTAACCATCCAATTTGTTTATGAAATGATGAAATCATAACTCGTACTATACTACACTCAAATTTGAAAATCTTACTCACCATATCATTTCAAACTTCACCTTTTAACTTGTAACAGTTGATTTAAAAATATTTTATTCGTAATATCTTTCATTTGGAATAGTTAAAATTTTTGAGTTGATTTAAAAATATTTTATTCGTAATATCTTTCATTTGGAATAGTTAAAATTTTTGAAAATTTGATTGTATTAAGAAAATATATGTTAGGAAGTTTAATATAGAAAATCCTAACTTTAAGAAATGTATCACACACTAGTATTTATACTTATATACCAATTCAATCTTAGGGTCAAAATTAGGAAGTTTTGACTAAATGAATAGTTAAATTGTAGCTTGACATGGGACAGAGAGAGTATCATTCTTTTTTTTAAAAGTAAAAATATTTCATTTCATTTTACTAGTATCGACCAGTATTGTTTGAAGGTGGGAATCCTGGGGAGTGACCCATACATTCTTCGTAAACTCGCTCCATTTTACAAAACATGCAAGCAAATGGGTAGACTATATCTATCCCTAGGAATCCAGAAAGGTAAACTAACACCTGACTCGTTAATGAGCTGTTGTATCTGGCGGATCTTATCCACATAAGAGAAAGGGGTTTCTATCTTGCCTCGGACCATTCTTATGACTGCTAGTGTATCCCTAAGAACATACACATCATTCATGTCCTCTGCTGCCCATTCAATCGCCTTCAACAGTGCAAGAGCCTCAACCTTGGTTGGATCAAGTGCCTCCTGCGTTCTTGTCGTCATTTCCCTTTCGAAGAGGAGTTCAACGTCCAGTTGTATCACTCCCACCGTAGCCAAGTTGTGCCATGTTCCAGCGTCGAAGTAAATTTTCCTTCCCTTCTCCGGTGGACGATGTAATGCATGACAATGCAGTTCATCTGACTCCTTTTCTGGCCACAAGTTCATATTTTTTAAGCTTCGCAAGTTTGCGACGACTCCGAAGGCCATCATATCGGGCGCCAAGCCTTTAGCTTTTTTTTCGCTGAAACCAAAGCTCATCGCAGACCATGATGCATAACTCGGTGACTTCATCTTCGCAAATATCAATCAGATTCTTAAACCACAATTCACCTATATTTTTCCTTGCCCTCTTTACGGTTCCTTCCAATGCAAGAAAGCTCCATGCATTCACGACATAACTACACTCAAAGAAAACATGTCTCACCGTATCGCCATCTTCGTCACACCACAAGCATGTTGTCGAGACCTCTATTGTTCGCTTCCTCAGGTTTTCAGTCGTTGGAAGTGAATCTGTGCATAACCTCCAAGCCATGTGCTTCGCTCGCTGTGGGATTCTGAATCACCATAGTCGTTTCCGTAGTCTTCTATCTCCGTACGCCACTGGCATGTTCCAGCGCAACCTGGAGTTTGGTGCTTCAACCAAAGTGTGGTAAGTGAACCTGACATAGTAGTTTCCGGATGAAGCATGATGCCAATTCCAATGGTTTACACTGGTGGAGAGTGAAGATTGCAGTTTTCGAATTATGTCAGCATCTTTCATGTGAAAGAACTCCCCTAAATAATCCTCTCTCCATTTCCTTGTATCAGGATTAACAAGTTTATAACTTTAGAAAACATAGTAGGGATGCTGTCTGGTTCCATTATGAAAAAATATCCGACCTCGGAAGCCAGGGGTCGTGACAAATGCTTGTTTGTCGACCAAATTTAACTTCTTTTCGGCAACCAAGCCTGAGCACTTCTACACCTCTCATGATACTTATCCAAGACCAAGATGGTCTCGCACCCACAGTCGCTTCAAAAATTGCAGAGTTAGGGAAATACTTATCTTTAAAAACCCTCGTAACTAGTGATTGCGAGTTCACCAGAAACCTCCATGCTTGTTTTCCCAATGGTGCCAAGTTTTCCTCTTTTAAATCATGGAAACGCAGGTCTCCATTAACTTTTGCACGTGTCATCTTTTCCCATGCTACCCAAGGGATCTTCTGTTTACCTGTCATGGAACCTCCCCACCAGAACATGGTAATTATGCTTCGTATGTCACCTAGGATGCCTTCCGAAATGGTGAAGCAACTCACTGCGTATGCTGGGATAGCCTGTAGAACGGATTTGATGAGGATCTCCTTTCCTGCCTTGGATAAGTTCCTTTCACTCTATCCATCAATTTTTTGTCTGATCCTGTCCTTCAGGTTCTAAAAAATGTCCTACTTGCACTGTCCTATCTTCGACGGAAGTCCCAAGTAGGTGTCGTGCGACGTAACCTCAGGGATCTTAAGAATATCACACACTTTAGCTCTAGCCTCTTCAATTGTATTTAGACTGAATAAAATTCCAGATTTCTCTACATTTATTTTCTGTCGCTATACATTCTCGAACAAGGTAATGGCCCCAATGAAGATTCTTTGCTTCCTTCTCTGTCGCTTCTCCAAAAAGTAAGGTATCATCTGCAAAGAATAGATGAGAGATTCTATGGCCAAATCTAGAAGCCCCAATCCCCTTAATTTTTCATGCACACATAAATCTGTATATAATGAAGAGGTAAGGTGATAGGGGGTCTCCCTGTCTAAGGCCTCTTTTTGGATGGATTAACCCCATCTCTCCACCATTAAGAAGAAATGAGAATGAGACTGTCGAGAGGCACAGTCGAATTAGCCTGGCAAATGCTTCAGGAAATCCCATCTCCTTCAAAGTACCACATACAAAGTCCCATTCAATTCTGTCAAAGGCCTTGCTCATATCAATTTTAATACTCATGTGCCCCAGATTGCAGTCCTCTTGTTCTTCATAGTATGATGAAACTCATGTGCGATAAGGATATTATCCGTAATCAGCCTTCCCGGGATAAAAGCAGACTGAGATTCAGAGATAATCATTGGAGTAATCGGTCTAAGCCTGTTCACCACCACCTTAGATGCTAGTCTATAGGCCACGTTACATAGGCTGATTGACCGAAATTTTGTAATGAGTTATGGCTTCTGCATTTTTTGGATCAAGACAATGTACGTGTAATTCTCCTCCGGCTCAAATACACTATTATTTAGAAAATATAGCACAAACGATGTGACATCTACCCCAACAATATGCCAAAATTTCTGAAAGAAGACAGGGCTCATACCTTCAGGTCCCGGGGATTTGAACTGGTGCATTTGATTCATCGTCTTTGCTACATCAGCTCTCGTATATTGCCTCAAGAGGAGCCCTGCCATCTCCCTCGTGATGCACAACTGTAGTCGGCTTACCACCTGCTGTATTGCCTCCGCTGATAGGTCTGACGATGAGAATAAACCTCCAGACGAGTACTTTTTGTATCCAGACGAGTTAGGAGCCTGCTTCATGTGTATTTCGAACATGTGTAGCCCATGTCGAACAAACCACAAAAATTAAGTGCCTCTCGAAAAACATCAATCTGCCATTCAGCTCTTGGTCGACTTCCTTGGAATTCATTATGCGACAAAAATTCATTGAAGTCTCCAAGGCATATCCACAGTATGGGGGATTCTGAAACAAGCTGTTTAAAATTTTGCCAACCTTATCTTCTTCTAGCCACTGTTGGTTCCCCATAGTAACCAGTAACACGAATTTTACTTCTAGAAATTGAAATAAAAACATCTATAAAATGGCTCGACATTAGCTGCAAATCAACTACTACTTGCTTACTCCATAATAATGCAAGGCTACCAGAGTGACCTTGTGACTCAACAACAACACCAAAATAATTTAATTACGACTTCAAATTATCAATAACTTCTACCGAACACTTAGTTTCACTAAGACAATAACAGCTGGAGATTTCAGGTGTACCTTGAACTGCCCGAACTCTTCCAATCCCGAGGCAGTTCCAACTTAAGATATTCATTGGCCTGGGAAGGACTGGTCGTCATTGCCAGTCATTGTCTGTGTAATACTCGTACCTACCACGGTTAGAGATTCCTCCTAGAGTATGTTTTGTTGCTACTGCCTTTTGTTTTCCACCTTTGGGATCTCCTGGGATGTTGCTCCAAGCTCCAGCTTCCGTTTTGTTTGTCCACGACCATTTATCGCCCTCAATTTTTCCGCCACAAATTTTTTGTGCTTTCTTCTTTGGGGTTTTCTTCTTTTTTCGAGTCTTCTCAATCTTCTTCATGATTCTACCTACAGGAGAGGAGAATCTAATTGGCACCTGCACCATCGTCAGGTTCAACGGATCGGCCGGAATGGAGAGAGTATCATTCTAATTACTCCCTCCGAATCATTGGATTTGACACACTTTCTTTTCCAGATTATTTTTATAGTTTTAGCACACTTCATTTTTCTGATAAGATTCCTTCAATCTCATCCACTTATTCTATTTTTTTCTTTATAAATTCAATTTGATTCACTCATGTCATTCTTCTAAATCAAAACAGCTAAACCTAAGTTGTCAAATCCAACTAAACGGAGGTAGTTGTGAAAACGATGATGTGATATAAATTTAAGAAATTAATTGTATAGTACCTTTTCCTTTTTTGAAATTTATTTTTAAAAAAGTTAACAAAATTTACAATTTTATAACTTGATTCTACCGTATCGATTCGAACTTGTAAAAGATATGGTCTCCCGTGAGACATACTAAAGTTTAGGCAGAGACATGGCAAACCACCTTCCTATAAGTTTTGGTCCCATAACATAAATATTTTATTTTTGGGGCCTATTTTAAAAGATCTAAAAAATATAGGGACTTTTCTGCAAAAACACACAAAAAAATACCATCTTCCCTAATTCTCCCCTCATTCTTCTCCACATCTCCACTCCGTCCTGCAAGCTAAATCTACCAAAGAAAACATAAATAAAATATCAATAAAAAACTTACAAAACATCAAATAAAATAACTTAAACATCAACTAAAACTAACAAAACATATATCATCAACTTAAATTAATAAAATATCAAATATAACTACCAAAACATCAACACAATCGTCAAATTAAAAGGCTTAAAACATCAAATTGAACTAACGAAACATATAACTTCAGTTAAAAATCATAAAATATCAATGCCAAAGGTTAAATTGTCAAATTAAATATCAACTTCAAGGTATAAATCTCAATAACCTACACGTAAATGTTAATTGAAAGTAGTATAAACTCTAACAAAATAGAATAAACATCAACTACAATAAAATAAACATCAACTAAAATAGAATAAACATCAACTACGATAGCATAAGCATCAATAAAATTGATGTAAGCGTGTAACATGACTGGAAATTTATCAAACATCATCAACTAAACAATAACCTTAACAAACGTATAAAACATCAATTGAAATAAACCTCAACAAACAACATGTAAACATCAACGGAAATAAGTCTCAAAAAATAACGTGTAAACATCAACAAAATTAAGTATCGACAAATTATGCATAAATATCCACTGAAATATTATTAGTATTCAATTATCAAGCTAAATCGAGAAGATTCGACAAACAGCAACCTCAACATCTGAATCTCCTCCACAACTCCGATATCAATCTGCACCCCGCTCGACCCCACTCAGCTCCGACTCACCAGAATTTACCCACTCACCGCGTTGGCTTGCTAGGATTAATTTACTGAGCATACTTTATCTGGTGGGGATGATAAGCTACTCCATTGAAATTATGTTGATTTTCTTTGCCAGTTTATCACTCCCAAAGAATGCAAACGAAATTCCAAAACTCTAGCGAGACACTGGGATCGGAGTGGAAACGGCGAGTAAATATCTGCAAAAAACGATGAGGAAATGGTAACGGATAATGTTCTCATTGCGCATGAGGTCCACCACTATATCAAAAGGAGAAGAACATGTCGTAAAGGGTCTATGTCCATCAAGATGGACATGAGTAAGGCTTATGACAGAATTGAGTGGTCTTTTCTACTCAAGGTTCTCACGAGAATGGGATTTAATTGTACATTTGTCAGTCTCATTGAAAACTGCATATCAACAGTCAAATTCTCATTCACGCTTAATGGAAAACAGTTTGGAAGGGTAATATCTTCTAGGGAACTTAGGCAAGGTGATCCGTTATCCTCATATTTATTCATCATTGCGGAGAAGTATTCTCTCAAATGTTGTAGGTAGTTGTGCAAAAAAAAGATCTCTATGGACTAAAGATAGTTCGGTCAGCACCGGTTATATCTCACCTTATATTTGTTGATGATACATTATACTAGGGTAGACTACCACACATGAGGCAATATATTTAAAGACATCCTACAAAATTTTAGGCTTGCCTCTAACAAAAGATTAATTTTAACAAATCTTTTGTCATGTTCAGCCCAAATACCTCCAATAACGGCAAATCCAGAGGCCTATGCATACTACAAATACTAGAAACAGTCAGCCATGAGAAGTATCTAGGACTCCCAATAATTTTTTGGGGATCTAAGTCAGCTCCATTGGAACGTCTCAATGATGGGATAGTGAAAAACGTTGATAGTTGGGACAATAAACAACTATCCAAGTGAGGAAAGAGTGCTTGTTAAAGCGATTTTACAATCTATACCCACATACACCATGTCTTGCTTCATGCTGCTTGACAACCAGATATATGATATACACCAAACGTATTCAAGATATTGGTGGGGGAGTACTTCTCAAAAGAAGAAGATACACTGTGCTCAATGGCGCCAATTATACCTACCAAAGGGATTAGAAGGATTAGGCTGCAAAGATCTCAAGATCTTAACACAGAAATGTTTGGAAAATAGGCTTGGAGAATACTTAGCAACCCATAGTCGATGGTGGCAAGGGTCATAAAAGCTAAATATTTTCCTTCATCGTCTTTTGTAGAGCCCGACCTAGGCTACGACCCTTCAAACGCATGGCGATCCATCCTGGAAGGGAGACAATTACTAAAGTTAGGCGTTCGTAGACGTATTGGATTTGGGGTAACTACAAACATTAAACATGATCCTTGTTTACCAAGAGTGGGTAACCCAAAGCCCTAATCTTTTCGGTTATCTTTTCTGGATGACATGGCAGTGAGTCAACTAAAAATGGGAGGCATGAATAATTGGAATAAAATTCTTATCAAAGAAACTTTCAATGTGAAAGAAGCCTCTCTAATTTTAGCCATGCCATGTAGCAACAACCGTTATCACCAGGAAACATGTTCCTGACAGCCAACGACTGATGGTAAGTACACAGTTAAGTCAGCATATAACTTGGGCATTAACTCTACACTCTATTCCTACGCAGGATACATGGCGAACAACAGTCTGGGGTCCCTCACAGCATTGGAAACAAATATGGAATCTAAGAGTGCAGCCAAAAATGAAACATTTGTCATGGAGATTGTGCAAGAACTAGCTACCATCAGCAGTTAATCTTCGACAGAGGCACACAAAATACGAAACAACATGTATTCTTTCAATGCCCTGCAACACACCACATCTGATTCATGGGTTTATGGAGAAGCATGCAAGCTACACATTCTATACAATGCTAAAAATGCAGGGGCCCTGTCACTAAGGGCAGGTTTACAAAGTTCAATGAAGAAAGGACTATCGATCCAACATATTCAAAGAGATGCACAAATTATAGTCCACGCTATCAATAGTCGAAAAGAGGGCCTATCTAATTTTGGTCTACTCATAAACGATATCTCGACCTTTATAGAGCCCCGCAATTGTCCTAAAATAGATTGGATCAGAATACAGGACAATATAATAACTCATACTTTGGCTAATCATGCCAAACAATCTAGAGATCAAATCTCTCGATGGGATCATATCCCACAATGTGTAACAAATTTCTTTGATAATCAATGAATACATCTTTTACCTCAAAAAAAGTTTTTACAATGTGCTGATATAATTCTACTTGGTCAGGCAGTGGTCCGAAAGCGGTCCTGCAGTGGTCCAGCAGTATTGGGTAAGGGTGTGATTGTCCTCCTAAATTCAGCTTTTATTTTGAGGGTTTTTTTTAATCATTTTAAGGGGTTAATGGCCGGAAAAGTAAGGACAACACCGGAATGTCCATAGAGGGTTATATTGACATTTTCATCAATTAGGTAGGATTTATTTTTAATTTTCAATTATTTGAGAATTATATTGACCCTTTCGCAAGTATATATGATTACATTAGTATATTGCCCAAAGCAACAACATTAGGTCCTTTGTGATAATAACAGGTAAGATTGAGGGCTCTTTTAGATAGATAAATCGGAAGTTGGGAACTCAACAAACAAAACAACAGAAGCTCGCGGAAATATAGCTTGAATGTATTTGTAGAAGGAATTCGAAGAACACAGAGACCCTTTCCGTTGATTCAAATTTCTCCAAATGGATCCAAACACTGTAAGTCTTATCTTTTTCCTCATGGTATTGCTTACTATTGGCGAGCTTATGCAAATCGCCCAATTTGGATTGAAATCTGTTTATTGTGCAATTTATTTTTCTCAAAATCGATTAGTAACGGACTGTTTCAGCTGAGTTTTTTTGTTACTGTAAATTATCTTTATTATCTCGTCATTTTCATCGCTAGATCTGTTGACCGTGCTGAAACTATTGGATGCAATTGGGTCTTGTGATCCAATACTGATACATTTGGGTAGGGTTACTTGTAGGATGTGATGCAATTCGAATATTGATTTAATGTTGTGATTTGAAGGAAGTGGAGATCATTCTTAGTTTATTTTATTTGAAGTAAATAACGTTAGTGTGCACATTTTTTCACTCGTTGGTAATGTGGCGCAAGTTTATGATTCATCCATTCTGGATGGAACTGCTGTATATTTCTTGCATGAACTATTTGGTCCATCTAAATCTAGGTCTTGGTCTATTAACAATTTAAGTCTTGATGCAGTCATTGGAGACAGGGTACTATGAGGGTTGCATTGTTTAATTTGTATGTCTCATTAGATTGTAGTTATGTAAGTTTAGGATGCAATGTTTCTCTTTGGATAGTACTGCTGCTACCAAATTTCAGTTTTAGTAAATTGGTTTGCAGGCTATGAGATGTGTTTTCTCTCTCTTCAGCTGGTTGTCAATGTGGTCTAGTTCAGATTCCATACTCTTTTTCACTCTCTGGTTTGGTTTTGTTTTCTCTAAAGAGGAAATTGGAGTTCCATATGAAAACTAATGCTCTTCTGATCAGATGACTATCTGATTTTAGCTGAATTTTAGTTATCAGAAAATACCATGTGATCAGGCTTCTCCCTACTATTCTCTACTCTTGCATCTCTAAATTATTGGAAGTGGTATCAATTAAAATCCAATTTGTATGTCTAATATTTATCTCATTGGCCAGCCTGCAGGGGAGAACTATTCTCACCCGAGGATTTGCTTCTTCCATGTGCTGTTCAAGGTAGGGAACATTTACTTCACTGATGAAGTTTATATATTTTCTTTTCTTATTTGGGGCAAGTAATAAGTTTGAATGCTTTGTGTTCACTTGGCAGGCTGCAGCTCTAGCCTTTTACATTCTCTCAGCTCTGTTTTTTGATAGTTTTGTCATCATTTTCGTGGTCACCGTTCTTCTCGCGGCCCTGGATTTTTGGGTGGTCAAGAATGTGAGTGGGAGAATTCTGGTTGGTTTGAGGTGGTGGAATGAAATCAATGATTTGGGTGAAAGTGTGTGGAGATTTGAATGCCTTGATCAGGAGGTGGGTTTTGATATTTTCAGTATCTTGGATTTGTACATCACATATAGCAGATGCATCAAATCTTTCCATTGACTAACTATTAATTGCCTTGTTTCTTTACGCCTTATAGTCCATGGCTCGAATCAATCAGAAGGATTCATGGCTGTTCTGGTGGACTCTTTATCTTACTGTAAGAAGATTCTTTCTCTTCTAGCTTTCTCTAGTACATCTGTTTAGAGCTTAAAGAATCTGGACCACATGACAGCAGGATTTGTTTTCGGTAGCTATCTTGCATGCTTGAAGGCTGTTGAATGTGAGATGTATAAGTATATAAATAAAACCTGAACATTCACTGTTAACTATCAAATGAAATACAAAGTACATCTGAATGTCTTCTTTTTAGGGTTTGCCCTTGGAAAAATGGCCAGATCTAGGTAGCTGAAGGCATAGACTAATTTCAAGGTCAATAATGTCCAACAACCTTGTGCTGTCTAGTATGTCAGAGAAGCAGGTTTTAGGAATTTCTTTATTGACTAGAATTATTGTTAGCTTGATATTATTATTATTTTATTGCAGGCTGTAGCATGGATTTTCCTCGGAATATTCTCCCTTGTAAGGTTTCAAGCAGATTATCTCCTTGTTGTTGGAGTGTGTTTGACTCTCGGCATTGCAAATATTGTTGGCTTCACTAGGTGCCGCAAAGGTGAGCAGATTAGAGTACAATATTGAATATTTTTTTTGCTGAATTTACCTGTTCTGTAGTTGTTGGTCTTGAGTAGTTATTTTTTCCCATCATTAGCATAATGGTGAGGGAGACATTTCTGGTAGCTAATAGTTAAGTCCCTGAATAAAATGATTGTGCTATGGGCCTTCAAAAGAAAAACAGAAATGGTAGATTTCAAGAGTGAGAAATATCAACTTCACTACAGGCCAACTATAAATAGTTAAAAATGCAGCTCTTATCCGAAGCTGATGGCTCAACTTCATCTATCAGAGATGGAGTTGGGAGATTAAGCTTTTGGAATCAATTTACTTGTTCCAACTTCCAACTGATATGTACTTGAGGCTATTACGCTACTATTCTAGCTGGAGTTTATCAAGTGTTTAGTAACTCAGGTAATTTTGCTCGACTCCTTACTATCTCCTGTTTAGTTGGCAGTGTACTATTTAGCTATTTGGTAAAGCAAGTTATGAATAAGTAAATCACCTAAAGTTGGATTTGGATTTGAATGGTTAAAAGAGTTGGCTTGTGTAACATGTGCTAGTGCTGGAGTTTATGCTTCATAGTGATGAGTCTATTTGTTTCTCCAGTTCTTACAGCTTGGTTATCTGGGTAAACACAGCATATGTCATACAAAATTTCTCCCTTGTCAAGTGTTTTTGTTATATTACTTCCAGTGAATTCGTTCTTTTTATCATTCTTCTCCTTTGTTTTGCTTTGTGAAATTACGCTTTTCATGACTATTCAGTGCTTCCTCTCCATACAAAACATGTCTCCTTGGAACATTCTTGTGATAGAGAAAATGCTTTTTTTACCTGAATAAACCATGTTGAAATGTGTTCATTGTGCCTTTCAGATGCCAAGAAGCAGCTTCAAGCGTTCGCTACTCAGACCATTGCTTCTCGATTTTCCTCCACAATACAATCAGCATTCAGTGTCGTGTAAATCGCCCAGATCAGACTAGTAAAAACCGTTGTACCTGAACCCCCCCCCAAGAATTAAAGATGTTGGCTCATAGTTCATTACTGTATTGAGGAACTGTGCCCTGCTTCTGTACTGCTCCATACTACATCAATATATAGACAACCAGGAGGTTATCTGTTTTGATACTGTTCTCCGGAAGGAGTTTTAGTTGGAAGTTTTTGTACATCTGGACTGATGTACTGCTATGACCATAACTTTAGAGCATTGAATGTTAAAGAGATTGCCAAATTTTGTATACCAAGCCTATTAAGAATATAACTAAATGAATTATTTCCAATCATTCTGGTTCATACTTCATTGTGATGTGGTAAAGAAAGAATAAAATCACAATCCTGATGAAGTTGTTGGCGAATTGCAAAGAAAGAATAAAAAATGGCACTAATCTTATGAGATTTTCATTTAAGTGTAGTCATGTGAATACAATGCAGAAAAGTATCCTCGTAGCAATTGGTTAGCAAAAGGAAGAAGTGAATCCAAGTATAATAATTTATTTACAAGTTGCTGAATATTTTTTTTTAAAGTCTTTAGATTGACTAACCGTTAGACGGAGTTAACTGATGTAACTAATAGGGTAATTTGATTTTATTTAAATTTATTGCATCGAGATTTTTATAATTTTGAAAAACTTTTCAAATGTATCGCTATGTATAATAATTACAATTGGACCCCAAAAGTTATTAAAACAAGATTTTTCATGATTGGTCTAACCGTTAATCGATATAACACGATAGGTTTTCTCTCATTTATACAATAATTTTTTAAAATAATTTTATAGGAGACACATGAATTTCCCCATGTACATTTTCGCATACAACTTCAATGTTCTAGAACAGGGAAAATAACGACGGTGGTGAAAAACTGGTTTTACCGTTTTAGCTTAACTAGCAAACCTATGTTCCAACATAGTCTAACTTAACCAAGTATGCAAAGTAAATAAACACGAGACACACAACTTGGTTACGCAGTTCGGTGAAATCCACCTACATTTGCGGGGCCTGGCCCACTTAAGAATAAATCCACTAATCAGAAAGATAAGTACAAAATATACCATACAACTATACTTATCTTCTAATTACAACGTGTGGATTTTGCAAGCTCCCATTGCTATCGATCTGCCTTGATCAGACTCCCTCTGACCTCCAAACTCATCGATGCTAAATCTCCTCCTCCCGATAAATTAAGGCATACGTTCTAAACTTTGAACAACAGGTTGTGCAAGTGTGAACGTATAGAATCTGGCTCTAGCAAAGCTTCTCGAAAGATAGGAATCTGAATGCATTTTTTCTCGGTTAAAATAATCTTTTTACAGCCATGTAATGTCCTCTATAAATAGTCCTATGGCATATTGGAATTACTCCATAATTATCTCCATAATATTCCTATTCCTTATCTGCTTTTTAAGCATATCCAAATCCCATAAATAAATGGATATTTTGTATCTCAAATATCCCATAATATTCCATAAATCCATTTCCATAAATATAGGAATTTTACATAATTCCATTGTACTTCTTCACGGTTGTATTAAATATTCGTAATCTCCAAGTTTCCATAATTCAAATCCAACGCAATATTCTAATTGCAAATCTGAACTTGCGCAGTATGTAACATGTTTTTTTTTCTTTAACACTAGTTCACAAATGCCAACACATTAATCCATGAGATACATAGGACTTTACAATCTCCCCCTTTGGCATTTTATGGAATCAAACATTTTGGAATAATTAAAACCAAAAGAAAAAAAACTTCAATCATACATGGTCATCCGAATTCAAGAAACCCTTATGTTGGAACATACGTAACTCCGAATTAATAAAAACAAAGAAATCCAAAATAATATGAAAATTACATAACCACCAAAATAATCCAAATATCCAAATCTCCCCCCTTTGGGACCTTGGGGCCAATAAACATTCCCAAATAAATGAAATCCGCAATAAAAACAAAAGTCAGCTCCCCCTTAAAATATTATCGACTTTGTTGGAACATAGTTCTTCAAGAATTAGATTTGTTCAGGGGCATCAACTTTTGCTTCCAACTGTGCCTTTTCCGCTTCAACTTTGGCCTTCTCAGCTTCAAGTGTAGCAATCTGTATAGAAATGACTCCTACCCTTGCATCCATAGCCACCTGCTTGGATTGTTTCTTATCACAGGCTGAAGTAGTAGCAACAGTCTTCGGTTTCCAAGGCAGATCTTTTACTTATCTCAAACCAAATGTCTTCTTATTCAGCATGCTTTACCTTTGGAGATGATGCATGGGTATACTAAGGCATGGTTTGCCTTTGGAGAGATAGCTTGACAGACAATGGATTGTTGTATGAGGAGTCCAAGGTTTACCGACCACTGTGTTCCAACACATTAAATGAGCCTAGCCATTTCACGAGTCAGGGCTGTTGTGTTTGAAGATGGCATCCAGTAGTTTACCTCCACCTGATATAACCCAAAAAATCTCGAAGTTAAGCATTAAGCCTGAGAATATCCCGTGGCAGCCCATTCAGTCTTGACTCCACCTGAAATTTCAGTTAGAATTTGGTCATCCGAGACCTCCATTTTTTCATAAAAAATTCCTTCAAATTCTGGGGTCTTTAGCCCCAAAAGTATGTTGATCCTTTCAGCCGAGAAGTTAACAATTTTTTCTCGAACATATACCCTATCACACTAAGGTCAATCTTCCTCCTGATTCCCAGCCATAATGTTAGAATAAATTTCACTAACAATATGCTTATTGTACTCCGGGAAGCCTGTGGCTGCCTTCTTCATACCAACTCAAGAAAATCCAAGAAACCATTAGGTTTTTATGCTACCAAGTCAACAGGTCTCTCAGCTATTACCTTTCTCTAAGCAAATACATCTCCCATACCTTCACTGGTCAAATCATAGTACGCATCAGAAAATGCTTAGCTTATTGGTGGAGGAGGCAGTGTAGTCTTCTTCTTCTTCTTCTGTTTGGGAGGAGATTGTGCAACCTTGATATTCTTGGATAGCTGAGATGATTCAGCCTTAGTGAGTTTCCTCTTTGTCTTCATGTTCTGAACGAATTCATCCAGAACCTTATCACTAGAGTATGGAAGATCAAGGTCTTGCTTGGCTTTCTGTTGCTCAGTAC
>JAULKJ010000008.1:13077574-13089691 GCA_032355405.1 Rubia balearica
CCCAATTCAAAAACCATTGCATTACCTCTGACATTAGTTTAGGTGCCGCCACCTATTTTAGCTTCGGGTCCCGGTAACTTCAGCCACAACCGTCGAAATTACTCAAGTTCTAAACTCGGAACCAATTTAAAGGCGGTTTCTCCGGTAGAAGAAAGGTGGAAAATAACTGCCTTCCATTGCATCATTTAAAGACAGTTCTAGAATCGCCTTTGATCGTGGAGGATCAAAGATACGAACAGAGCTGGTTCGATAGAGCCATCTTTAATTCCCCCCCCCCCCCTCCCACACTAGTGGAAACCCCCCTCCCC
The DNA here is from genome assembly GCA_032355405.1 of Rubia balearica. Taxonomy (NCBI): domain Eukaryota; kingdom Viridiplantae; phylum Streptophyta; class Magnoliopsida; order Gentianales; family Rubiaceae; genus Rubia; species Rubia balearica. Next base: position 13,077,883 of record JAULKJ010000008.1, read on the forward strand.
CTCACTCCACTCCCACTAAACCCATGACCATTACACAATCTACATCTCCACAAAAACCCACCACTACACAACAGTACAAGCTTAATACAAAAACATCACTAGTAACACCTTTTCGTAGAAATTTAATTACATTAGAATAATTTTAGCCACAAAAGCATATAACGATAATTCAACACCTACCTAGTAAAATGACACCACCTACAAACAATTAGGAAATTCATATACCATGTCCTTCCCTCCAGTCAACACCAACCTAGTAGATAGACACCACCTAACAACAATTAGGCAATTTGGACACAAAGTCCTTCCTTCCAATACCTACCTAGTACATAAACACCTGACCCGCACCCGCAAGATCATTCTAATTAACATGTGGGTTCTTAGAAGATCAAAGATAAGAATTTATATTGTTTCTCCCATACTTTTTCCTAACCACAATAAAGTAGCTACTAGCATGTCTGGGATTGTCCACAAAGATACTAGTATTTAAAGGTTAGCCGAACACAACTCACAATCGGACGTCACCCCAATTGTGTGTCACATATTGTAGGTATGGCTGGCAATTCCCATTGTTTGTCACACAGAGGTTTTACTCCCTTAAAACCATCTCACCACCTTAGTAATTAGGGATGTGCTCCAATCCTTCCAACTTTGAATTTCTCCCCATAATCTCACTTATTATGCCAACGATCCTCTTCTCAAAGGAACTTAAGCCTCCACAGGAAACACCGTTAGATACGGGAGTGAGCATCCTTGGATCTCTAATATGGACATCAACCTTAGGCCTAGAGAGGCAAAGGTATCTAGGCCTTGTGATGACTCTAGGGTCAATACGACCCTAGTCACTACAAACTCCAAACACTCAATTATCAGGGTAAGAAAGAGTTTCCCCTGTTAAGAATATTTATACAATGATCCCATGTCTCCTGCTCCTAACATGTAATCACTCACACAACTAGCCAATTAGAATTAAAGTCTAATGATCGTCTCGGTGTTCTCAGGATAGAATGAATGCACTCATATCCCCGATACTCTCAAGACTACAATAGTAGTAAGCAAACACTCCCAAATTAGCATTTTAGCCTAGCACGATATTATATTGTGAATGAAATTATAGATACATCATAAAACATATCATGGAATAAATCATATAATAATAGAAACCTCAAATCATGCAAAAAATTCATAAGCATAGAAATTCAGGGTAATCTGGAATCTCACAAATCCTAATCAAGTTATGAATACAAATACAACCCCTAGAAAATAAACAACTCTACTACTACTAAATCAATGGCATTAATTGAATTAAATGTCATGGATCTAAGAACAAAATGAAGGGGGGAAAAAGAACCCTATAGAGATAATTCTACTCTTCCTTCTTACCTACCACTCTCCAAAATCTACAATATGGCTACTTGCTTAAAACCCTAGGAGACTAAAGGCTCTTATATAGTATGATAGATGGGCCTTGAAAGGCTCAAGGTAAAAAAAACCCAGGCAACCCCGCTAGCACATGTCATGAAAGATTACAAGGTCCGGCCACCATGACCCGTGCAATAGTGTACAGGATGTCGGCTAGAGCCCTTGTTCCTACCTCCTAATCGGATGGGCCGTGCTCGATTGCACTGCCCATCATTTGGAACTCGTGTTACCCGGCCTTTGAGTGCACGGGGCATTCCAAAATGCACATCCCATCAGTAAGGCTTTCATTTCCTTGTTCTTCAGCCTGTACGGCCCATCATTTGGGCACCATTTCCTTGGCATAACATATGTAATGGACCATGCTATTTTGCACGACCTGTGTCCTTTCTTCAACTCTTCTAGACTTTGCTATTTTCTTCGGCGCATTTATCTATTATCACTTTTTGACTCGTTCCCTTTAGCCTTTTAGCATTCTTGCGAATGACCTTCAATAAACTACTCTGAAGTGCTTATGAGGTATTTACAAATAAGCTCACAAAATAGAATCTAGATGTTCGTAAGGAAAAATATCCATTAGACTCAGAATAGGTTACAAAATGAAGGATTTTGATATGAAAATCGGAAATGGTTATCTAAACCCCTTATTATGTAAACCTACCTAAATCCAACAATCTACCGACAAAAAGATAATAAAAGATATTTTAAATGTTTCGGGAAATATATGCATCTGACATCTCAACAACACCCATAATTCGGCAATTCGGATACCAACTCCTACCCTGTATTACCCTCCCCCTTGAGGATCTATTTTAAATTCCACCACATATGCAGATAGATACATTTATCCACTTGTGTTTCTATAAGTTTTCAAGCGTCGCATATGCCTCACATAATACTCTTTATGGTCATTAATTGGCTCGCACTCCTAACGATATAACTGAATGCTCAATAGGTATTCAAAGTATGTATAACTCTCTAGATGTTACTTTAAATCCTCCACCCGATGCTCTAAGAAGCTAGCACGAACCTTCCAACCTTCTTCAGAAACATTAGGCTTCACATATAAAAACTTATCAATCTTATAGGAATCAAATTCACTTCATGTTCCTTCTTTAAAAGCAATTCAAGTGCCCGACGCCTGTCGTCCCCATGAGAACATTGAACGTCCTTATGTAAGATCTTCCTTTTCAAACTCCCCTACTTAGCTAATAAATGAACCAAAAAATCTCGTTCTTCGTCATAATGATTCTGCTACTCATGAACCCTCGCCAACAAGCGGAAAGAATATCTTCTAATCCCCTATTTGTTTCTAACAATTGGTCCAGATAGTCAGTCTTCCCTAATATGATAGGCCCTCAACCTCGTGCATTTTTCCCACAAAATACTTCCGCCACTCCTTTTCTTTCCACTTTACATCTATCAACTCCTTATTAAACTTCCAATTCAAAATATCCTGCTCCAAAAGATGAGCATTACACACCTCTAAAGACGCCAAGTTTTATTCCAACTACATCCTCCACTCCATCTCATATTCCATAAACCTTAGCAATAACACTCTCACCCGACATCCCAATTGTATTGCTCATTCCATCGCTCCTCATGGAATCCCCACACACTTAAGGTACTCATAGACAACTTCCAAATTAAGAACAAAACCCCTTATATCCCAGCCAAGTCACCATCCAGCTTACCTTTAGGAAACTCACCATCTGGTTTTGAATAACCAATATCATCCTCCTTCCTTACCACTGTCCCCATAGCCATTAGAGAAAATCAATATGACATATGCACATACCTCCCACCTAACACATTGCAGTAGTTCCCCCATCGATGACAATGACACCATCTTAGCATAATCCTCGATAAAGAGAAAATCATGATGCCCTCTCGCACCTTTATCTCCAAGCCTTCATCATTGCACATTCATCACTTTCCAACGCCTCCACTGGAATGCCTTTATCCCCAAAACCTTTAATACCAGGCTAGCGTAAAATCGATGATCTTATCCGTGTAATCAACAACTCACTGTGTTACCAATATCAGAGCATTGCCCACCTACATAAACAAATTCCCTATTAGAACAACTGGTAACCAACACATCTTACATTCGAAGATAGAATTAACACCTCCTTAACTAACCTAGCCACGTTACAAAACTTGTGAACATCAATTCTGAACTCTCGCGATAGCTTCATGATGCCGCGAGCTCAGCGCCTTTAGTCACCATTGTGATATGAGCTTCCAATTTTATTATCTTTGAGGCTCTGGCACTACGATCCTCTAATCCACTAGTCTTATGTTTAGCAGGCCCAACACCTAACTCGCCACCATCAACCAAACGTTGATATATGCAAGATGCGGCCAACTTTAGATCACTCTCATCATCCCCACATTGATTGCTAGATGCGCTCCTATCTCTATCTACAGACGTCACCCCTTATATGTTATATAGCTTCACAACAGGAAAAATAAATTAGTACAACATCATAACACAACCACCTCACACTACTAGTAGTTCAGATATCCTAATATAACAACCTCGTCTTCCCCTAGACCTCCATATCTTCACCAAATAAGGAAGGATTTCCCTCATAGCACTTGTTTCCTACTTTCAATTTTCCTCCCTAGCCACAGGCACTATGCCAATCCATGAAGGCAGGGTGTCAGTACCAGCACATTTCACATAAAAGAACTTATCTTTCCAAACACTACAATCTTTGGGAAACCCTTGCACATCATTAACCCTTGACACTATAGGATATAAATCTACTCAAGACTTGGGAAAATTCATCTTACTTAATTGATAAAATGTAGAAAGTAATTCCATCATAAAATTCTTCTTAGCCTTACACCACACTTGCTTAAAACCTACCACTATGACCACCCATGGTGATTCAGCTAGGAAAGAGCAACCCCTAAGCCTCCAACACGCCCATAATGTAATCCAAGATAGGTAAGGTCATGCCATACAAATAAAAAGATGGTACACACTAAAAATTCTAGATGGGGGACCTTCCACCATATCACCGGCACAAGGCATCCTAATTTCACAATTATTCATAAATGAATGAAGCTCCCTCAAGGCAACTGTGTCTATAGAGATAAGTACACTATCACAACCATTACCTTTACCCATCATACTTCTGAAATACATGACTACACGAAAGGTAGCCTACCTACCACTCTATACATGGGCCTTTACATTAGCGGGATATTCCGCAAAAAAACATAAATATTTTCTAAATTAGTACCATTAATTAAGAAAATTCTTAAATACCCGTTAAACACACTGTTGTAGTCAACACATCTATAACTCCTTTTATAATTTTAATTTTTTTTCCTAACATTTCGAGCCACTTGTAACTACCGCCCAAAGTTATAATAAATGCAACCTCGAGGCACAACCTTCCACACTTATTCACCCACGAAGCTATCTTTCGCTTCACAACCAACTTATTTTCAAATTGAAAAGCAATAATACGATCAACTTTGTAGCCTCACTTATATATTCACTTTACTCAATTTGATTAAAAAAAAGTTAACCTGCTTCGCTCACCACAACTTTCTTGCTGGGAGGCTTATGGTATATACCTGCCCAGTCAAGCAAAGTCAATCTTTATAGCTAACACATCATCGAAACAAAGCGGTTCGCCAAACATGCACAACATCTCACTTGAGGAAAGAGAATAACCAGTTACCACAACACCCTTTACTAGACCACGATCTAGATGAGTGGAACACATCGCGCCCAACACGATCAATCCTTGAATAGGCTTATAAATGAAGATGCATAACGCCGGTACAAAGTAAGTGATTCTAAACTAAAAATATAATAAAAGAAAAACCCATATTTGGCATCAGAGATTGCTCTCGAGGAACACCCTCGAGACCTCTTTTGCATCTACTCGGAGAGTCTGGATTTTGAGTGTTAATCCAAGGAACTATGTCGATCTAGAAGCCCCGTCTCTCCCGCATCATACATGTTAAGAAGTTCTAGTTATAATCCAACTTATACATAAAATTATCTATGTTACTTAGTTAACAATAGCCAATTGAGTGAAGTTATCTCAACAAATGCAAAATTAATGGTAAAAAATATAGTGTGTATCGAAAGCAGTACGACTTTTTCACTGGCTTTACAGCAGGTGTTTTTGTGCAAAATTAAGTGCTCTTCTTCCATGGGTTTGTCCTTTTCTTTTCCAAACCTGACTTTAGCCTTACATAAAACTTATTGGAGTCAGTGGTGGCTAATCAATGGCATTTGTCTTTGAAGTGGTTAGTTCTCTAATGCTAGTTCTGTGTAGTATAAGAAATACTAGTTTTAAGATAACTTAGACATATTTTAACGAAGGAAAAATGATTTATTGACTAGCAAATTTTATAATTCATATTCACAATCAAACACGTGCACTAATACAAATAGTATGTAATATAAGGTAACAAATACATATTCTACATGAAATTTTTCAGCAACATTTAGTTCATTTTGCTAATGTTTTCCACTTGTTCTTTACATGTTCATAGTAATTGAATTTACACATTCATTCACTTCTTCAGAAATTTCATTCTTGTTGAAATCTACAACAAAAGGTCCGTCATTGTAGTAGTTAACTTGTGGAGTATAATTTGGAACAGTCTGATCTTTACAAGGTGAAATTTCATTTGATCTGAACTAAATTTTATTCGAATGAGACTGGAATTTAGTTGTCTTAATTTCTCTAATGCATAAGCTACGTGGAGTTCATTGTGTCTGATTTCAATTAATTCTTTGTTATTGAGGATTCAAAATTCGTGTAGGCCAAATTGGAGATCGGAGATTGGCCATTTGATCAGAGGAGTATAGGTCGGAGGTTTCTATTAGAATAGATGAGATAAGAGATTTAGATATGATAGAATATGATTGAAATGTGATAGGATACTTTAGATTCACTTTATTTTTATTCTTACTCTTGTAACCTATATAAACCATACTTATCAATAAGCTATGAAATCAAACATTTTAGCGTTTACATGGTTTCAATTCCTTTCTGATATTGGTCTCTAATTTCTATCCTTTCTTCTCTCTTTTCAGCTTTTTTTCGCTATTTCTGCTATATCCTTATCCCAAAAATATTCTCGGCCAATTACCAGTCAGATTTTGGCTAGTTCTCAGCAAGTTTTGAACAAGTTTCTGGAGGCCTGACCAAGGTGTTTTCTTCTCAAATCCTTCCTCGATGTTTTCAAATTGTTGTCCTCTCTCTCCAGTCGTTATCTCATCCTTTATGGTTTTTTAGCATCGTTCTGATCATTATCTCTGGCTTCATTTCTACGGTTTTGGTTTCATCTCTAGTCATCTTGAACTTCTCTGGCAGTGACCCATTATCGAGCAGTGTTTCTCAGTTAGATCCTTCGTTTAGCAGCTTGTTCTTCATGGCAATCCCCCATCCCTTGTCTTTTGTTGGTTTCATCTGTTTTCTTGTGGCTTTTTGGAATAGCTAATTTTGATAGAATATTGTGCCAATTGGGCGGTACCTCGGAGCATAGTATGTTGTTACTTGTCCTCTCGGACTTGTTCGGGTGGATTCTTTTTAATGCTTCCTCTCAAAATCGAAGGTATTGTAGCTGAAAGTGGATTGTAGATTCTAGAGCCACCAAACATATGGTGTCGTCTCCTACTATTGTTGATCACGTGACCCTTTATAATGATACTAACTTCACCATCGTTTGTAATGGTTCTCAACTCCATATTGCGCATATTGGTGACTCTACACTTTCTAAGTCTATGTCACTTAATGATGTGCTTTTGTGCCTACTATCACTAAAAGTCTTCTTTCGATTAGCAAGTTAACACGGGAGTCAAATCCATTTTTTTTCTTTGATGACCATTCATTTATTATTCGGCAATTACTAGGGAAATTTTGGGTCTTGGTCATAATGAAAATGGACTATATGTTTTAAACTATGGTGTATCTGCTCTATCGTCAACTGTGGAATCAAATAAGTCCCATGCATCTTTTGAAACATGGCATGCTAGACTTGGTCATGTTCCTCATTCTATTATCTCTGCTTTATGTGCTTCTAGATACTTATCTGTCTCATCGGTTTTGGCTAAACTTACCCTTTGTGATGCCTGTCAAGAGGCTAAATGGAAAATATTATCTTTGCATACAAATGATTAACGTGTTGCCTAGGTGCTTGATATAGTTCATTTTGATGTATGGGGAACCACTCCAATTTTGTCTGTTGATGAATTTTCCTATTGTGTTATTTCGTAGATGATCATTATTGGCTCTCTTGGTTTTACCCACCGCGCCGCAAATCTAATTTTGGGATGTTTATCGTCAATTGAATCTTTTGTGGAAAACTAGTTCTCTTCCACCATCAAATTTTTTCAAAGTGTTGGAGAGGGATGGAAGTCATCAATGGTCATTTACGTTATCAATTTTAGACGAAGGGATTCATTATCAGATTTCTTGCTATTATAATCCTGAGCAGAATGGTCGGGCCGAACGTAAACACCGTCACATTGTAGAAATGGGCAAGTCTATGTTGTACCACTCACACGTCTCTCTCTTACCGGCCTATCGCTTTTGATGCAGCCATTTATAGCATTCACCGGTTGCCAACTCATGTTCTTGGCGGACGGTCACCATTTGAGGTTATTAATGGTCAGGTTCCCATATTCACCAACTTTCATGTATTTGGTTGTTGTGTGTAACCTTATCTTCGTCCATATACTGCTTATCAAACTTGGTCTTCGCTGTTTTACCTGTATTATTCTTGGGTATACCTCCCAGTACCAAGGATATCAATGTTTGGATCTCACACCTCAGAAAATTTATGTAACCAGACATGCTCGGTTATGATTGAGATGTGATCGAGATTGGACATTGGGATATGATAAGCAAGGATTCAGATATGATAGGATTTATAGAGACTCACTTTAAAAAATTTCTTACTCTTGTAACCTATATAAATCATTCTTATCAAAAAGCTATGCAATCAAACATTTTAGCCTTTACAGTTTCATCAGAGCGGCGCTGAACAACAAATATCGGAGAGTAAGGATTTGACATTTGAGCTGTGAATTGGAGTGAAGAAACGACAGTTACTCTGGAGAAGAAGAACAATGACAAAAAAAAATCCGGTCTTTTTGTGTTATAACCCAACCCGCGAACAATTATACCCTGCCTGACACGCGTTTATATCCTTTCTCAAATTTGCATAACTTATGGACAGCTCACCTGACAAGAGAAATTCTCCTTATTTTTTATGTGAATGAATTCTAATTTAGTGAAATAAAATTTTGACGGTTGTACCCTTAGTTGGATTTACCTAACTTGTAAAAGATAGTAGCGCTTCAGGAGAATTTAAGGAAGAAGTGACCTTCAGACTTTGCTGAATCTTGGTTTTGGAAAGCTTCAGTTTGGGGGAAATGTGAGAATAACTTTTAGTTACTTCCTTTCCAACATTTCCCCGCAAGTTTAAATATAAGAAATGTTTTCCCAAGCATGTGATAGCCTTGGCACAAGACAAAATAAGAAGCACAGAAAAGTTCAGCACAAACAGAAGAATCCACAGCTTTTTGGTTCACGTGAACAAAAACTGAATCCTGAAGAATTCTTTTTCTGATACATACATTATACCATCTACCTCATATCTTGTTTCAATTTCGACCAAACCATATATTGAAAACAAAGGAGCAGTTTTGTTGCAGTCGAATGGCTGAAGAAGATCAGCAGCAGAAGCTATTGCTGGACGAACACATAGAGAAGCATTTCACGGCGGGAGAAATTGTTCGCGACATAATCATCGGTGTTTCCGATGGCCTCACAGTCCCATTTGCCCTGGCTGCTGGATTGTCGGGGGCTAATGCGTCATCCTCAATTATTCTCACTGCCGGCATTGCTGAGATCGCTGCCGGTGCAATTTCCATGGGCCTTGGAGGGTATTTATAATTATTTCTCTACTTTGTCCACATGAATTCTCTTTTTATATATATGGTTTATATAGTGCAGCTTTATTTCTACAGCTATTTGGCAGCAAAAAGTGAGGCCGACCACTATGCCAATGAGTTGAAGAGGGAAGAAGAAGAAATCATAGCCGTACCCGATACAGGTTCTCTGTTCTTTCGTAGCCTTTATTTATTCTTTCCGTCAAGGTAGGATATTCTAAATTTTAGCTTCAGTGAAATTTTATTTTACTTTTGACGTTGAGTTACTCCCTCGTACCACGCAAACTTTCAAACAATCTTTTTCAGGGTCTATAATAATAAACATGTTTTAATGTAAATATGTGTAGTTATGGACAATAATGACACATAAAAATTTAATATTGAGAAACTACATGTTATTAAAAATCTGACCAAATATCATACGATAAAATTATTGTTCATATATGTACTCAAATATTTGGTTGAAGTTTGACTACTTTATCTATAAAAATATATATACAGATTTGGTTGGGACGGTGGGAGTAAATGTTCTTTTGAGAAATGCACTTGGCAGATCTTTATAATTTTTTTGTATTCCTAATTTTTTATGTCAAACTGAAATCAACCTCTAATTTCAATAATCTCTCCAATCCAAACTAAAATTTACAGAACTTTTTGACAATCTTCATTATACATTACATTACTGCTAATGTTTTCAGACTCATGATAATAACATATGAGTAATGAAGAACCAACAAGATTATATAACATAATATTACTTATATGGTCAGATGAAAATATTTATCGAAACTAAAGTTGTGTAGTTAAAATGATGAAGTGAGTATGATATTATCATACTTAGTACTCAATCTGTATGGATTTGTTTTCAAGATTCCTATCAAAAGATTTCGCCATTATTATATTAGTTTTTGTGACCTGTATTTAAAACATATTGGCATTGTACACCTTGTATAGATAATTTGACAAATCTAACCTCCAAAACTCATATCTATCAATTCTCGGAGAAACAAATCAATTTTTGAATATATACGATGCTGTTTATTTTGACATATCAAAAGTTGAGATTTTGTTGAGTACAGAAGCTGCTGAGGTTGCGGAAATACTGTCACAGTATGGAATTGAGCCGAGTGAATATATGCCCGTGGTGAATTCTCTGCGAAAAAACCGACAAGCTTGGCTTGATTTTATGATGAAGTAGTAATTGTAACTGAACCTTAAAGTTTAAAACTCTTAATATATAGCCACTGGATCTAATCTAAGCTCTTTTGTCGTGCAGATTCGAACTGGGGTTGGAGAAACCAGATCCGAAAAGAGCAGTACAAAGTGCTTTCACTATTGGCATTGCTTACGTCGTTGGGGGGTTGTTTCCTCTTGTTCCTTACATGTTTATCCCAGAAGCAACAAAGGCTGTTGAGGCATCAATTACCCTCACACTCGTCGCGTTGTTCGTGTTTGGGTATGCAAAAGGCTACTTTACTGGACAAAAGCCATTTAAAAGTGCTGTGCAAACTGCTTTCATTGGAGCCATTGCTTCTGCTGCTGCATTTGGCATGGCAAAGTTCCTTCAAGGATAGAAACTCAAGGTGTTCTTGTGTTCTAACTTGTGTAATTATTTGGAAAATATCTATCATGCTATGGACGGAATGCGGGTTTGATGTTTCTTTCCACTTCCTTCCATCTCGCCATTTTAGTGTCTAGCTATGATGCTTTGCAAATACATCATTTCTGAGTGTTTAAATCTAACTTTGTTCTTTAAATGAATTAGTACAACATAAATAAAAAAAAATTAGTTTGGAATAGTCGGTCAAGGCTATAACAAGGGCAAAGTTTGATTAAAAGGACTAATCAAAATGAGGATTGCTATTTGGGTGAAGGGACAAAAATGCCCTAGGTGGTTTCTTGACATAGAATTGAAGGACCAAATGAAACATTTCATAACTTCAACTAAGGCCCCAAAATATTAACTCTCTTCATCCTTTCAAGAGCAGATTCAGCCTCCACCAATTTCCAAACTAAAATCAAACCAAATATTATCTCACAATTTGGTTCTTGAAGAGGCCGTGAATATTTTGGGGCAAGAAAGTTTGTAATTTAATTTTTTGACTTCTGTAATTAGAGTTCTTTGTAATAATTTTTTTGGGAAACGTAAGATATTTTGGGGAAAAAAATCTGGTGAAAAAGTGGCCGGACACAGAAATAGTGTGTCCGGGCCTCTTGGCGGACGCGCCAAACGTGCATCCGGGCCTCTTGGCAGACGTGCCGAACGTGCATCCGGGCCTCTTGGCGGACGCGTCGAATTTGCATCCGGGCCTCTTGACGGACGCGCCGAATGTGCATCAGGGCCTCTTGGCGGATGTGCTGAACGTGCATCCGGGCCTCTCGGTGGACGCGCCGACCGTTCATCCTGGCCTCTTAGCGGATGCCGAGCTTGTGCGTCCGGGCGTCTTGGCTCCC
>JAULKJ010000008.1:13119439-13131705 GCA_032355405.1 Rubia balearica
ATGCAACCCGAAAATTTTATCTTAATTTCTTCTAATTTACACTTTAAACATTGGTCTTTCCATGACTTATGGAAAGATCATCTTTCAAGAGACGGACTCTACATAGAATGCATTACCATGTAAAATTTAATCACAAGTTCCGTGATAATATGAATGGGCTATTACCCAATATCGTGGTATATTACTGTGTAACCGTCCCCCAAGCTCGACCTAAAATCAGCGAGCTACAACCACCGACTAAAGTAAGTGCCCCGACTGAAGGTGTTCACAGTATCAAGTATCAGTCTTGGCATTTCTCTAGAGATATGCCAACCGCACAGACTTTGGTCAACATACACTTACTTTATTGGTAAAATAATAAGTACCCAAAATGGAAACAGTTAAAACTAATCTACTAAAAATCTAGCAACTCTCCATTTAACCCGCAAACTCATTTTACTAAATTAGGAGAGTTAAACCAGTCATTTTTTTTTATAACAAAGATGCTTTGTCCATAAGTGTTGTGCAAGAACTACATATAATTCGAACTCGTGGGATACCTGAATAAACAATGGAAAGACCCATTTGGCCAAATAATCATCTCACAAGCCCAAAACATCCAGATGGGTCATGATAACAATCCCAATCTTCATCAAAGATACTCTTTGCCTTTTCCGAATATTCAAAATCCTCGCCTTCATCGCGGCAAACTCATTGCGAACCCACTTATAACAATCTCTTACAACTTTGAGGCAGGCCTTCTCTGAATCTACAAAAGTTAAAAATACAAAAATTAATACGTATGACAATATACGTAATAAAATATAAATGAATTTCACTTACCCTGTTCAACTCTCAACCTCTTGTTCTGCTCCCCACTATCTTGGGGCTTATTGCACCACTTATTATCAACCAAGATCCACCCTCTATTTTCAAAGTATGTTTTTTTCAAAAAAAAAAAGGTGGTTTCTCTTCACCGGTAATTTGAAATCTCTGAACATTCCTCAATATAAAGGTGATCAAACTCCGTATGGGAGGCTCCTCACCACTCTCGTCGAAGTCGCAACCCAAAACATGTGCTTAAAAATTCCCGCCCCAGGGTTGATCTTCCTACCCTCTATTATGAAATACAACATCATCAGGGTGACATAATTTGTCTCGGTGTTGTGTCCAGAGGATGGAACTAAACATCTTGAAATCATTTCATAGACAATAAGACCGTCGTTTAACAAAGTTGGAAGATAAAAAGTCTCCATCTTACCCAAATCCGCTGCCTTCCATTGGAAATACCTCACACAACATTTGATAGGGTCTACATATGGGTAATCAGATAACAATCATCCAACAGAACCTCCATGTCTTCTCGGTAAACACTCTCCGGGTTCCTATACATGTACTCTTGGGTTTCATTCAAAATCCTTTGATCAATTATAATATCAATCCCCTACCCTACTGGAGTAATTAAGCCTCATTTGCAAGCTCGTGTAGATTACTATAGAACTGACAAACTAGATAAAAATAGGAGGGTTCGGTGCAAGCAAGCAATTTCTCCACATATTGGTCCCTAAACTTTTCTAAGGGATCGGCTAAAACTTTTCACAAAACCTCATTGAAGTCAACCGCATAGCAATCAATCATTTTCCCTTTCAAACGTAAAACTTCATACCTCTTTTGAGCATTCAAAGAAACAAACTTGGAATTGTCATACCCGGGATTTTTGTCGGCCAATGCAGAGCGAGGGATGCGTGATGAACCTCCCCTTGCTATTTGAGAATCAACAACGAATTTAGGTTGTCTCTCCAAGGTCGGAATGAGGTGAGGATTTTTGAAAATTGGATGGAATGAGGGTTTTGACTCGATTTGGAGTTTTTTTATATGTATTTATAAAATACAGGATACATTCCGATTTTGTAAGATGTTCCGTCCCTATTACTAAAGGTCCTAATTACATCCTCCAAGTTTGCAAGGTGTAATTCGGCTCTTTAGTAATAGGGGTCTAAACGCCTTACAAACTCGGAACCTATTTTAGTTTTAAAAAAGTCACGCTTCTTTTCAACCCGAGAAGGGCCGGAAAAGGGGAACGAGCTCGGATCCTTTAATTCAGAGTTCGGAACCTGAAGCGGCTCCAATGGTCAATTCGAGCCGAATGACTTCTGGACTCGTAACATCGTATTGTCCATTTTTTTTTTAAAAACTTATCTATTTCTGAACTCGGAAATCATTCGGCCAGAATGATCCTTTTTGAATTCTTAGAGCAATTCATGTCCACTTTATATTTTTGGAAGCATTCAATACCTGTTTTTCTAAATCACATTGACCAACTTAATAAGTTTCAAAAAGTATTAAAATTAACAAATTAAATTAGAATTCTATAATTTCACCTAAATCCAAACTACATATTCCCAACACAAATTACATAATCCAAAGTACTAAACATGATTGATAAACTAAGTTTTTTCCTTCTAATTATCCTTAACACATTAGAACATTCGCTCAACATCTTCATCGAGATTGGCTTCCTCTTGGTTAGCACCATCATCTGCCTCTTCCATTCTCTAGGAAAAAACTGGCTCAAACGTTGGTGGCTCTTCATCCTCGCTTAGCACAAGATTGATTCCTTGCGATTCAATGAAAAATTATTGTTGCGCCTCTGATCTAGCCAACATTTCGTGGGTTTGCTCCATGTTCCCACAAATACAATTCAAGTACCGAGCAATTCGGCTCTTCCAACTGCTCTGCGAACCTGATAACACTAACAAATATCACACACTCTTCAAAAATCACAACAAATATTATGTGGACATAATATTAAAAATATATAAAAACTAAATTTTAAAACTTACGAGAAGATGAACCCTCAGCCCCATCAAGATCCACATCCCTAGCCTTTTTTGCATCCTTCGCGGCTTGACCCGGAATCACGCATTGCTCTCATCTATCATCAAATTCGATCACCAACTGCTTATGTTGGAACCATGCCTCATCATAGTACTCCATTCAGAGAGGATGATCTTGGGGCACGACTCCCGCTTACTTCGTCATAACCGTAATTAATCCACCTTAGGGTAGATCCTTCTTGTTTTTGTTTGTGGCCTTGAGCATGCTCATAATGATGGTGAACCCGGGGTTTATCCTCACACCCTCCATCACGTAGTAGAAGAGCATCAAATTATCGATCGTCGGCTCACATGTGTGCCCACTTGTGGGCAACACATTCAAGCACACCCACTCATAAGTGAGGCGTTGCTCAACCGCAAGAACCCCAATGTCATAACCATCCACCGGGCCTGGCGTACTTCCAGTCCGGTGGAAATATTTCCCAGCCATTTCTACGGGGTCTAGTGAGGTGGATTCAGTGACTGATGACCAACCTTTTAGTGTTAGATGTTCAGGGGGCAATGGGATCGAGCTCGATTATCAATTGCTCAAGGGAGGTATAGCTTGATCCTAGGACTTCATTGACTGTCCACTTGTTAACCCTAATCGTAATAATTTTCCATTGACCATGGTACTATCCCTATTATTCATGCCTTATCCTAAATTGGCGTAAAATTCAATTACCTCGTCATGGTAGACATTTTACTCTAAGCACACCAAATTTTCTATGTGTTGAACTTTGAATCTATCTAACAAATAGCGCAAACTCAAATATGATATAGACGATGGCCGAATAACCTTGGAATTAAAGAATTTATGCTTTAAAATTTTCACTTACCTATCCTCCGCCTTCTTGTTGAAAAATCATTCTGATGCCACAACCCCAGAGAACGATTGATGGCTACGGTCACTCGCCACCCCAATATTTTTCTTTGTTTGCCTAGGCCTCGATATTGTTGCGGGATTGAAGAATTGTTGAAGAATTTAGTTGTTAGGGTTTGAGGAGAGCACGATTTGGGGTTTTGAGTATGAAGAACGTAGCTCTGTTTTTGGGATTTTTTTCTTTTTATATAAACATAGATTCCGAGTTCGGCATCTGTTCGTAGGGTATGCATTGAAGGGCAAATTGGCTTCCGAGTTTGGAAGCTTTGTTTGACGTGAAAAAATAGCATTAAAGGAAGTTTTTCCAAATGGTATTAAATTCCCTATGAAAACCCGCCATTTCCCACATTTTCTCCCACATCAAAACCTCTCCATCCTTATACTCCATTTCTTTCAACCTTTAATTTCCATTTCTCTTCATCCTCTGATCAAAGGTATGTGTTTATGATTAATACACCTAATTTCTTCTTCATTTTGGTAAAATTTAACTTCATTTTCTCAATTTTTATGGGGAAAGATCTCATTTACTATTGTACTTGTAAGTTGGCAATCTTTGAGCAAGATGAATCTCTCACTTGTTTGATGTCAAGGTTGATGGTTCTAAACCCTATATTTGTTGAATGAGAGAGATAGTTTCTTTCATGGTTGAGTTTTTTAGGGCTAATGTTTATATTGCTAGTTTAATCTTCTATATTGAGCGAATACCTAATGAATGTGATTTAGGCAGTCCTTGGAGTTATGATATTTTGTATTTTATCTAGTGGGGGTTGTTTGTTGACCTAGTGAGAAATTTAGGGTTTAGAAATCCTCTAACTGTGTTTTATGAATTTAGTTTCATAAATTGTTCAGGAATTTGTTAAAGTATGTTTGAGAATGTTTAAGAAGAGGACACGTGATAATGGGTCACGTTCACGAAATACCCAACCCGGGACGTTGGAATTTAGTTGCGATGACGATGACGTGTCCGGCGAGAGACGAAAAGCCAAAACTCATTGTAGAACACTAGAATAATTTATTTATATATATACATTTAGTTCTTGTAAGTAATATCCAAAACTCATTTAGTTCTTGTAAGTAATAGCCCAAACTTCATACACATCTTGTAATTTATTTACATATATACATTTAGTTCTTGTTTACTATTTATTAATTTCAAATTGTTTACAACTACTGTGAAAAATTTCTTAA
Organism: Rubia balearica; assembly: GCA_032355405.1. Lineage (NCBI taxonomy): Eukaryota > Viridiplantae > Streptophyta > Magnoliopsida > Gentianales > Rubiaceae > Rubia > Rubia balearica. The sequence goes on from JAULKJ010000008.1 coordinate 13,124,366, forward strand.
TTTCAAGGTACTTGTATTTTATGTATGATCAAAGGAAGGGATGGGTCGGATACATGTTCCCGGTGATGACTCAAGAAAAAATCATGGGAGAATCGATTACATTCGACTACATTTGCAAAAATCTTTGGATGTACAAAGGAAGAGAGAATCGACTACATTCGCAAAAATATTGGGAGGAAGGATAAGAAAATTTTCATTGCTCCCTACATTGAAAGGTTATATTTACAATTCAAATTACGTTTACAAACTTCATTTACGCTATTTTATTAACATTAATTTATTTATTTTTGATTAGAGATCATTAGCGATTGATCATGATTGTTCTGACAAAGAAACAAGTGTATTGGATGGACCCCTAGCACTTCCTACCATTAGAAGCCTTTGTCAACATAGTGGATTCCGCTATGAAGGACACTAGCGAAGTTGATGGAATCAAATTTGAAGTGGTCGAAATCAAGGTATAAATTAGTGCAATTTCATCTTTTTTTCCAACGTGATTTTTAATGTGTTTCTATACATTACAAGTTTCATGTGGTTTAAATCAGTACAAGAAACAAGTCCAAACATGGGAGTGCGGCTATTACGTAATGTTATACGCAATAAAGTGCATAGAAGGTGTAAAGTTGGATTTACTTGAAATTGACAAGGTAATTATACATTAACTTCTACTAAACATTAATAGTTTCTCAATGTCCACATTATATTTGCTAACATCTTGAAATTCTCAGGTTCTTCCGAATGCAACGAGACCCTATTCAAAAGAAGACATCAACAACGCAAGGAATTGTTTGGCTAAGCATCTCATTGTCAACCATTCCGCAACTCTTGGAAACCCCAATTTGGTATAGTAACACAATTTAGATATATTAGTATGATGTGATAGTTCGGAATAGAATTGTGTTCATTTCTATTCCTATATATAGAATATTGCTTAGTTAGCATTTTCTATAGATTTTTGTAATCTCGTAGAATATATTCGTGTATTATGTTACAATTGTGTCTATCGAATGAGACCTATTTTGAACCTGGGATATGAATGAAAATATTATTTTCAAATTTGGAGCTCTGTTGGGTTCCGAGTTTGTAAGCATATTTGTCTTTTTGATAATGTCTAAGCCGACCTATCTTCCGAGTTCGGAAGATAAATTCTATTAAAAAAATGCACGCACAAAAAATTGCAGATTAGGGCCGGAATGGGGTCGATAGGGGAAGTTCCCACCTCATAGGGCCAAAATTTATATCCGATTTTGATTCCGAGTTCGAACAACATAAGGTTCCGAGTTCGTAGCTGTTGATACAGGGCCGATGGAGCTGTTTGGTTTCCGATCTCGGAACATCTGAAGGGCAGTTCGATTGGCCTTCCGAGTTCAGAACGGAGCCTAGGGCCGAAGGGGACAACATTGGTTCCGAGTTCGAAAGATGTAAAAGGCGGTTCCACCGTCCTTTTAAAGGCAATTAAGAACCACCTTTAATCGATGTTTTTAAAGTCGGTTCTGAGAACCACCTTTAATTGACGACGATCAAATGTGTGACCAGAGAAGACATTTTTCGATCCGATATAACCGCCTTTAATGACCCCTTCCCTCACTAGTAACCGTGTTAATTTTCTAGTATGATATAACTGCCTTTAATGGGCCATGTTTTCACCGGAGAGTAATATTTTTGTTCCATAAATCAAAATTATTTTTTATGTTATTAAGATTTATTGCAAGTTTAGTCGGACAAAATCGCCAATTTTTGGCACCAACAAACCGCCGTACTAATTAAATTGTTTCCTTGGAAGGATCATATGTGTTGCATTGTAAGTGGAATCACAAACATCCATTAATCACAAACATATTACGTGCCTACCTACTTTCATCACTAATACACCAAATAGTCGTCGTCCGTTATATGTCATTTTCCCCACGACCAGAGATTGATTGTTGAGACTTTGAATAACTTTTGTGTATGCTTTTCATTTTACTTGTGCTACACGGTGCTGCTGTACGTAATTGACAGTGCCAATTATCTGAAATATAATTTATATTAGTTAGTTTAATTGTAATAAACAAATTAATCAAGTAACAAATGTTGATCAAATTGGACAACCCATATCCCAATCCCTGGTATACAAATGTCCGATGATCTACCGTACATGAAATATTCAATTCTAGTGGGCGGAACTGATGGTTTTATTGCTGGACTTTATGGTTGCCCGAGTTCGACGGTCTTAACTGCGTACATTATTTAAGATTTTCTTTTAAGAAAAAAAATTCAAACCGTCATAGACGAGATTAGGAAGGTGTCCTTCCTTTTTCATTAAGCACATGTGTTGCTAAAATTGACTTACATCAGTTACCCATATGCATACATTAAGTTGCCCGAAGGCTTTGCCCGTAGGCTTATATTAAGTTGCCACACAAAAGGTTATTATAAAAGCTCTAAATATCATATTACAAACTATTAACTTTTTATGTCTAAACAAATAGAAAGAGGTGCATAGTAAGATAAATGATCAAATACTGGCAATAGTTTCCACTAGTTCAGCTCGAATAAGCCGACTATTGACAGTATCTGAATACTAGTCAACTTATCACAAAGCTTCCGAAAACACAGTCCTACTTAACCTCTAAAGCAACCAAAACAAAAATGAAACAGCTCCTGAAGTGACATATTCGGCTCATCTCCATTAAATTAAAATCATTTTTAGAAAGTAGAAGATGAGCCTGACCATTTTGGTCACCTAAAAGTCTTTTGTAAATATAAGAAAATTGAGAAGAAAGTACGAAAGTCTCTAAAACGACACTGTGATGAATCAAAGATTTTTCAATCTGCTCGGTCTACAAATCTAGACATTGTCGGAGATGCCAAAGCTAAGTTTTCGTAACTACCATGACTCGACTTTCTCCAATAACGACATATAGACTGGATCAGAATCCAACTAGATTTAATCAAGCAAAAGGAGCCATCAGGAAAATCTAGAATTGGCAGAGAGCTGCCGCGACTGCATATTTCAGCAAAAAGATCCAGCGTTTAAGAACTACCCCCCAATAGTTATGAAAATGAAAATGAGAAAAGAAAATACTGACATAATTATAGGCCTCCCATCCTGAAAAAGAAAAAAATACGTAGAAAAAGAAAATAAAAATGTAGAAGTACCCCTCGTGACCATAATATATCCAGTAAGACTCAGCTCCGACTTGATCCGTACTGATTCCATCCTTCCTGAGTTGACCCGCCTCCAACTCGTCCCTGAGTTAGACCGAGTTGGCCACTACTGGATCTGAGTAGACTCGGTAGAAAAAACTCGGGTTTTGAATGGGAGGGATCTCCCTCCGACCCGATACAGAACCATTCGACTTGACTTGGCTCTGATCTGGGTTGGAATGTTGAAAAATGCCGACCCCATTTTTTGAGCTGGAAACCCGCCTCTGTAAAGCCATTTTCGCCATCACTTGGTTGCCTCATACTCGCTGATCTCTAACACTACGACCAGTCTGCCGCATCGGAGAAGTGAGCCTAGTCGGGGATGTTGTTCGTCGTAGGTGGGCACCTCTTCAGGCGCTGATGAAGAGGACTCTCAGCGGCAAAGCTTATCTCCGAGAAAAGCTCCGGTGAAAGAGAGAAGCTCTGGTGGCTGGAAAAAGGCAAACTTTGGCGCAGAAAAGACCGATTATCTATATTTGACTCCAGGGCTATGAAAGTACTGAAGTGGAGGTGGTGGGGGTGGGCTTGGGGAGGGGGGGACCACCGGAGAAAGTGGTTGTTCGGTGACGGTGGGCCCTCCAGATAGGAAATTTTATTTTAACGAAAGAGAGAAGGAGGAGCGTCCAAACCAAGAGAGAGAGAGAGGGAGCAGTGATTTAAGATCTCATTACACCACGCACAATATTTTTGATTAAAAAGTTAAGATAAATTTTTGTATACTTTCTGCATATCACATGAACGCGTCAATTCAATATAAATTTTTTACGTTTCTTTCTTTCCTTCTTAATTTTTAATCATACCACTTGCTCTTCTTGTTACAAGAGTAATGGACAAAAAAAAGCAATTTACATCTTAGCATTCATTTCCTGATAATTATAACAATAAAAAATGATATAAATCCATATAGCATACCTGGTAAGAAAAGGGATACCACATTTTCTTAACCACCACACATGAACATACAAAAAAAACATAAGGTAACAGCCCTAAAAATGATAGTCTACAAAAACATACGTAACTCAAAAGTTCATAAAACATAAGGTGAAGTATTAAAAACTCTCCTTGCCAATCACACTTAAAGATTCCGTGCACCACTCGCATTTTCAGCCTCATGCCAATTCTGTCCCTTAACACTCTCCCCTCTCACTAAAACTTAAAACACATAAACCCTAGTTAGGGAAAGCCGCCGCCACCACCGGTGGTCAGGTGGCTCCCCCAGTTTTTCATTGCTTTCGTCCTACTTTCTGTCTTTGTCCTTTTCGTTTCTAGATCTGAGGCAGGGGAGCTGTCGTCCCTTTCATCTTCTTCTCTAGCCACCGCTACAACATGTTCTTCTCAACCTTTCACGGAGGCCACCGCGGGGCCACCGAGCTAAGAGGGAAACTGCACGGCGAGATTTGCACAAAGCTTCAGACGCTGTGCGCATGCGAATCCCACCAGAGAGGAAGACGCCAACCCTCCACCGGAGAGGAAGGCGACTCCCTCGGTGACTGATACCCTAACCAATTGTTCAAGCGATGACCGATCAACCAACGGAGGAAGAGCCAAATCTAGAAATTTTGGGGACGACCAAAAGGACATGTCAATGGCGGTGAGCTAGGTCAACGATGCTGAATCAGTCGATTCCAAAATGTACAACTGGTCGGCGATATAAATGAGATCCGGTAATATCCGGTGGGGAAAAAATCAAAAGTCCGGTCGGTCAAAGGACTGATCAATAGCTCCGATCAACGACGGCGGGCTCGGTCAACGACGGCAGATGGCGGCACGCAATAACTCCCCACTTCAGCCCTTCTGAAGTCCAGGCCTAAAGCACATCCAACATATTCTGTTTTTTTAGTCTAGTCCTTAACTTTATTTCCACTTCACTATAGTCTTGTCACTCCACAAAATCCACCGTGGTCGGCTGTAACCACAACAGTCTTGTGGTGGTCGTGATGGAGGGATGGCGTAGACTTTGCTTGTAGTGGAAATGGTTAACATGCAGCAGTCAAAATAGGTCATCATGTGGCCGGTATATGGTATGGGCCACTAATAAATAGGAAAACGGATCTTTCTGCAGTAGTATACGTATTCGTCTAACAAAGCTCTCTGGCGCACAATGGAACTCTCATCGGCTTGCAGCACCAAATCTGTGGCGGGTGTAGAGGGAAATGCTTCTTAGACGATACTTACTCATGGGCTTTCAAAGATTTGCGTTGTAGTATGTCTTCCCTGGATGAAATAAGAGGTTTAGATTAACTTGTTCTAGCTGTTTTTATGTTTTTTAGGTGTGCAGTTGGTGCTCTCGCGATTCTGGCAAGATTTAGATACTATCCCGGTGCATTTATTGGAGAAATCCAGTGACAACTTCCAAAAAGGTTCACGAGAACTACGGAGTTGTGGCAACCCGGTGTGGATTAATCTGGCCAACACTCAATAAAGATGGAGGCATGCAGTACCGATCTACTTTAAAACAAATGGACCTGCCCTCGAAACTCCTTCAAAATGCATTGCTCATCGCTGATGGGAGAAATCCAGCTGCAACCTCTTCAAACTACAGAACTATCGCAACCCGATGAAGACAAGATTGGAGGCGTAAGTAGAGTAGCAGATTTCCAATATGGCACATGAACCTAATGGTAGGTCCATTTGTCAGAGGCTCACCCCACAGTGCGTGAGCCAAATGAGGTGTTTAGGAAGTTCTAACAGATTAGTTATTGTTGTTAGTTGAGGATTGTGCGTCCTAAACCTGACACAAATTTGTAACCATCTTGCAGTTTAATGAGAATGTACGCCTCTTTGTTTTTTTTTTTTAAAACGGTGAAATATTACAAAAAAATTGGTGAATCAAATTAAACTTGATTAATTTTTTTAAAAAAAGGAAAAAGAAGAAGAAATTAAACAAGCTCATACCCTCTCCTTGAATTGTAAACGTAATCTAGACGTTACAACATTTGTCTAGGGGGATTGGCAATATCGCCGGAAAAGGAGAGTAAAAGAAAAAATCACTGGCGAGGACAAGAATGGTTTCGCTAATTCTAATCAACGTCGGTAATACTTACTTGACCAATACTTAAACAACGTCGTTCTACCAAACCTAAAATTTATTTCGCTAATTGTTGAACAGTACTTAAATTATGCCGTTTCACTAATTCCAAACGATAATGTTAAAGTACTATTGTACAAAATAAACAAAAATACTTAAACTAGATTTTTAAAGTACAGAGGAAAAAAATCACAACTCTATCATCCGATGGCAGATTCAGAATTTCTAATACATTAATAGATTACTTTAAAAGAATTCAAAAAGTAGTACTATAAATTTTCTCTTTAAAATTCAAAATACATACTAAAATTGTCATATATATATATATATATAAACACTAATATGTCTCTACAAACTCAAAATTTATCAGAATTATTTTTAAATATCAATCGATGTGTAATTAAGCAGGAATATGTTATGTGATGCTTCTCACACACACTATGTCATTATATCTTTGATTCTAATTATTAATAGATGACAGACGCGGCATATCCATACCAAACGTTATCCAGTTATTCACTGAAGGACAGTTTTTCTTGCCCTCTTAAAATTGCATTTCATCATCACAGCTACATCTGAACTCAGTAACATACAAAACATAGAATATAAAATAGATTCATTGCTTGCATGTCTTGTAACTCTTGTTAATACAAAATCACATTTCTACCTCTTATGCATGTTATCAATCTGGTTATAATCTTGTTGAAAATGATGCGTTTGCCCTATTCTTCCCATTTCGTCGCAATAAAAGAGTCGTGTGACATTTTAAGTGAAATGGAGGGACTAGTAAGAAACACGGACCATATTGAGAATAGTTGGCAATGAGATTGGTCTTGATTGAGAAGATGTCAACGAGCGTAACATTAACATTCGCTAACGTTTGGATTCTGTTGTAGAGTGCCTTAAGCTGATGTTTGAAGACTTTGGTAGCCTCGTTGTGGGTTGTGACGCATCCTAGCTCATCAAGCCTCAATTTTCACCGCATTCTTCTTTAACATTATATATGGACTCGAAAAGAGGCAACTCATTACTACATCTAGCTGAATATTATATATGCTCTAACTACATCCATCAAAGAAGACAACAAAATGCAATGGACTTGTATGAATATATATTATTAATT
>JAULKJ010000008.1:13135659-13151681 GCA_032355405.1 Rubia balearica
CTTCTCCTCTTCCACTGCCTCAAACTCCTCCTACCCACCGCCTGGACCCCGCCTCTGTCCCACCAATTTCATATCTTCAAGTTCGCTGCCCTTCCTGCTGCCACCCCTCTCCCCCAGCACACCACCAATAGCCGTCGCGGAACCCTAGCCCAGGACACCACCAATTGATTCTCCAGGCAGCGCTATCGCCGGGGAACCCTAGCCCCGGGACGACCTTCGCCGCTCAGCCAAGCATCGGGAACCGAGTGGAGGGATGGGAAGCTACCTGCAAAACCTTCGTTGGAGCAGCTCAGACCTTCATAGAGGGGAGAATTAAGCTACGATAAGCAATCAGGGAGAGTGGGGGCAAAAAGAAGAGAGAAATCGGGAAGGGATAAAGCCTCTTTTTTATAATAAAAAAAGTCAGGGGCAAAATCATCTTATCAAATAAATCTGGCCATAAATTAGTTGACTGGAAAGTCAAACGAGTCAAGGGTTATATTGGCACTTTCTAAAATTGTAGGGTTATATTGACACTTTCAACCTAGACAAGGTTATTTTAGCACTTTACTCTATTTTTTAATACTTTAATTTTTGTAACAAAAGGTACTCTCTGGTTCCCTATTCATGTTTTCCCTTTTTCTAACATTTTTTTAAAACATATTTGATTATCGATAACTTTTAGTTAAGTACGATAACATACTAAAATATTTTACTTTTTTAAAACTACACGTTACGGAGAATCCATAGACATCTCACATGATGTCTGTTATTGTATACAATAAAATTTATCGATGGTCAAACATGTCATAAAAAAAATCTAGTCAAAGGGAGCCATAAATAAGGGATCAGAGGGAGTATTGTTGTAGATCGATTAACCGTTAGACATGTCATTTTATAATTGATATAACCAATAAGGTGATTTGATTTATATTTTCATTTATTGCAAAGAGTTTTTTTATAACTTTGAAAACTTTTAAAATGTACTTTAATGTATAAATAATTATAGAGTGGGTCTCCTGACAAGCGGCTTGTCCATAAGCTTATGGACAAACCATTTATTTTTTTACTTTATACACTGTATTTGTTAAATTATATATTAAATTTAAAATTTCTGAAAAATATTTTTTATTATACAGTATATTTATATATTTTCACATTCAAATACATATTATTACTTGTATTAACTTTTAAAATAAAATATTTAAATTTTATTAAAAAAATTACAACATTTAAATATTTTATTTTAAAAGTTAATACATTTATTAAAAAATTACAACATTTATGGTAAAAGTCACTGTGGACTGTCCATAAACTTATGGAAATATCGTCTTTCCTTAGACTTTCTGATAGTTATAATTTAATCAATTATTGAAACAAAAATTTTCATGATGGTCTAACCTTTAAGCGATCTAATATGAGGCATTTCTTGTTGGAAAGGAGTAGAAAATAAGTAGAAAATAAAAATATAAGAACCGTCAAATCTTTTCATAATTAAGTGTAATCTATCCATTTATAAATACAACTAAAATAGAGTATGGTTTATGTTCGACCGTTAAGGGCCATCGGTGGATCGTTGTCATAGATGATGAGATGTGGGTACTTCGACAATGGGATCCTGTTCGCCTATCATTCTAGTATATACTAGTGTGTCGTAGGCTCTATCGACGGAAGTTCCACTATAACGACTTCCTTGATCGATACAAACCGAGACTTGTGAATCAGAGTTTCTCTCAATTACTTGATTTTGATTCCGCTCATTGTTTCAGTTTGATTGTTGATATTTAGGTTGTCGCAGCCAACCTTCATCGCTGTCACTGGCAAACTCCGCCGTTTTCATCGTCGTACACCCTCCTGCCACAACTTTCCCTTCTTCCCCATAACCCAAAGCCCTCCTCCTCCCCAACGCCGCCACTCTCCTCCTCCCTCTCCCCAGCGTCGCCACCTCATCCTCCTTCTCCCCACAGCCACATCCCAGGGCCGCCACCTCCCTTTTCCCCCTCCCCACAGCCACACCCTAGAGCCTCCTCCCGAACCCTAAAACCATCGCACAACCACCACACACAGATAGACGGCAGGGATCTGGGTGCGAGTTCCATCCGGGCGCGGCAAGAGATGATCCATCCAATTTCTGTTCTAGCAAAATGAAAAAAAACTTACCCTAAATTTATCGCAGACATTGGACACCCCACCGAAAATTCATCGGCAATTAACGAATAAATCAAAACCCCAAAAATTCTGACAAACTCCTAATCAGAAAGCGGGAAAGCTCTGGTCCAAATCGTTGACATTCACGAAGAACCCCATCATCCTTGCCTTCGTCAGAGCAAATTCATAAACTTTCACCTCTTGGAATTCGAAGAGGACGGAGTAGATCCGGTCGAATTTCTCTTCTTACGTATACTCAGAGACGATTCCATTATTTTCTGCCGCCACATGTAGTAGATCCCCGGACTAGTGCCTCCGTCCCGACGACGAATACGACGACGACGGAGAGAGAGATGTCTAGGTGGAGGGAGAGGGAGAGGTGGCGCCCGTAGGGATTGAACGGGGTGGGGTTGTGAAGAGGGTGGACGGAGGGGTGGGACTGCAGGTGGAGGGGAGTCAGAGGGATCGCTACGGGAGGCGGTTAGATAGAGATGGCGGAGGAAGGGTTTTCCCTTTTTCTTTTATTTTTTATTTTTTAAAGTCATGGGTAAAATTGTCTTTTTATCACAATCGGACCAAACAAACGTTGACTTTTTAGTCGACGAAATCAAATATTATTTTGACACTTTCGGAATTTGCATAGTTATATTATCACTTTCAGGTTAAAATCGGGTTATTTTAGCACTTAATTCAAGATAAAATGAGGCCAACAACAAAGGATTGTTGCAATTATTACAAGTTTAAAGGCAGTGGCCAGTGATCACTAAAATAAAAATCTATAATCACTAATTGATGTGAGTATTGAATTTACAACTTTTTTAAAGACTTCTGTATACATAAAAAAAAAGTTAAAAGATTATCTATTTTAATTCAAATTTACAGTTAGGCAGTCTATTGAAAATTTAGAAGTAGTATTTTTCATTTATATCCAAAACGAGTATCTTTAAGCAAAACTTATTTTTAAAATGGTACAAAAATAATATTCACTTTTAATTGAAAACGCCTTTTTTTAAACATAATTTAGAAATTACAAAGGTAAAAGATCTTAGTTGCAATATTAAAATTTTATTATGCAACGTGTATCAGTTATAAAGTTTATAACTCGATTCATGCAACCTGAAAATTTTATCGTTATTTCTTCTGATTTTCACTTTAAACCTTGGTCTCCCTATGACTTATGTAAATACCGTCTTTCAAGAGACAACCTCTTTAGAAAATGGGTATCTTTTTAAAATAAATTTAAAAATATCATCCACCATTATTTACTTTTGAGGGGGAAATGGTGAGTGCGGGAGAAAACACTTCAACCGTGTGTGTAATTTCTGATCAACCTTATCTTTCAGATCCGGCGAGTTGTTCAAGCGGCATCACCATGGGTAGATCTGGAGGGAGGAAATTGGCTAAGAAAACACTAGCCCGATTGAGGAGTGTTGAAATAGAAACAAAACAGAGGGTATCGAAGGATGGAGGATGTGAAGAAGGACTAAAAGGGGTCTTAAGCAGTGGGGAGAGCAAGGAAACTACAAAATCAAAGTTGATTGAAGCTGGGATGACAATAACAGCGATTGACGATGTGGAAACTCTGGGACTGCTGCTTCCAACAAAATGGAAGGTCAAAGCGGAGCTAGGAGAAACTTCAAAAGTTGCGGAGATAAAAAAAAATGGGAAGAGACTGTCTTGGGGTGAGATAGTCGAAACTGATGAAAAGGAAAAATGTAATGAACTATTTGATGAGGATCAAAGCAATGTGCACTATTATGATCTGATTAAAGCAAATGAAATGAAAATGGGAGAGATAACGTTGGAGGAGGTGAAATGTAGTTCAAAGCAGTGGGACAGTACGATGGTATGTAGAATCCTGGGGAATAATCCTCCATTCAAAGTTGCACAAGGGTTCTTCTACAAAATTTGGGGACGTAAAGTTGTTGGAATCTGGATGGTGGAAAGAGGTATGTTTGTGATTAAATTCTCTACTAAAACAGTTATAGATGAAATCATTGAGAATGGAAATGTATTCTTTGATGGTAAACCCTCAATTATGAAACCCTGGGCTGCGGATATTGATCTTTCTGAGCCTGAACTAATACCTGTGTGGATTCAGCTTACTAATATGTCTACTGCTTATTGACAACCTAGGCTAATTAGTAAAATAGTTAGTCCTTAAGGGAAACCAATAAGTTTGGACAAGGTCACCTTGAACAAAGAAAGACTATCTTATGCTAGGGTAAAGATAGAAATGAAAATTGAAGAATGGTTTCTAACAAAATCATGTTTCTGAATGAACATAAAGTTATTGTTCAACAAAAAGTGATCTTTGAATGGAAACCTATCAATGTGTTGTCAGTGTTTTGTTGGGACACAATGGTGATGATTGCAGAAGAAAAGAAAATTTAAAAGATGAGAAGAAGGGGAGAAATTGGAAGTTATATGTGCTTGTGAAGGTGAATAAAATAGCTGGGAAATTGAATGATGAGGCCCAGGGGAGTGGAATAAATGTAAAAATGGGTGGGCAAGACAGTAATGTTGCAATCAGGAAGGAGACTGTAATCAGGAGGAAAAATGATACAGCGGATCATACTGGAACATCAAAAGCCCAAGACAGTAACGATGTATGTAGAAAGGAGAATGAAATCAGAATAGAGAATACTGGTAGGGAGGAAGAAATTGGGAAGTTGCAGAATGAAAGCAAAAAGGAGAAATGGAGAGTAGGGATGAAAGATAAACCTCCAGATGGAAAGTAATTGGAGAATTTGGAACATTAGAGGTATGAATAAGACTAGCAAACATAGTACAGTAAGAAGCTTATGTATTCAAAACAAAATTGGATTTATGTGCTTGTTAGAAACAAAAAAAAAAGGAAGTAAGGAGAAATTTGGGTTCAAGTTGGGAGATTGAAACTAATGGTGATATTGTAAAAGGAGGCAGGATATGGATATTGTGGAGGAAGAGACTTTTTAAGTCAAAGTACTGAACAAGGGGGAGCAGTGGATTGATATGGAAATGCTGATAAAGGAGAAAAGTATATTTTGTAATTGTACAACAGTTTATGGGCATAACTCAAGGCAGAAAAGGAAAGAATTGTTGGGGGTTTTGAAAACTACTGGGAAGAGGAGTAGTTTATGGCTAATAGCTGGTGATTTCAACTCACCACTAGAAGCAGTAGACATAATTGGTGGACTTTCAGTGGAAAAATATGAATATGAAGGGTTTCAAGAAACAATAGAGGAGTTGGAAATGATGAACATGAAAACAATTGGAAGCTTATATACTTGGAGTAATAGAAGGATTGGAGAAGAAAGAGTTATGAGCAGGATAGCCGGAGGGATTATCAATGTAGAATGGTTGGAGAAAATGGAAAACTCATATTGTGAAGTAAAGAATGAAATGGCATCAGATCACTTACCACTTCTGATCAGAATGGATGCTGATGTAAGAGCATTCAGAAAACCATTCAAGTATTTCAATATGCTATCTTTTTCTGATTGCTTTGAAGGTACTGTAAGGAGGATATGGAGGAGTAGAAGCATAAATAACATGAAAGGTTAGCAAGAATGCTTAAGGCTCTTGAAAACCCATTACATAAGATAAAAAATGAATTTGGGGCAATAGATGGAAAGGTGGCTGAAAGTATGAAAGAGTGGAGAAGTCTCCAAGAAAAACTATATGAGAACCCTTTATCTGAGTCAGTTCAGAATATGGAGTTTGATCCGAGGAAAAAGTGGAGAAGTTGCAGGAAGCTGAAAATGCAATGGCTCAATAAAGGGGATAATCCATCAAAGCTATTTTATGCAGCAGTAAAAGCAAGGTAGAATAAGAACTGCATTATTACTCTAAAAGTGGGAGATGAGATGATAACTAATCAACTTGAAATTGAAAAACAGTTGGTCCAGCACTTCAAAAAACAGTTAGGAGGGGTAATGATTACAAAAAAAAATGGACAAAGAAGTGGTAAAATTTGGGAATATGACAAGTGTGAAGAAGCAAATTGATTTAATCTAGCCAGTTAATCAGCAGGAGATAATTGAGGCTCTGAAAGGCATAAAATCCACTAAAAGCCCTGGTAGGGATGGTTACACCAGACAGTTTTTTTTAAAGAAGCTTGGAGCATTGTAGGGTAAGATATGATGAAAGTTGTGACCAGATTCTTTGAAGGAGAGGAAATCCCCGAACACTTCAGCAATATAGTAATATGCTTGATCCCAAAAGTTGAGAACCCTCAGGTATGTTCAGAATATAGACCTATAGCATGTTGCTGTGATATACAAGCTGATAACCAAGGTGATATGTGCCAGATTGAGAAATTTCTTGCCTGAGATAATAAGTACTAATCAGAGTGCTTTTATAAAAGGAAGGCACATTGCTCGTAAAATTTTATTAGCACAAGAGTTGTTGCTTAGGCATAAGGATGAAACTATGAAGCCTAGTTGTGTTTTGCAACTTGGTTTGAGTAAGGCATTTGATAATATTAGCTGAGATTTTATGATGGGTTGGCTGAAAGAGTTGGAATTCCCTGAGTTATTTGTTGAATGGATTGAAAAATGTGTTAAAACTGTTTCTTTCTGTCTGAGTTTAAATGGAAGATATACTGAAAGCTTCAAGGCTGGAAAAGGAGTCAAACAGGGGGGATCTCATGTCTCCCCTTTTGTCTGTAATCTATATGGAGTATCTGTCAAGATTGCTGAAAATATATTTTGAAAGAAAGCTGTAGATTATCAACAGAGGTGTGGGAAAATTGGGGTGCACTAATTATTATTTACGGATAGGTGGGGCTGATAGAAAATCAGTGGAGGGAATTAAAGCATGTCTGAAACAATTGCGGGAAACAGTTGGTTTGGAGGTAAACACAAAGAAATCAAAATTGTGTTTTCAAAAATGGATGAGGGGGAGAAGTTAGTACTTGCATCTGTGATGCAGATAATGAAAAGTGACTTTCCAATGAAGTACTAGGTCTACCGTTATCTAAAGTTGAATGGGACAAGATGGATCGTGAAAACTTGCTGGAAAAAATAAGAAAAATTATAAAGAGTTGGGGGTCTAGAAACTTATCACATGCTGGGAAAATACAACTGATAAATTCAGTACTGCTTAGCATTACAGGATACCGGGGAGGAATCATGAAAATACCAGAAAGTGTACATAGAGGGATAGTGAAAATATGTAATTGCTACTTACGGGGGAGAGAAGAGATGAAAGAGGTTTTAATGGAGTATCTCGGGATGCCATTTGTCAGGGAAAAAAGAGGAGGCATTGGAGTAAGGGATCCTACGGTTTGGAATCTTGCTACATTATGCCAACATGTATGGGACATACACAGAAAAGAAGACATTCTTTAGATACAGTGGCTTCAGGCATACTATATGAAAGGGAATGAGTTTAGTGAATGCAAAATCTCAGAATCACAAAGCTGGGCATGGAAAACTTTGTTGAGGCAGGTAAGCTGGTAAGCTGTTGTGATCAAACGGGGAAATTGAAAATCAGAGAGGTGTATAATCTGTTAAAGGGTGGAGATGAAGTTAAGGCCGAATCAAAAATAATTTGGCATAAACTGATTCATCCCAAACACAGATTCTTCATCTGGATGCTCTTGAATGGGAAGCTTGCAACTGTAGATAGATTGCAGCAGTTTGGAATTCTTGGCACACAACAGTCTTACTGCTTCTGTGATCAGAAAACGGAATTCGCACATCATCTGTTTGTGGACTGCGAATTCATGAAGGAGATAATTACCAGGTTAAAAATGAGAAATTTTAGAAGTCTAAGGGAGATGAAGAGGTGGATGTTCCAACTAGCAAAAGGAAAAAAAGGAAGAGGTTGTAGTTACTGACTACAACATTGTACTATGTTTGAAGAGAAAGAAACAACTGATTATTTTAGAAGAAGAAATCGAAGGTAGAGATTCTGGCTTTTCTGATTGGTACAGAATGCAAATAGAGAGATCAGAATTTTGTCAAAAAATGAAGTTAACAGGTGATATGTAGGAGATATTAGAGGAGATGTAGTAGAAGAGTTTCAATCAAACTGAATTTTGTTTCTTTCATTTCTTTGTATTTGCTAAAAGTAGTCTAGGCTTTACGGTCCAACATGGGCGAGGTATAGGGCTGGTAGAGAGAGCTCAAACTTTGTAAATTTTGAACTGGAGTTGATATCTATATACTCCCTCTAATCCTCTATTTATGTCCTCCTTGTTTTTTATATTTTCTCAAGGCATGTTTGGCCACCGATAACTTTAGTTGTTTCTAATAAAAAACGATAAAATTTTACTTTTCAGAAACTACACGTTACGGAGAATACAAAGACATCTCACATGATGTCTGTTATTGTATATAACAAAAGTTATCGATGATCAAACATGCCATGAAAAAAATTGTGGTCAAACGAGACCATAAACAGGGGACTAGAGGGAGTACAAAGCTTTCATCACTTTTTTTTAAAAAAAAAATGGAGTAAATGTCCAATTACATCTACTCCTTCTGTAATTGTTAAAGCTGGGTTTTAATTTAGTAGGAATAGAACACTTGGGCCTGAGCCCAATTTTCACTTGCCTAACCACATTTGTATCGAACACGATACGCAGCTGTAAACGAAGGTGAGAAAGGAAGGAAAAAACAGTGAAAACAGCCGGCGGCGGCCAATCTACGGCGAAACCATGTCTCTGGGAAGAAGTCTCCTCCGCAACAAAAGCTTGCTGAAACTGAGCTCCCAGGAGACCCCTCAAGAGATCGTCGTCTCGTTCCACTCCAGCGGGCTAACCTGCAACCAATGGCGAAAGCTCAAGAATCTATGGGCACCCGGGAGAA
Source organism: Rubia balearica (assembly GCA_032355405.1). NCBI lineage: Eukaryota > Viridiplantae > Streptophyta > Magnoliopsida > Gentianales > Rubiaceae > Rubia > Rubia balearica. Next base: position 13,144,584 of record JAULKJ010000008.1, read on the forward strand.
CCCTTTTCCGGCCGAGTTGTTTCGGAGAAAAGAAGGATAAGTTTCTGTCGCAGTACGCCCAGAGCGGCGGCCCCACGTGCCTGGCCTTCTTCCCGAAGGAGGCCTCCGACAGGTTAGAGTCCATCGACCAGGATCTGCTCTTGCTGTACGGACAGTACGGCTCTACTCTGGTGGATCATATGGATATACAAAAGGGTTCCGCTCTGGCTGATTCGGAGACGTCCCTGTTCGATTTCTGTCTGCCTAGCTCGTATCTTTCGTTTCTGTGTTCTCGGGAGGAATCGGATGATTCGAAACCGCCTCCTGAGTAATTGTACAATTGATGGTCGTGTTTTGATGATAATAATATGCATATGGCTACATTGCTTTGATGATCTGTGCCACTTTACTTTGATGATCGTTGTGTTGTTTGAGAGTAGTTTATACTCTGAATGACTGGATGATATTGTTTTTTGGGTTTTGTTGGGGTTTTGGAAGAAATCAGGCGAATTCATGCAAGAGCGAGCCTAGGCAGCTGCTAAGCTCAGTTCTGAATTCTTAGTTGTGGTTTCACTTTTTTCTGAAGAAATGAATATGATAACTATGAGATGAGCTTATGTTTTCATAGCAGATTTGACATTTTCTTTGTTTTCAGCATTTGTGATTGTCTTTGATTCTCCATAGTCCATAGTCTCGAGTTTAAACAAGCTAACAAATTGGATGTTCTCAAGGATTTTAGTACATTTGGTCCTTAACATTCCTACTATTTGGTAGTGAGAAACTCAGAAAGATTGGTTTCGGAGTTTCGTTAGGATACAACCGATTCTGATAGGGGTTCTAGTATATCAGAACATTTTGATACCTCTCCAGCACATGGAATGATTGAAAGCTTTGCTCTCGATAGTTTCAACATGTTTTTTGAGTTCCTGGGCTGATGCATTTGCGGGGAACCTGGGTTATTCTTCTGCGCTTAGGGCTGTTTTTGTTTATCAAATTGATCATTATGTACTTGAGTTATTCTAGCACTAAACTATATTTGTTTATCAAATTGATCACGTCTGGTTTGATGGTGATGCCAAAATTGACACATACCATGAATCATTGAATGCATCGTTGATACTGTTTGCGTTGATCACAGATTCTTGCTGCCTTGATCATCCACTGTCTCTTTGACGAGCTTATAGTACTCAAATGCAGTAGTAACAATCTACTACTATTAAACTGGAAATCCTCGAGAAAAAACTATAGTGGAATTTCTTTGAAAGGGGAAAATGCTTTACTGTACTGAGCGTATTACAATGGGAGTTGCCCACTTGCTTTTTGCCTTCTTGCTTGTGTATAGACAAAGGAGTGCATTTGCAACCTTTATTAAGGTAGAATGCAGCTGAATACAATGAAAATACATCACAACATTCACAACAAACATCAATATTATCTAAGCACCCTGTTTGAGCTTAAGGTAAAATTATCTTCGCCACCAGCCATGGTTGAATGCATCCTTCCACCAGCCCATCCGTTGTTCAATGCCCCTGCCACCCGGGTGCCCTCAGGTTGGCTTTCAAACTCCGGAAGACCCTTCGCCTTCCTCTCTTTCCTTTTTCTTCGGTCTTCATCTCTTTCTTTTCTCAGCCAACTCTCCACTGTTCTCTGACAATCACAAGTTCACAATACAACAAAACATTAGTGATTGCCCGATCATTACAAACCAAAACCCAAGATGATCAGAGCAGGACTGGAATTCACGATTTTGAGGGTGAGGAAAACCTACCATTAGTGACAGCTTGCTCATCTCCCGAACCTTTTCCATTGGCATTGCAAACTGCAACCTCCCATGGGCTACATAAACCTGAACATAATGTATTCATTTTGAGAATAGCCACAGAAAACATCAAGTTCAGCAAACAGTAAATAGAGAACATAAACCTACAATGGAAGAAGGCCAATTCTCAAGACCGTCGAAAATATGTGTTGCATAAACAATTACAGCACCACGTTCTTGACACTCCTTTTTCAGGAATTTTATAAGATCAGCCCTTGCAAGGACATCTAGGTCAACCGTGATCTCATCTAGAAGAAGAACCTGTATTCACAGAGGATTCTCAAGGATTTAGGAAAAGATCGACGAGACTTGAACTCGGTGCTCTCAAACTGGAGAAAATTGTACCTTGAAAGGCTTAAGTAGACCCATACATATCTGTACTCTTCTTCTTTGACCATCAGAAACCTTGTGCATCCGCCAAGATAGATCAACACCTAAGACCTAAATTGTGAAAGAAAGCATGAATACAGGCATAACAGGAAGATTGTTTACAAGATAAAATACTAACACAGGAAACATCTTTAATTGTTCAAAGACTATTGACATCAGGGGAATGAAAAAATCTCTATTGCAAATTAGGAAAACCATTGTTCGCTAAGAAAATGCTATTTCTTGATTCAACTTATAGCTTTCTCTAGAGGAAAACCAGTAAATCCCTGTCTCGTGTCATAGGAAGGTTACCAATCAATGAAATGCTGCACAAGAATAAAGCCTTTCACTACATTGATTACACTACCAGGCTCCCGGAACATGAATAAAGACTAATGCAAGAAACTGCAAAATGCCCAAAAAGACTCAACCGCAGATAAAAGATCGCATCAGGCAATGAAATCTGCCTGAATATGATATAAGAACATTTGAAAGCTAACACAAAATCCCACAGATGAAAATGGATATAATAAATGTTTGTCACTGAACCCATTTCTCATATCTCATAAGCTATGATTAAGGCCAATTAAAATAAAAGCGGCAGATCTTTGACCCAAAGCAAAAGCACAGTACAAATTCCAGCAGAAATTTCCATATCTAAGCGGAAAGGCAAGTTATAGGAATTTTCTTAAAAGCAAGGGCATCAGAAATTCAAAAAAAAGAAGGAAAAAAAGAACAAGTAATGAGATAAAAAGGAAGATATGTTGAGATAACAGTAATAAAGACCCAAAAGATCTAAATGCAATAAAAGCTTAACACGGTTCATTTTGATCAGCACATTCAGTCAGTCGGGCAGAGCATATTCCAACACATGCACCATATACCTTGATCAGTTCCTCACGCCTTTGAGGATCAATACCCGCAACACCGAATATCATTCTCTCAGCAGAGATATCCATCTGAATGGAAACTTCAAATCCAGCAAACGCAACTTCTCTTTTCCACTGCACAACACATAAGACCGACAATCACATTGCGCAAACACCGTCCCACTCGTACACAAATTAATGAGGATGAAAAATGATAGACACCTCTCCACCAAGATAGCATAGATCTCCAGAAACAGTGAGAGCAGTGTCATGAAATGCTGATCTTCCCAAAACCCTAACCATATCAGGATCCACCATGTGCTTTCCTCCCAGTATCTTCAATATAGTTGTTTTTCCTACAACCACCAAACCATTAATCTCAAATCAGTACACTCTTTCTCCTAATCCATTACTCCCAAATTCACACTTACATTCATAATAGAGTATGGCATGTAAACATGTTTAACAGAGACGATCCGGATTAAGACCTCGATTTAGACAAAAACGAACATAAAAAGCACATATGTTCTGAAATTAGTAAATGAAATGGCGGAATGGGAGAGAGATTACCGGCGCCGTTGGATCCGACGAGGAGGCATCGATCGCCGGGGAAAAGAGAGAGGGAGAAGTCCTGGATGAGGGGGGTGGAGCCGGGGGGAGGATGGCCGTCGATTCCAGGGGAGGTGAATTTGAGATTGTTGATCTCAACCATTGGTTGGGGAGCTGCATCAGTCACTTCCACCGCCATTTTCAGTGCAATTTGGGGTTGCCTCTTCTTCCCTATTTATACAAGTTTGCATGACTGACCGCATTTGATTTGCAACTACATTTCATTGCCGTCACCGACGTGGCTGTGTTTGCCACATTACTTTCTTCCTCGCCTTCTTTTAATTAATTAGATTTGACTACGCTCCCTCCTTTTCTATTTTTTTTATAATTGAAAAATTGTATCACACGGTGCCATGAACCCAAACCGAGCATGTACAGTGGGGGTGTGAGAGTGGGTTGAATTAAAAATAGAAACCAAATCGAAACAATTTTGGGGGTGTGAGAGCGGTGTGGAGCAAGTGAGTGTGAGTGTTTTGTTGAGGTGGATGACATAGATTGATTATTTAATTAACTGAAATAATTTAAGTGGTGTGGGAGTGGTGTGACCACTGTACATGGTCTTAGTGTCAATAGATAAATTTGGCATACCCTATAGTATAGCGAGGCATTTATCAGTTTGAGATATGAGATGAATGCATTTTACAAAAAAATAAAAAATTAATCAAGAGTTTAAAATTGCATCAAGGGATGAAAAATACACTGCCCACGTCCGGTTACCTTTTTTGTAATATATTGAAAATGAGCATTTGTTCCCCAATTGTCGGACCTTATATTGTTTTCTTGTTGCTTGTTGTGAAGCCTTGTTCCCATTCTAAACTTGTGTATTTTCGTTGCATATTCATCCACACCCGTCTAAAGTTTTGGTATGTTGGGAGCAATCAAGTTGAGTGCGACATGCGTGGAAACTTGCGGTAGCCGTGACACTCTAACACGGCTAGGCCGCACGGTTAACTCCCTCAGAGGGTGACCCTTGACGGTGTAATAACTTGCATACTCACTCTATCTCATTTCAAGTTTTACTAATTTGACTTTCAACAGTTTACTCAAAAATGTTTGAAAGTTAATAACTCTCATAATTAAAATTTGTGAAAAAGTTGATATTTTAAAATGATATGTCATGAGACTCATGACGAATCTAGCAAAATAATAATTAATAATATTTTTGTACAAATTTTTCAATTCAACTTTATAATTAAAGTTAAGAAATTTTAACTATATAAATAGTTAAATCATAGTTAAATTGCTGGTTAAAATGTGACGGATACTAAAATTTGAATAGACCCAACCTGATCTATTACAAAAGGAGTACTGAAATTTGTTTCATTGAAATGAATGGGACATTTTCGGGGACGGAAGGAATTACGGAAGGAAGGAGTATAATTTTAGAGTCAGCTTTCAATAAGTTAAGGAAAAATCAAGATTTAAAGTGTAAATTAGAAAAAATAAAGATAAATTTTTTTATTTGTATGAATTGGTGTATAAACTTTAGAACTACTACATGTTGCATAATAAAATTTTAATATTGCAACTCAGACCTTTTACCTTTTATTATTCTAATTAAATCTCATCTTTCCATAAGTCTATGGAAAGACGGTCTTTCCCAAGACTTTGCCATAATTTTACCTCTCGATTTCAATTTTTTCAATTTTTTCGCAAGTACTCCCTCTATCTCAACCACTTCATTTTTGTCAAATCATAATTGACCATAAATTTCAATTAGTATATAGGTTTCAATATCATCATGCTAGGTATTATTAGATTTTATGTACCATATATTTTCTAAATATTAAATTTTTATATGTCATTATTATACATAACTAAAGTTTTCGATGGTCAAACATGGATAAAAAAAGTTGGCCAAAAAATGTGCAGAAATGGCTGGAACAAATGAGTAACATAATTTACTCTTAAATTTAACTCTTTGAGTCGAGTAAATTATGAATGAAATATGGATTAAAGGCAAATATAAAAACTCTCTCTAACAAAAACACTCCCCCCCCCCCCGAAAACAACTAAACCCTACTTGCTTGGACTTGTCCGACGGAACTCTGGCAATGCTAGCAACGTCCAGGCGAGGAACACGGGAGCAAATCTGGTCTTCTGCGTGGAAAATGAATTTCCGACGACTCCAACTGACTTCCGGCAATTTTAACTTAACTTCGGCCAGACCAGCAACATCCTGGTGAAGGTTGAGGACATCGGCATGGTCAACTGTGAGAGTTGAAGCAGGCAGGGCCCATTTCACTGGACCTCGACTAAGTTCATTGCCTGACTAAGTTCGGGGAATCTTCTCAGACCTCGGTGATAAGTGAAAATTTTGGCGTCTGTAGTTTATTGGTGATCGGCGGAAACGTCACAGACAACGGAAACAATCTGGGGGTCAATTCCATCCAAGATGGGTCGGGGTGGGTTCGGTCTTACCGAACCAGGTCACCAAATTGGGCTGAACATATGGGTAGTTATGGTGTTCTTCTGTATTGGTGATCAGCGAAAAGTCGCAGATGGCGGAGATCAATCGTGGGTCAAATCTGCCCAATGGGGTGGATGCGGGTTCGGTCCAACCGAACTAGACCATGCTGAAATCATGGACACATTAACCGTTTTTTCCTAACTTTAAGAGTTGAGATTACTTGGTCCTTCTGCTTATGTTTCAGTTTCTTATACTCCCTCGTCCCGGAATAAATGACACATTGAAATGTGGTTCAATATTCTATGCAAGATGAGGTGCAAAGAATAATTGTGAAAAAGTAGGGATATTTTGGGGAAGCAGTGGGGTCATCCATAAGTTTTGAAGTTAAAAAGGACATTGTAGGAATGTTACAACATATTTTTTACCATTTTGGGTAAGAATTAAATGTGGGATGAACGAAAATAGAAAGTGTGTCAATTATTCCAGGACGGAGGGAGTAGATGTTTTAACTTTTAGATCAGTTCAATAAAGCCACTTGGCTTACCCAAGTGGTCATATCCCAGCCAGGTGCAACTCGATTCCCTCTTCAAGTTGCATTATTACATCTTCAAGTCTTTTAATATACTTCATCCCATAATTATTGGTTTATTTACTTTTACACGGTTTTCAATGATCATATTTGACAGTCAATATCTCTAGTTACATATAACATTTCGGAATAAAAAATTTAATATTCACAAAATAGATGTTAAAATGAATCTAATAATATCTCGCATGATGTTTTATTATTTATATATTAATTTATATTTAGGGTCAAAGTTTACTAAGTTTGACTTTGTAAAAGTAAATAGGTCAATAATCTTGGGACGGGTGGAGTACCATCTTAGGTGTGGGAGCCTCCACAAGTGTGGAGATGCGGTGAGAGGCTCACCCCACTTGATTGTGTGAGTCAGAAGGGAGTCTCACCTAGGGCTGCTTATCGAGCGAGTCGATCGCGAGCAGAGGGTTGCTCGACTCGACTCGCGAGCTGTTTTGCCCTTGCT